>SJYQ01003158.1:34009-82823 GCA_006410935.1 Redunca redunca
CCCCAGCCACCCCTCCGCCTCCCCGCACCCAGAGCCCTTTCCTTGTTTGGGTGCCCTCTGTCCCTTCTGGCCCCATCCAGATGCTCTCCGACAGTCTTGCTGATCCCAGGAGGGGAGAGATACTCCCCGATGGGAAAGGCAGCCGGCCACTCCAGTTGGCCTCGGTTTAACCCCCAGCATACCTGGCTTCCCGACAGCTATGGCATGGCAGTGGGAACGCAGCGGGGCCAGGGCTCCTGGTGGAACCCTTCAGCCCTCCCTCCTCTCCCGGCCCCTGCCCTTGCCCCTTCTGCGGGCCCTCACTGTGGTGGCCCTGGAGAGTCTTTTTGGTTGCTAGACTCGGGGTGCTCTGCCCATGTCCTGTCTGCCTTGTCACAGTGGAGCCTCCCGAGAGGCTGTGAGCCCAGCTGCTCTCCAGAGTGCATGGACTTGGGGATTGCTGTGGGAGGGGTCGAGCGACAGGCTGTGAACAGCTGAAGGTGCTGGAGCTTTTATTGAAAACCCTTCCACTGGCTGGAGACCTAAGAGAGGGAGAGCGAGCGAAGCCTAGAGATACACACGTCACATTTTTCTCTGCTGTTCTTCCCGGGTTGGGCCTCTTCTGGGGTTTGGGACATGACCAGAGCAGGGGTCCTTTGCTTGACTGTGTCCCCAGTCCTGAAATCCCGCCCCCACTACGCTCCTCTGGGTTCAGGGGCCCAGCGGCCCCTTCCCCTTGGATCATGGGCAGTACTCCCCATCTCCTGGACCCCTGAAGCTGTCCCCTTGTGTGCCAGCCTTTGGGCTGAAGCAGGTGGTGGGAGGGAGTGAGAAGTTCAAGGTGGAAAAGTCATTCCATGTGCTGAGAGGGGGTGGGGCTTGTGCCTAGCTGAGCGTGGATTTTATGGGGAAAAGCTGAAGGTGGACAGGTTTGCTAAGGCCTCCCTAGCCGCTTTTTAGAATTCAAACAAGATAGTCCTTTCAAGTTCCCAAGCTCTATGTTAACCCTTGTCTCCCCCCTCTTCCAAGGCCTCCATGAGGTTTCTTTGGGGTCCACCACTTCCTCTGCCTGCCTCCAGGCGGTGCAGGAGATGTGGTTCCTCTCCCCTCCGGGGGCTCCCTAGAACCCCCTGGCTCCCTTCCCCGTAGCTTTAGCTGACCCCATGGTGGTGGGTGTGGGGTCTGTGCGCGTGCTCAGGTAAGCTTGGGGGCTCCAGGTAAGCGGTCCCGTGTCCCCCCCCGGGAAGCCCGCCTCCTCGCCAGGCCCCCAGGAGTTGCCGAGCCCCCCCCATCCCGCTCGGTTTGGACACCCGCAAGGCTGGCATCGGTAAATGGCACCTTTTTCTCTTCCTCTGGTTGTTATTTGGGGGGGGAGCGGGCTGGGGCGGGGCCGGGTGTTGTGGCTGGTTGAGGATGACCCCCTCAGCCAGGGCTGGGGGTTGGGAAACAGGGACGTTTTTGGCCTCCCGAGAGCCCCGTGTGAGGCAGCCTTGGGCTTGGGCCTGTCCTTGGCTGTGTCCTGCCCACCCGCAGGACGTGCCCCTCCCCACCTCTCCCCCTCTACTCCGCACCCTTCCTGAGGCTCAGGTTGGGCTTGGCCTTTCCCGGCGCGTGTTGCACTGGGGTGTGGAGGGAGAGCTGGCCTGGGGTCTGGGTGGGTATAGTCTCGGCAGGTAAGGCAGGGATTTTCAGTAGCACCGCACGACTCCCATGCCTCCCTCCACTTCCCTCTGCCCCACCTGCTGTAGGGGGCCCCCATAACCCACCCTCTACTCCCTGCCATCTCCTAAAGATTTCTCCTGCCTCCTCCTGGTTCATTTTCTGTTCTGATGTCTGTTGCCCCCATGCTCACCCTCCCCCAACGAAAACCACAGTAAAAGGAAACTGGTGTGAACTGGGGTGCAGAGCGGCCAACCAGGCCTCTGCTCCCAGCATGACGTTTTAGGGTGCATGCCTGGGGTTGTGGAGGAGCCCTCCCCCACCGCAGAGTTCAGCCTTAACCTCCAGTTTCTTTGCAGCGACTTTGGCCGCCTTGGTGGGAGGGGGCTGCTCTGTCAAAGGGGAGTAGCCCTGGCCTAGGAGCCCAGGGCAGTGGTTAGGGTTAGCATAGTGGTTGGGAGTGGGCCAGCCCCCCCAAGAGTGTCTGGGGGTGATGAGGAAGCAGGTGGTGAGATGGAGCAGGCCCCTCCCGGGTTGGGAGAGGGTTGTCTGGCTGTCAGTTGCCTGGCTGTCTGGTGGGCCTGTGTGTGTGTGTGTGTGTGCGTGCGTGCGTGTGTGCGCCGAAGTGTGCTGACGGGGACGTGGCGGGTGTGGCGGGTTGGGATGCCACGGAGCGGGGCCATCGCCTGACTAGAGGACCCTCTGGGGACTCCTCCCCCTCCCCTTCCCCGAATCTGTTGCAGCCGCTTACAAGCATGCAGACGGCAAGAAGATTGACGGCAGGAGAGTGCTCGTGGACGTGGAGAGGGGCCGCACCGTGAAGGGCTGGAGGCCCCGGCGGCTAGGTGAGCGCGCCCTACTCCGGCTGGGCTCAGGGTCCTGCTGGCTCCCTCTCCCTTCTCTTCCACCCCCCCCTGCTGCTTTCTGTCTTCTCTTCCCCATGCAGCTGCTCACATTCCTTCTCCCTCTCTCCAGCTCAGCCTCTTGGTCTCCAGCATTAATTAGGAGCGAGAGTATTGACCTGGAGAAGCCAGTCTGGGATCAAATTCTGACTTGCGCATACCTGGCAGGTGGATTTCTCCCCTTTTCTGTCTCATTTTCCTCATCCTAGAAAGTGGGAATAATCTCAAGAGCTCACTGAGTTCAGCGTCTCAGATACACAGCCTGGCAAATGGTGTACAGTGGGGCTTGAAAAGTCATTCTGTCATCCACTTAGACTTTGCTCCTGCTCATCTGGCCTGTTTGTTCATTGATTACTGAGTAAACGCTGGTTTGATCACCAGCTGCGTAGCAGGCTTCTAGTCAAGGGTGAGACATACATGGTTGGCTGCTGCCCTCAAAGCTTCCTACCTTCAGTCCCTCTCACTGTCATCTCTTATTGTCAGTTACCGTCTCAGTCAAGGTCAGGTTGGTAGCAAGTACCAGAAAACAGTATAAAGGGGTCTGTTGGTATAGAATCCCAATGTCTCGGGGCCTTGTTGGTGTAGAAACCCCTGTGGCTCGGAGCCCAGAGATGGGATGTCTGTGGGCCTTGAGGCCCCGGCGGCGGAGCCTGCAGCATCCAGAGCTGCCTCTGGCAGCTCTGCCCTCTGTCTTGTTTGCTTGCTGTCTGTGTGAGTTGGTCCCTTCTGGCTCTCTCCCCACGGAGCCAGTGTGATATTCCACAACGCAGTCTTGGATGAGTCTGCGCTTCTGGGTGGGTGGATCTAAGTGGCTCAGCGTTGGGCCTGGACCTGGGGCTGAGGTCGTGCCATCCAGACTTGGCTGTCGTGGACCAACTCCAGTGAGGGGGAGTGACCCAATTGTCAGAGAAAATAGTCTTCGCTAGGCAGACACCTTAGGTGGGTCCAGCACCCTCTGATCTTATTTCTGCCCCCAGCCCGCTGTTCTTATGCTTGACTTGGCTTTACTGAGTAAATCACACAGGTATCTGCTGAGTGTCAACTCAGTAGGTAGGTTCCCTCAGTAGTAGGGAGATCCCTCTCTGGTTTCTTTGGGTTGGAGCGAGTCCTTCAGAGTCTGCTGTTGCCCACTGTAGAATCCTGGAATCTCAGAATCTTCTAGTTTGATTGGCATTCCGACTTTGTGATGGTGGTAGCCAGTGCATTTTGACCCAGTGTACATGCAAAAAAAATACATTTAACCCAAACAAGAGTTTGATGAAACAGTAATTTATCTTTTCTACAGGCAGTATGTACTAGTGTTTCATATCCTGTTTATCTTTTAAAGAAACAGTTGGTTGCCTCCTCTTAGATTTAATGATGTGACTCCACTGCTGGGTTGTGACCTGAACACGGCAAGCACTGGTCTGTTTCTCCCATACCTGCTGGGTGGCTTGTCCTCTGTTTGGATGCTTCCTGTCCATGTCCAAGCTGCCTCTTTTCCCTTTTGACCCTCATTGCTGAAAGCTATTCCTTAGATGAAATAGCTCCACAAAGCTCCCTTCCAGGCAGTGGGGGCAGAAGACTGAGTGAGAGGGCAGCTTCTGGAGTTAGCCAGGGAGTCACGTCTCTGCTCTGCCCTTCCTTGCCGAGTCACCCTGGGCAGGTGGCTTTTCAGCCTGCGTTTGTTTCCCACGTGAAGGAGGGTAGCTGCTGCTGCTTCCAGTTGTCCTCGTCGCCATTTGCTCGTCCAGCTTTTTATCGTGGCTGCTGGTCCAGCATCCTGATTGAAGGCGCACTACAGGCTGGAGGGAGAGGCAGCTGTTAATCAGCTCTCTCTTGTACGTGCGTGTACACACACATACACGAAATTGGAAACTCCACCTGAGACACACATGTGAAATCGGAAACTCCACTGAAGTTCTGAAGCGAGTGTGTGGTCTGTGAGTGAGTGGAGAAGGGCCTCAGCCGGTAGGTCAGGGCAGGCTGAGTGAGGAAGTGAGGTGTGGGTTAAGGTGCGGAGGGTAAGTGGGAGTTAAGTAGAAAGGAAGGTGAGACTCCAGGGGAAGGTGTGAATGATCCCCAAAACTGGGCAGGAAGGACATGGAGACCATGAAGAGGTTGGAAAATGCCTGGAACCTTTAGAGCCAGGGCCCCTTGGGCTGAAAGACAGAGGAGGCCAGCCTCTGACCTTGGCTTGGGCGGTGGGCAGCCACTGCGGGCTTTGAGGCGGGTCAGGCTTCAGTTAGAAGGATCAGGGCTGTGCCTCGGGCCGGGGATGACCCGGGGAGAGGGTCTGTCAGGGGCTGGGGCCTCCCCGGTGGGGGAGGTAAGCTCGGAGCCCGATGAGGGCGCGTCCAGCTGGCGCTGTGTCCTTCTGATCTCCACACTGACCGCCGTCGGGAGCACTAGGGCCTCAGAGGCTCGGGTTGCCCGCAGGCCCTGACCCGCCTGTGTCTGCCCCTCCCCAGGAGGCGGCCTGGGCGGCACCCGGAGAGGCGGGGCGGACGTCAACATCCGGCACTCGGGCCGGGACGACACCTCCCGCTACGATGAGAGGTGAGGCCGGGCCGGGTATCCTGGGAGCGGGGCGGTGAGTGGGGGAGCCCTGCCGCAAACCTCTGCCCACCTCATCCAGGCCCGGCCCCTCCCCGCTGCCCCACAGGGACCGGGACCGGGACCGCGAGCGGGAGCGCCGGGAGCGAAGCCGCGAGAGAGACAAGGAGCGGGAACGACGACGCTCCCGCTCTCGGGACCGGCGGCGGCGCTCGCGGAGTCGCGACAAGGAGGAGCGGCGGCGCTCCAGGGAGCGGAGCAAGGACAAGGACCGGGACCGCAAGCGGCGCAGCAGCCGGAGCCGGGAGCGGGCACGGCGGGAGCGCGAGCGCAAGGAGGAGCTGCGCGGCGGCGGAGGCGGCGGCGGCGACATGGCCGAGCCCTCCGAGGCCGGCGACGCGCCCCCGGATGACGGGCCCCCCGGGGAGCTGGGTCCTGACGGCCCGGATGGCCCAGAGGAGAAGGGCCGGGATCGTGACCGGGATCGACGTCGAAGCCACCGCAGCGAGCGGGAGCGGCGCCGGGACCGCGATCGCGACCGGGACCGGGAGCACAAGCGTGGGGAGCGGGGTGGCGATCGGGGCAGGGATGAGGCCCGAGGTGGGGGTGGCGGCGGCCAGGACAACGGGCTCGAGGGTCTGGGCAACGACGGCCGAGACATGTACATGGAGTCCGAGGGAGGCGACGGGTATCTTGCTCCGGAGAACGGGTATTTGATGGAGGCTGCGCCGGAGTGAAGAGGCCGCTCACCGGCTGCTTGGACGTGTTCCTACTCTCCCTGCTGTCATCCTCTCCCCCACCTTCCTGGTCACCACCTAAATCTGCGAGCCAAGGGTAGGAGTCTCCTTATTTGTTTTGGTCTCTTGGATTTAAAAATAAAATTTCTTGTTGATAATGGGCGCTTGGTTTCTTCACTGCTCTGACTGTCTTCCCCAGGAGGGTGTCACCTTCTGACTTAGATGGCCCCACTCTGGTTGGTGTTCTAGGACTGGAACTGTATGAACTAAAGGCTAGGACTAGTCCCGGGACAGCCGAGCTGTTTAAAATAGAGTAAGGAAGTCCTCCTTATGGGTCCCTGATGCCTTTATATCTTCCTTCCTTTTTTTCAGCACTCCCACACATTTCTTGAGCTGTTCATACCCCTATCTTGGTGCAGGAATGGGGCTCTGGGTCGTGTTTTCACAAAGGAAGCATGAGCAAGATAAAAAGGTAAAGAGAAGAGACAGGCTTGTCTATAAGTGGTATTGGGACAACTGGACAGCTACGTGTAAAAGAAGAAAACACTCAATACCATATACAAAAATAAGATGGATTAGGGCTCCCCTGGTAGTCAGCGGTAAGAATCTGCCTGCCAATGCAGGGGACATGGGTCTGATCCCTGGTTTTGGAATATCCCACATGCCAAGGAGCTGCTAAGCCCAGGTGCCACAATAAACGACTGCAATGAGAAGGCTGCACGCTGCAGCTAGAGAGGAACCCCGCTTGCCACAACTAAAGAAGGCCCACATGCAGCAAGAAAGACCCAGTGCAGCAAAAATAAAGATTTTAAAAAATGGATTGCTGACTTAAGTGTAAGACCAGGTATTATAAATAAAACTAGAGGAAAACATAGAACACACTGACATAAACCACAGCAATACTTTTTTGGAACCGACTCCTAGAGTAATGGAAATAGAAGCAAAAATAAATGGGACCTAGTTAAAAGCATTTGAACAGCAAAGGAATCAATAAAATGAAAAGACAACCTACAGAACAGGAGAAAATATTTTCAAATACAAACAGTTCATATTGCTTAATATATAAAATACAAACAACCCAGCTAAAAATGGGCAGAAGATCGAAACAGGCATTTCTCCAAAGATGACGTACAGATGGCCAACAAGCATCTGAAAAGATGTTCAATATTGCTAATTATTAAGGAAATGCAAATTAAAACCACATGATCACCTCACAGCAGACAGAATGGCCATCACCCAAAGTCTACAAATAAGTGCTGGAGAGGGTGTGGATAAAGGGAACCCTCCCACACCACTGGTAGGAATGTAAACTGGTATAACCACTATGGAGAACAGTATGGCAGTTCCTTTAAAAACTCTTTTAAAAATAACTCACCATCCCACTCCTGGGCATATATGTCCAGAAAAAATAGCCTGAAAAGACACGCATCCCAATGTACGTGGGATTATTTTTATGATAGCAAGGGGAGTTCCCTGGCAGTCCAGTGGTTAGGACGCCATCCTTCCACTGCAGGAGGCGCAGGTTCAAAGAGACCTCCATGCCACGTGAGTGGAGTGAGAGTTGTGTCCAACTCTTTGTGACCCCATGGTCGATAACAGTCCATGGAACTTTTCTGGCCGGAATACTGGAGTGGGTTGCCATTCTCTCCTCCAGGGGAGCTTCCCAATCCAGGGATCAAACTCGGGTCTCTTGCATTGCAGGCGGATTCTTTACCAGCTGAGCTACCAGGGAATCCCGTTTTTTGGCCACATGGAGCAGCCAAAAAACAAAAAAGATAGCATAATAGCCAAGACATGGAAGCGAACTAAATGTCCATCGACAGAGGAATGGATAAGGAAGATGTGGACTATATATACCATGGAATATTACTCAACCATAAAAATAATGAAATGCCATTTGTAGCAACATGGATGGACCTAGAGATTATCACACTAAGTGAAGTCAAAAGGAGAAAGACAAATATAACACTGTTTATATGTGAAATCTTAAAAAAAAAAAATGATACAAATGATGCATGCCGTGTGCGTGCTAAGTCGCTTCAGGTCCGGACGCCTCTGTCCAAAGGGATTCTCTGGGCGAGAATACTGGAGTGCGTTGCCACGCCCTCCTCCAGGGCATCGTCTCAACCCAGGAACTGGACCTGTGTCTCTTATGCCTCCTGGATTGGCAGGCACATTCTTTACCACCAGCGCCACCTGGGAAGCCCTGATACAAATGAACTTATTTACAAAACAGAAACAGACTCACAGACACAGAAGACAAATTTACGGTTACCCAAAGGGAAAGGGAGGAGAGGGATAAATTAGGAGTTGGGGATTAATAGATACACACAAATATATATAAAAAACAAGGACCTACTATGTATATAACACAGGGAACTATACTCAGTAGATCTTGTAATAACCTATAATGGAAAAGAATCTGAAAAAGAATACATGTATAACTGAATCACTGCTGTACATCTGAAACATTGTAGATCTGTACTTCAATTAAAAAAAAGTGTTAAAAATTTTTAAGATGTAAAAAGATTGGGTAGAGGGACTTCCCTGGTGGTCCTGCAGCTAAGACTTTCAGCTCCCAATGCACGGGGCCTGGATTTGATGGATCCCTGTTCAGGGAACTAGATCCCACATACAGCAACTAAGACGTCGCATGCCGCAAGGAAGATGGAAGATCCCGGGTGTCACAACTAAGACCCAGCATAGCATAAATAAATAAATTTAAAAAATAAAAATCAAGTAGAGTGGAGGGTCCTCACAGGGCCAGGACAGAAAATGGCCTCCAGGTCATGATGGCGGATTCACTGTCTGTGTTTTTACTTCCTAATGATAGCAGAGGAGTAACAAAGCAAGGTTCCGTCAGTGGTCGAGATGTCAGCACATTTCTGGATTAAAGACGAAACAGGACAGTGGCGAGAACACGTCAGTCTGGTGGCCACTTGAGAGGGGAGCCATCCACAGACCGTGGCAGAGAACTTACAGAGGCTCCAGACTGCAACTTCAGGTGTAATGAGGCTGCTGCTGCTGCTGCTGCTAAGTCGCTTCAGTCGTGTCCAACTCTGTGCAACCCCATAGACGGCAGCCCACCAGGCTCCCCTGTCCCTGGGATAGGACACTCGAACAGGATTTGTACCCAGAACAATCGCTCCATTTCCACAATCAGAATGCCTCGGAGCTGGGCATTTGCAAATACAAGTTTCTCAGCCTGAAGGCAGAGTTGGCCTGATAATTAGGGGCAAACTGTCCGTGAAATCCAACGGCACACCCCAGGTTCTAGTGTTGTTTTATTTTAACTGCCTCGGTTTTTACAAGCATATAACCAAAGATCCCAGACATTTGAAAAAAATCTGCCAAAAGAGACCACAAGATAAATAGAGAAACTGGTCCTGGAGAAATTACTGTGTTTTCACAGATACTCCAGATGTTGAAACCATACTTCTGGAGTTGGCTATGAAAAACAGCCCATTTTGGATGTTGCTGGCATAGTGTGCGTGCTAAGTCACTTCAGTTACATCCGACTCTTTGTGACTCTGTGGACCGTAGCCCACCAATAGGCCAGGTACATAAAGACTGGACAAGGGCTTCCCTGGTGGCTCGGTGGTAAAGAATCCGCCTGCCAGTGCAGCAGACACAGATTTGATCCCTGGTCCAGGAAGATCCCACGTAGCTCGGAGCAACTAAGCCCATGCGCCGCAAGTACTGAGGAGCCCGGGAACTGCAACTACTGAGTCTGTGCTCCCTGACGTGTGTGCTCTGCAACAAGAGAAGCCACTGCAATGAGAAGTCCGCTTGCCACAACTGGAGAAGGCCCGCACGTGGCAACAAAGACCCAGCACAGCCATAAATCAACCAATCAATCTTAAAAAAAAAAGACTGGACAAAACATATGAAAGTAACTTGTGAAAGGCTTTGGGGAGCAAACGATTGTAGGCCACGCTTGAGGGGCTCTGATACCAGGAGAGGAAGCATACAGAGGTGAGCTTCATATTTATTCCTGGCGGCTCAGACACTAAGGAACCTGCCTGCAGTGCGGGAGACCTGGGATCAGTCCCTGGGTCGGGAAGACCCCCTGGAGGAGGGCATGCAACCCACTCAGTATCCTTGCCTGGAGAATCCCCATGGACAGAGGAGCCTGGTGGGCTACAGTCCATGGGGTCACAAAGAGTCGGACACGACTGAGCGACTAACACGTTCTTTCACTTTTCCCTTGAGGATGTTTGCCAATTATTGTAGCAAGACAGACGCAAAAAAGTGGTGGAAAAGCTCAGAAAGTGGCAGTCCTCGACTGGGCTGAGCTGACAGAGTTTGGACCAGACAGTGGGACTTGAGGGAGAAACTCCCAGATGGGGCACTGCATCCCAGAAGGGACATGCAGTCTTCCCCGCAGGCATCTGCCAACTCCTAAGCAGCTCATTGTCCTTTCAAGAGCCCCCCAGGGGGTTCATCAGAAAGCACTAAAGGAGGCTAAGTTGCTGAGCAGCCATGTAACCCTGGGGGACACAGGTTGGGGTTCCAGGCCTGCAGTGGAGAAATGGCTGTGCTTGAGGCCCCCACAGTAATACAATATCGGAGTCAGGTCACATGTGAAATAGACCAGGCCTAAGAAAACCTATGGAGAAGGCAATGGCACCCACTCCAGTACTCTTGCCTGGAAAATCCCAGGGACGAAGGAGCCCAGTAGGCTGCAGTCCATGGGGTCGCTAAGAGTCGGGCACGACTGAGCGACTTTACTTTAAGAAAACCTAAAACCAGACCTCTCCCCTGCCAGAAGAAAACTTAACTTTCTTTGGAGGAAGGGAGAGCCTACGTGGTCTTTAGTACAATGTGTGTGTATCTTAGTCACTCAGTCATGTCCGACTCTTTGCAACCTCCTGGACTGTAAGTCGCCAGGCTTCTCTGTCCATGGGATTCTCCAGGCAAGAATACTGGAGTGGGTCGCTATTCCCATCTCCAGGGAATCTCCTAATCCGGGGATCGAACCAGGGTTTCCTGAGTCCAGGCAGATTCTTTACCATCTGAGCAACCAGAGGCTAACCCTTAGTGCCAGTACTTAGCATCTATTCAAGGAGATAAAGACAATAAAAACACGTTGGAATTATCAGAGGCTGAAATAATTATGTTCCCAAAATAAGGAAAAAAGAATTTGATGAGATCTTTAAAATTGTAAAGTTTAACAGGAATCTTAATAAAAAGTCTATTGGAAATTTCAGAACTGGAAACCATCTGCAATTAATTAGTAGACATATTTGGTAGTTGATTAGATACTAGACGTGCAAGGGGAAAAAAGAATTAGAGGAACTTTCCTGAAGGACAAATCTCGCAATCTTTGTTTCCCCCCAACAATTTTTTAAGAAGTTATTAATAACGGGGGATATACTTTACCGAAATGAGGGATTTAAAAAGAGATGATCAGTTCATCAGAGGAGCGGATGGACATCCCAGGACGGCAGTTTCTTGGTCCGGACTGGAGTCAGAGGATTGAATTTTGCAAGAAGCTTCAGGATAAAAAGAGTCAAAGTATGTGTTATGATGCAGAGTTTGAAAGAAATTAAGAATGCAATGAAAGAAACAAAAGTAGATAGACATTACAGGGAAAAAAATGGAAGCTGTTCAAGAAAGGAAATGTAATCACAGGACAATACTTGAGCTCATACAGCAAACAGTAAGTATCGAATACTTAGACATAATGTGAGCCTTTCATTGACTGACCTAAAAACTGGTACCATAAAACTACCATGGGAAGAGAGGGGAAAGGTTGTAAGAGCAGAAAATCAATATGTAATATATTGCTAACATCTAAAATTGAAAAATCGAGAAATGATATGTTTCTTAGCTACACAGCAACTAGCAGGCGAAACATCCATACCTCATTGCCTCTTGCAGTGAGGAGAATTAGGACAGGGACGGAGGCTGGTGCTTTCTGTTTTGCGTGTGCGTGTGGGTTTTTTTGTTTGTATTTTTTAATTTTCTTGGCCTCCACACACGGCACGTGGGATCTTCGTTCCCTGACCAAGGCTCAAACCCACACCCTTTGCTTTAGAAGTGCAGAGTCTTAACCACTGGACCACCAGGAAAGTCCCACGGGGCTGATGCTTTTCAGTAGTCATCCTTCTAGGTCATGTACTGCTCTATTTAAAATGGATAACCAACAAGGACCTACTGTGCAGCACATGGAACTTGGCTCAAAGTTATGTGCCAGCTTGGATTGAGGGGGGCCGGTTTGGGGGAGAATGGATACATGTGTGTGTATGGCTGAGTCCCTTTGCTGTTCACCGGAAGTGACCACGACATTATTAATCAGCTATACCCCAATACAAAATAAAACATTTGGGGGAAAAATGGGCAAAAAATAGTTATCCTTCTGTATTATTTCATTTTGTTTTAAAGTCCATAACTATGTTCTTTTCTTTGTTGTTGTTGTTAAAATGAAAAGAGAAACATACTATGACGGCAAGAGGGCAAACAAACCTGCTCTAGTCCTCTCACTTTGCAAACATCCCTTTCTGGATTCCATCCCACTAATGGTGAGGTTAACTGAGGATGTACCTTCTGCGTCCGTTGATGGCTGAACAACAGCCAGGCTTCTCCAGCCTCGCCTGCATCTACATGTCTCTGACTCTCTAGAGCATCTGATACCACTGCTCAGTTCCGTTTTCAGAAACACTCTCTTCTCATGGTTCTCCCAGCTGAGTTTTCCTCCTACCTTTCTGGCCATTCTTTGTCTTCTTCCCGACATTTATACAATAGGAGTTGTTGAGGACTCAGTCCTCAATCCTCTTCATTCTATACTCTCATCTCTCTAGCATTCTTGTCTACTCTCCTAGTGTTATTTACCACCTTGGCCTAAATTCTCAGAACTGCTTGCAGGCCTGGTTTACTGCACAGGCTCCTCAAAATCAAAATATCCACTGTCCCGTCACCAGGACAGACCATCTTAGCAAAAGGCCCCACACGCACCTTAATATCACCTTCTCCTCCACCTCTCAGGCCTCAATTAAGACACATCCAAACATCTCCAAATCTGTCCACATACCCTCCACGCCTCCACTCATCACAGGATTACAGGGATGACCTCCTGATCGGTACCCCTGATCCCAGTTTTGCTCCCATCCAATCCAGTCTCCACACAGTGTCCACGGTGGTCTTAACATACACGTGACTATCGCAAAACTTAGGAATTACCACGAAGTCCAAAATGCTCAACATGAATAAGCCAGCACACAAGGCAGTGCATCAGTAATATCCTGTCAACCTTTCCGCCTTCCTCACCAACCACTCCAGTCCTTACTCTGCTATCCTGCCATGGGGGCTCTTTCTGCCTGCAAAGTGACCCACGCCGCACCGCATGAAGATCTTAACCTCCAAGGACTTTCCACCAGTGTCTCTCCTAGATCGTCACCTCCCTACTCTCATATCTGTCTACTCGCCTCCACCACCACCCGCGTCATAGGATAAGCTCTAGGAGGGCAGTGGGCTTACTTGCCCTGCTCACCATTGTATCCATGATCTTGGGCCCAGTGTGTGACATGGTTCAGTTCAGTCGCTCAGTCGTGTTCGACTCTGTGCGACCCCATGGACCGCAGCACGCCAGGCCTCCCTGTCCATCACCAACTCCCGGAGCTCACTCAAACTCATGTCCATTGAGTCTGTGATGCCATCCAGCCATCTCATCCTCTGTCATCCCCTCTCCTCCTGCCTTCAATCTTTCCACAATGAATGTGGAAAAAACGGATAGAAAGGAGACAGATGAGGCGGGCAGGACAGACGGATGAGATGGAAGGTGGTGCAGACAGACAGAAGCTGCAATAGGAGGAGTCACTAACCCAACACCCGGATGGGGTCTGAGGGCAGGGCAGCGAGACGGGACCCGAGGCGCGTGGGCAGGCGCGCGCTCGCCGGGCCCCGCTTCCGCAGGGGGCGCTCGTCGCCGGGGCGTGGCCTCGCGCAGCCCCGCCCTCCTCGCCGGCGACCGGCAGGCGGGTGCCTCGTAGCGGCGGCGCGGACATGGCTGCGCTGGTGGAGCCGCTGGGGCTGGAGCGGGGTAAGCGCGCCCCGCGGCCCTGCCCACCCGGCCCTGGGTCTGCATCCCAGTCTCCCGCCCCTCCCCGGGCAAGACCCCGGCGGGTGGGCGGGCCCGGCGGGGGTGGGCGGGGCGGGGCGCCGAGAGTCCGCCGTCGGAGGGTGTGGGAGGGTCCGTGGGCGAGCGGGCCGGGGAGGGGGCGCCCGCTGCACGCACACCTCTACGTGGGCGCCTGGGGGGATCCCGGGCACGCAGGGCGCCCGGCTGGCCGCAGTTTCTCCTCTGCCACCCGCGGCGACTCTGGGTGTCCGGCCGGGACGCGGCTGTCCTTCCCCGGGTCTGCGTTCGCCCTGACTTGGTCTCTGGCCGCAGTCCCTCCGGGTTCTCCGCGTCTTCGCGTCTCTGACTGTGTGTGTCTGTGCGCCCCGCCCCCGCCCCGCAGAAGTGTCCCGGGCGGTGGAGCTCCTCGAGCGGCTCCAGCGCAGCGGGGAGCTGCCCCCGCAGAAGCTGCAGGCCCTCCAGCGAGTCCTGCAGAGCCGCTTCTGCTCTGCCATCCGGGAGGTGAGAGCACCGCGGCGCCGGGGCACGGGGCGGGCGGCCGTAGTTCTCCTCCTGGTCGCCCCGAGCCGAGGGACTACGCCTCCCAGCAGCAACCGGGGCGGCGCTCCTGGGGGTTGGGGGGTGGTGCCCGCGCTTCAGCTCAGGGGTTCTTCGGGAGTTGTAGTTTACACGGCTTCGGGGTTGTGGGGGCGGAACGGACCCTTGGGTAAGAGGGTCTGCGGGTCTGGACGCCTGTGTTGAGGAGCTGGGCTGGCGGCTCCCTAAGGCAGGGCTGCGTCCTCATCAGGTGTATGAGCAGCTCTACGACACGCTGGACATCACCGGAAGTGCTGAGATCCGGGCCCACGCCACGGCCAAGGTAGGCTCCCCCCCACCCCATGGCTCATGGTATCCATTGAATCGCATGGTCCAGCTCAGCAGCTTCCTAAAGCCAGTCATTCCTGTTTCCTCCTTCATGATTTTTGCCATATCTATCTATCACCTTTACTAGTATTTATAATGTATTTTGAATAATCTCACATTTGTAGCTTCAGTGTCATATAAAGGTATCTTTGACAGTGAAAAGTGAAAGTTTTAGTCACTGAGTTGTGTTCGACTCTTTGTGACCCAATGGACTATGTAGCCCACCGGGCTCCTCTGTCCATGGAATTCTCCAGGCAATTAGCAAGTACAATTAGAAACGAATATGAAATGCCTGACCAGAAGATAAGTTTAAACCTTTACACGATGAAAACAATGAAGTTGGGTTAAACACTGAAATCTTACTAAATCATGGTTACTAAATCACGGTTAGATGCTGTTTGCTTGCTCGAGGCTCAAGACTCTCTGTCCAGGCCTTTGTTTCTCTCTGTAAAAAAGTGAGATTGGCAAAAAAGTGAGATTCAAGACACACACACACCAAATGGAGACTTTCTCTTTGGCAGTCTGAAGTGTCCAAAGTGACTAAAACGGACATCCTGTCACTACAGAGTGATCTTGTGTTGACTCGTGTGGCAGGTGCCCCATTCTTGAGGAAAGCTCCCTGGCCGAATCCCTCTCNTGTTTTTTTCATGGTGAGTTCAGCATATATATTTTTAAAAAACGAAAAAGGAAAAAATGGAAGGATTTTCACAAAGTGCTCAGTGCAATGTAATTGTCAACACGTAGTTCTAGCACTGATGATTAAAGAGCTCCTGAGTTTATTATGTGTCGTGGGACATTGTTTCAGCCTGTGTTAGAATACTGTGCACAGATGTGTAATTTACATTTACATAGAATCTATAAATCTGTGTTATAAATCATGCACTGTGTCAGGAACATGTCATCATGGATCTAGAACATCTTTCATTAGTTTGGATAAGCAGTATTCCAGTTCTGAAGCCAGCATTTGGAATGAGCACTGCAGGCCCGGGGAGTTCCCGGTGTTACCCTTGGTAGAGGGCAGCGTGTCCCACTTCCTCTGGGTGGGCATGTCCACCTGCGGCGGCATATTTGACCTCATCACGCAGAGCATCACGTTTCTGCCATCCTGGGGGCAGGGGACAGTGCTCCCAGTCTCCATAGCTGATATGGTCTTCAGCCTGCCTCGTTCAACAGGAAAGAGAGTCATCCCTGAAACCAATACTGACCGAGACCTTGGAAGCTGATGGCACATTCCTGAAGGATGCGGGACCCTGTTTAATAGTTCCAGGGTCCTTGCAGAGCCTCCCTCCTCACACAGCTTGTGTGCTATGCTCTGTGTGTTCATTTGTGTCTGACTCTTGGTGACCCTGTGGTCTGTAAGCCACCAGGCTCCTCTCTCATGGGATTTCCCAGGCAAGAATACTGGAGTGGATGCCCATTGCCTACTCCAGGGGATCTTCCCGACCCAGGGATCGAACTTGCATCTCTTACATCTCCTGCATTAGCACACAGATTCTTTAACACTGCACCAGTGTCACTGCCCTCCTCTGCGGCTATCAGCAGCTGCCCGGGGCTTAAAGAAACAAGGGCCAACATTTTGACAAAACTAAGCCTGGCACAGCCCAGCTCGTCCTCAGAAATCCCGCGTTCTGGCTACCCTGGTCTAGTCTCCTTCCCCAAGCATGTATGGCATTCTCTGTAAGCCTTTGCCCATGCCGTCCCCTCTGCCTCAGATTCCTGCCTTCTCTCCTTTCCTCGTTCTCTACCCAGCAAAACTCAGATTATCCCCATCTTCCAAGAGTCGGCTTCTCTGATCTGATCAGAGAAACTGTCCCTGATCTGCCCCAGCCTGAACCCTTCTCAGCCTCCACCCTCCCCACCACCAAGTCCACTACACATATTTCTATTCCATAGTTTTATTTTTAGTGCTTTATTTTTTTAATTATTTGTGTACCAGCCTCCTCTGTTGTATAGTAACTAAGTCATGACTGACTTTTGAAATCCCATGGACTGTAGCCCACTGGGCTCCTCTGTCCATGGGATTCTCCAGGTAAGAATACTGGAGTGGGTTGCCATGTCCTTCTCCAGAGGATCTTTCCAACTCAGAGGTCAAACCTCATCTCCTGCATTGGCAGGTGGGTTCTTTACCACTGAGTCATCTGAGAAGCCACCAACCTCCTGTACTGAGACACAAGTTTTAGAGGGAGCTGGAAACACATCAGATCCGTTGGGCCAGTAATTGACACTCTGATGGGACAGTGTCGCCTACTGAGTGAGAAAAAGAGCTAGGTCTTCACAATGAGCTCTGTGGTTTCATCTTCCTGACCCGTAGGCAAGTTTCTTAACCTCTCTTGGCCTTAATGTCCACATTTATCAACCAAAGGCAATAAGGCTGCCTACCTGAAATAATCGTTGTGAAGGTGAAATGTGATAATGTGGCCGGGTTCCTGGCATCCGTGCTGTTTCCTTCAGCAACTACCGTAGCAGGAAGGCAGGACTGATACGTGCAGAGTTATGTTACACGTCTGTATTTTTCAATGTTTGCAAAGAAAATTGAGTCATCAAACATACAATGAACTAATGTGTAATTAGAGACAAGATCTGGCTCTTCCAGATTCACTGTTTCCTGAAAAGGTCCTTTAACCCTTAAGCATTGCAGCTGAGATTGTACAAAAACACGGCCATCCCACTCCCCGCTCCCACTCCCAGGCTGTCTGGGAGCCCTTCTGCACAGGCTCCAATGGACTAGCCTGTGAATTCAGCTGTTGGCTTCAGATAAACTAGTGTTAGACTAGTGATGCTTTTGAGCTTTGCTGGTAAAGAAGACTCTTGAGAGTCCCTTGGACTGTAAGGAGATCCAACCTGTCCATCCTAAAGGAAATCAACCCTGAATATTCATTGGGAGTATTGATGCTGAAGCTGAAGCTCCAATAGTTTGGGCACCTGGTCTGAAGAGCCAACTCATTGGAAAAGACCCTGATGCTGGGAAAGACTGAAGGCAGGAGGAGAAGGGGGCAATAGAGGATGAGATGGTTGGATGGAATCACCAACTCAATGGACATGAGTTTGAGCAAGCTCCAGGAGGTGGTGAAGGACAGAGAAGCTTGGTGTGCTGCAGTCCATGGGGTCACAAAGAGTCAGACTCGACTTAGCAACTGAGCAAACAAGCCAACTGGTAATGGTAGTGGAGAAGGAAATGGCAACCCACTCTAGTATTCTTGCCTGGAGAATTCCATGGACAGAGGAGCCCGGCGGGCTACAGCCCATGGGTTGCAAAGCGTCGGACATGACTGAGCAACTAACACACACACGCAGTGATGGTAGAGTTTTCCTCCAGGGTCCACTCCAGAATCCAGAAATTTGAATTAATGAGCATTTCTGGAGCTGGGCATCATGTTACACGCTGTGAAGTTACCTCCAAAGAACAAAATACAATGCTTGACCTAAAGCTATAAGTTGAATATGATAAAAGTTACACAGCAACAAGACATTTAATAGGGACAAAGGATTACAAGAGTGAAAAGGAGAGGAAAATTTGTTTTTCTTGAGGGAAGCAGGAATGCTTCACCGGAGGGATGACATTTGAGCTGGTCCTTGAAGGCTGAATAGGAATTCCACGTGTGGAGCACGAGGGAAGGGCATTCCAGGGAAGGGCTTGGTTTTATCAGCTCTGTAGACAGCAGGGCAGCCAGCTCACTCAGGTATCTCCCCATCTCCTCTGCCTGGCACGGAGGGCCGAGGGAGGGACCTGGGCCTTTACATCCATTGGCTGATAATGGATCTTCCCCATGTGCTGGAAGGTTCATTTGGAAACGGTGTCGTTCATTTCACAAATGAGCAAACTGAGGTAGCGGAGGAAGGGAACTTGTCTGAGATCACAATTGGCAAGCAATTTGTAAAGTGAGAGTTCTGATGGTAGGAACTGGGGAGAGCCACACCAAGGAGATGACATTTGAGCTGGGCCTGAAAGAAGAGTGCAAAGAGCTGAGATAGAATGTCTTTGTCTACAGTGACCCAAGCACGCCCAACTCCCCCTGGAAAGAATGTAAGGTCTCTGAGACCTCACGGTGGGTGAAACAGGGGACTAGAGGGGCCCGGTAGGAGAACTGATCAGTGGTTCTACCTAAAACGCGGCCTCCTTCTCACCATGCAAGGGGGTTGGCTTCACAGGGAGCTGTTTCCCATTCAGGTCAGGCCTCACTGGTGGTTCTCCAGTGCATTAGTGCTGGAGAGGATCATAACAGCAGAGTTGGGGTTCACGTGAGTGGAAACCACTTGAGCCCAGGAGCCAGGTCCGCCTCAGTTGGGTATAGAGAGGGCGTGTGACGGTCCAGGCAGGAGACTGGCAGTTGAACTAGAACCAGGAGAAAAGTATCATCGTAATAACTGCTGGCTAAAGGCCAGGCACTATCCTAAAATCTTTACATAGATTGTTGTTCAGTTGCTAAGTTGTGTCCGACTCTGTGACCCCATGGACTGCAGCACGCCAGGCTTCCCTGTCCTTCACCATCTCCCAGAGTTTGCTCAAACTCATGTCCATTGAGCCAATGATCTATCTAACCATCTCATCCTCTGCTGCCCCCTTCTTTTGCCTTCAATGTTTTCCCAGCATCAGGGTCTCACTGGAGTGAGTAGGCTGCTCACATCTGGTGGCCGAAGTATCGGCGCTTCGGCTTCAGCATCAGTCCTTCCAATGAATATTCAGGGTTGATTTCCTTTAGGATTGACTGGTTTGATCTTCTTGCAGTCTATAGATAAACTTATCTAATTATCACAGCTCCCCTAAGAAATAGACACTGTTATCAGCCTATTTGTAGATAGGGAAACTGAGGCACAGAGAAAACTTGCCCAGAGTCACACAGCTCATAATCAGCAAAGCCAAGACTCGTACCCACACAGTCTGAACCAGAGTGTGGACAGGTGAGCAGCGCATCACGATGCTTGCTGTAGTCTGGGGCTGTGCACATTCGGTGGGTATTTGGGATAGGGTGCCACTCCCGGAACATGATTGTCTGGGGGTCTCAGATTGGGGTTGCTGTATTCATTTCCAGAGCCTCTCCTGGGAGGGCACAATCCCCTCATCCAGGGCTGAGGCAGACACAGGCAGAGTGAGCCGGCGCCTTGGGTTTGTCAATGACTAATTGGCACTTGCCATCTGCCCATCTGCCTTTACAAAGATTGAGTCGTGTGCTGCTGCAGCTGCTGACCTTCAATACACCCTGAAAGGAGTTCAGGGTGGAAAGCAGAAATGAGATACTCTGCTCAGGGGGGAAAATGCAGGACAGGTCTTCAGGTCGTCTTTAGATATTTTTCAGGATCAGACTTTATGAGCCCAATTCTTCCATCTCTCCACATCTAGAAAAGCACTAAAATCCATGGTGACAACTGTTCCTCGTGACTAGCTAAGGCTTCATGAGACTAGTAGAAATCTGGAAAACATGTGCTTGATTGCATGTATTCCCCCCTCTTCACCAAAAATCACATACTGACCTTTCCCTCCTGCCTCTTTGGAGCAGTTCCTCAGGGCCATCTGAGGTGCTGTCTCCTGGGCTGCAGTCCTCATTTTGCCCCAAATAAAATTAAACTCACAACTCTCACATTGTGCATTTTTTAAAGTCAACAGATTCATCCCGCACGCTCTGGGTACAGATTTCCCGCAAATGCTTTGCAGAACCTTTCCCCAGATGATTACCCAGTCAAGCTACCTGACTTGTGACCTTCTGAGCAGCTGCTCCAGGCGTCCATTTGGCCTCTGTCTCGCTCCTAAGGGAGAGTCTGGGCTCCACCCCAGCCCTGAGCGTCCTCTGAGCCTGGCTGGGAAGGGCTTCACAGATTAGCGACCAACGTGAGGCCAGCCCGAGGGCAGGAGGGAGACAGCCAGTGGCTCATCAGTTCTGAAATGATAACCGTTCCTGTCAGTCCTCTGTGAAAAGACCTCCCCCCAACCCGCCACCACCCCCAAAGCTAATTAGATCCAGCTGAGGCTAAAATGGGCTGCCCTGGGGTCCAGAGGTAAAGAATCTGCCTGCCAACACAGGAGTTATAAGAGACATGGGTTCGATCCCTGGGTCAGGAAGATCCCCTGGAGAAGGGAATGGCAACCCCCTCCAGTATTCTTGCCTGGAGAATCCTATGGACAGAGGAGCCTGATGGTCTGCAGTCCATAGAGTCACAAAGAGCTGGACACAACTGAAAACGACTGAGCATGCATGAGGCTGAAATTGTCGCTCTGATATCCCTGGGGCTGCATCACCTCAGAACCCCTAGGGAGATGCCTGAGTATCTCAAGGGCACCTGAGTACCCCGGGCAGGTGAGACACAGCAGAAGGGTCTGGGCTCTGTGGAGCCTCCTCTGCCCCTTCTTGCTTCTCCCCTGTACACCCACTGCTTGTGCCTCCATGGGCCGTGGGTCCTGGCCAGCTTGGCCTGAAGGTCTTCAGTGTGTGACTCAGAAGAAGTAAAAGCCAAGTGGAGGGGAGGCACGAGGAATACAGCTGAACCCCACAGCGAGTGTGGCGAGGAAGCCAGCATGGCGTGGGTAGCTGTCCAATGTCAGCGAAGAGTCTCCTTTCAGGAGGCCACTTCCCATGAGCCGGCCTGGGCCTCACGCTCCTAGTCCTCCTTGAGTTCCAAGTGATGTGCACACGTGCACGCACACACACACCTGTGGACCCAGTCCTTCCCAGCCTCCCTGTGGGATCTCACTTGTATGGGTGGTGAGGGCTGGGTCGCAGGTAGTGTAAGGAGCATAGCCTTTGAAACCAGGCAGACTTGACCTTGAATTCCCAGTTCCAAAAATGACTTTCAACAAGTAACTGAGCACCCCGTCGGCCTCCTCCTGTGAAATGGGAGAAACATCCGTGTGCATGGCCGCTTGTGAGGACTGGGTGCGATGCCATGTGAGGAGTGTCCTTGTATGTGCTTGGCTCTGATCTGTGTGGCCCCCCAGCCCCTCCCCTCCCCAGCCGATCCTCTGATGCAGTCACCCCGCCCCAGTTTCAACCGTTGACTTCTGAGACTGTCTCAGGCCTCCAAAGTGCCACCCATGCTGACCTTGTGAAGTCAAAGTTGCTCAGTCGTGTCCGACCCTCTGCAACCTAATGGACTGCAGCCCTCCAGGCTCCTCTGTCCACAGGATTCTCCAGGCAACAAGACTGGAGTGGGTTGCCATGCCCTTCTCCATGCTGATCTTCCCGACCCAGGGAGTGAACCTATGTCTCCTGCATTGACAGGCAGATTCTTTACCGTCTGAGCCACCAGGGACCTTAGTGATCTGTATTTGTGTCTAACTAACAAATCCATCAGCAGGTACTCATGCAGAGTCAGAAAGTTGAGGGTAGGAAGTGGGACTTGGTTTCCCCCATCGAGCCTCGGGGAAGATCCCTGAGGACAAGTTCACGTTTGGACAGAACCAGCAGCCCTGGCCCTGTGCCAGGCTCTTTTCTTTCTTTTTTTATCTGAAGACAGATACAAGTACACTGGGTACTAACCCAGGGCACTAACAAGTACACGGGGTATTTATATATATATATGAAGTCGCTCAGTCGTGTCTGACTCTTTGCGACCCCATGGATGGTAGCCCACCAGGTTCCTCCGTCATGGGATTCTCCAGGCAAGAATACTGGAGTGGGTTGCCATTTCCTTCTCCAACACGGGGTATTAACAGCTACCATTTGCTGAGTGCTCACAGGCTCCTGGCAAGCCCAGCTTAGGTGCTTTGTGTACTTATCCCTGAGCCCTATAGCAGCCCTGCAGGGGGCTTGTTTCTTAGATGAGAACTAGCTTGTCTAAGACCTCACAGCCGCCCTATAATCAAACCCTGTACGTTTTCCAGCTGCTGTGGCCCCGGTGAACATGACCCCCCACAGGCAAGCACATTCTTGAGGGACACACACACACACACCACACACCTGGAGGGCAGGATCTCATGGTGGTCAGAGCCCCGGGCTGGAGCCCCGAGGGGGTGGGTGAGCTCCCGGGGTAACGGCCGTGTCGCCTCGGAGCCCAGCTGCTCCCTGTCCCTGGGCCTGGGTCACAGGAGCTGCCCACCGCACGGGGCTGCGCTGAAGGTCAGACGAGCTGACTGTGTGTGAACGTGCTTTATCAGCTGGAGAGCTCCTCACAAGCTTGAGGGGGATTTATTTTCTCACCTCTTCTCCATCCCCCACCCACCTAAAAGGATAAGGTTAAAGCTCACGCTCACACCCTTGGGTTTCCTGCCTCCCTCTCTCATTGCCCAGGGAGCCCTTGCCTCATTTTTTTCTTTTTTACACTGCATGCTAAGTAGCTTTACTTATGTCCGACTCTTTGAAACCCCGTGGACTGTAGCCCGCCAGGCTCCTCTGTCCATGGGATTCTCCAGGCAAGAATGCTGGAGTGGGTTGCCATTTCCTCCTCCAGGGGAGCTTCCCGACCCAGGGATCAGACCCACGTCTCCTGCAGCTCCTGCACTGCAGGCAAATTCCTTACCATCAGCAGCTAGGACCTTTTCATCTTCAGCCACCTTCGCGCGCGCGCGCACACACGCACGCACACACACACTCCCAGCATAATTGGGAGGCAGGCAGAAAGCAAGGGTTTGTCTCCTCAGACCAGCTGCCTCCTCCCTGTCCTCAGGGCACCAGCACTGACTCCTCTGACAGCCCTCTCCGCGGCCACTCCTGCCCAGGTCCCCCCTCTGCCAGGCTGGTTCAGCTGTGCGGCCGGAAAGGCTTCCGAGTACAGAGTTAGCGCAGGTCAGCAGCTGGTCTGCTTCCCGTCCCATCTGGCCCTTTTAGTCCCCCAGCCTTGGGGTTATGAGCAAAGCTCTGGGTAAGGGTTGGGAGACCCATGTTATAACCTTTGCACCCTCTTTCTGGCCTTGACTCCTTAGCAGGTCACTTAGCTCCTCAGACTCAGGAGAAGGTGGTGGGCTGAGTGCATGGCTTCTGTGATCTCTTTCAGTGCTCAACATTCAGCATCTAGTAACCCAAACCCTGAACTTCCCTGGTGGCTCAGGAGTAGAACATCTGTCTTCCAATGTAGGAGACACAGGAAATGCAGGTTCGATCCCTGGGTCGGGAAGGTCCCCTGGAGAAAGAAATGGCAACCCATTCCAGTATTCTTTCCTGGAGAATCCCCATGGACGGAGGAGCCTGGCGGGCTACAGTCCAAGGGGTCTCAAAGAGTCAGACACGGCTGAGCGACTGAACAGCAACAACAGCCCGAACTCCTAACCACGTCGGAAGCAGGATATTCAGCTGAGCCATGGTCATGCTATGGAACTGAGCTGCAGTTCTCCCGCCCCCCGCCCCCCGATAAATTAAGAGGTCAGTTTGAGCAGTAGCTCTCGGTGGCAGCTGTGCACTGAGAGTCTCTGGGGGCTTTTAAGCAGCATCTGTGAGGTGGGCCCAGGCAGCTTTAGTTTTCAGAAGCTCCCCAGGGATTCTGGTGAGGAATGGCTGAGCGGGGTGGTCTCTGAAGTCCCTTCCAGCTTGGATCCTCTGTGACTTGCTAAGAGTCGATAACTTGCAGCCCAAATCTTCTAGGCCCAGATTTTCAATACCCAAGCCAAATACATTGAAGACAACGGGGATTTTCCCTGGTGGTCCAGGGGTTAAGACGCCACACTCCCAATGCAAGGGGCCGGGTTCAATCCCTGGTCAGGGAACCAAATTCCACATGCCCCAACTACCAAGTCCTCGAGCCGCAACTGGAAAAGCCCACACGCCACAGTGAAGACCCAGCATAACCTAAAATAAATCGACAATAAAAAACTTAAAAAGAAAAAAAGGTTAGGGTCACAATAATGTTAGAGAAACGTATCTCCAGCTCNCATGGGATTCTCCAGGCAAGAATGCTGGAGTGGGTTGCCATTTCCTCCTCCAGGGGAGCTTCCCGACCCAGGGATCAGACCCACGTCTCCTGCAGCTCCTGCACTGCAGGCGAATTCCTTACCATCAGCAGCTAGGACCTTTTCATCTTCAGCCACCTTCGCGCGCGCGCGCACACACACGCACGCACACACACACTCCCAGCATAATTGGGAGGCAGGCAGAAAGCAAGGGTTTGTCTCCTCAGACCAGCTGCCTCCTCCCTGTCCTCAGGGCACCAGCACTGACTCCTCTGACAGCCCTCTCCGAGGCCACTCCTGCCCAGGTCCCCCCTCTGCCAGGCTGGTTCAGCTGTGCGGCCGGAAAGGCTTCCGAGTACAGAGTTAGTGCAGGTCAGCAGCTGGTCTGCTTCCCGTCCCATCTGGCCCTTTTAGTCCCCCAGCCTTGGGGTTATGAGCAAAGCTCTGGGTAAGGGTCGGGAGACCCATGTTATAACCTTTGCACCCTCTTTCTGGCCTTGACTCCTTAGCAGGTCACTTAGCTCCTCAGACTCAGGAGAAGGTGGTGGGCTGAGTGCATGGCTTCTGTGATCTCTTTCAGTGCTCAACATTCAGCATCTAGTAACCCAAACCCTGAACTTCCCTGGTGGCTCAGGAGTAGAACATCTGTCTTCCAATGTAGGAGACACAGGAAATGCAGGTTCGATCCCTGGGTCGGGAAGGTCCCCTGGAGAAAGAAAAGGCAACCCATTCCAGTATTCTTTCCTGGAGAATCCCCATGGACGGAGGAGCCTGGCGGGCTACAGTCCAAGGGGTCGCAAAGAGTCAGACACGGCTGAGCGACTGAACAGCAACAACAGCCCGAACTCCTAACCACGTCGGAAGCAGGATATTCAGCTGAGCCATGGTCATGCTATGGAACTGAGCTGCAGTTCCCCTGCCCCCCGCCCCCCGATAAATTAAGAGGTCAGTTTGAGCAGTAGCTCTCGGTGGCAGCTGTGCACTGAGAGTCTCTGGGGGCTTTTAAGCAGCATCTGTGAGGTGGGCCCAGGCAGCTTTAGTTTTCAGAAGCTCCCCAGGGATTCTGGTGAGGAATGGCTGAGCGGGGTGGTCTCTGAAGTCCCTTCCAGCTTGGATCCTCTGTGACTTGCTAAGAGTCGATAACTTGCAGCCCAAATCTTCTAGGCCCAGATTTTCAATACCCAAGCCAAATACATTGAAGACAACGGGGATTTTCCCTGGTGGTCCAGGGGTTAAGACGCCACACTCCCAATGCAAGGGGCCGGGTTCAATCCCTGGTCAGGGAACCAAATTCCACATGCCCCAACTACCAAGTCCTCGAGCCGCAACTGGAAAAGCCCACACGCCACAGTGAAGACCCAGCATAACCTAAAATAAATCGACAATAAAAAACTTAAAAAGAAAAAAAGGTTAGGGTCACAATAATGTTAGAGAAACGTATCTCCAGCTCAACCCTCAGCAACCTAACTGCTGAGTCCCAGGGCCAAGTGCCCTCGTGTCTCACGCACACAGTGAGCGGGGTAAGCGGGCAGCGGGTGGAAGGCAGTCTCACACGTGTTCTCCCCCCGCCCCCGCCCCCACTGTCTTCCTGAAGCCTCTGTCACTGCACAGAAGTCACCCGTCTCCCCAGCTGCAATCCATCCTCTGTCAGCAGTTGATGAGACAGGAAAAGCCTCAGGCCAAAGGTGACCCATCATTTGGATGTGACCAGTGCCGCCTGGCTCAAAAGGGAGGCCAGTCGGAATCCTTTCCAGGGACTTGAAGGGACTAATGGGAAAGGTTATATGGAGAGACTTTTCCAGGTGGGAAGGGAAATCAAGGCCAAAGGATGCTGCGAGTTAGACTTTTGACTCAGGTCATGGTACACCAAAGGCAAACGCCAGCTATAAAGGAAAAGGAAAAAAGAGCAGGAAGTATAGGAACAGATGTGTGGAGGAAGACAGGGAAATGGAAAGAAAGAGGGAAAAACAGGCAGAGCCAGGGACGGCCCCGAGAGCTGCCTCAGTTCACCCTGGCTTTCCACTCCAGTTCTTCACAAATTTACCATAAACTCTGTTTCTCCAAAGGTGACTTAGGTGAACCTCTGATTTCAGTCACTGGAAGAGCCAGGCTGAAAAAGGTGAAATTAGATGGACCTGATTAGTCCCCCGATCTCCTTGCTGGACGGAGTTAACAGATTAAAGTAGGGTGTCTCGGACTTCTGTTGTTACCATTGTTCAGTTGCTAAGTTGTTTTCGACTCTTTGCAACCCCGTGGACGGTAGCCCGCCAGGCCCCTCTGTCTGGGGACTTTCCCAGGCAAGGATACTAGAGTCTCAAACTTTAGGGTGCACTGAAGTCACCCGGAGGGCTTGTTAAAATAGATGCAGAGACTTCACCCAGCCACCAAGTCCCAGACACTGCCGATGCTGCTGGTGCAAGGGCCACGCTTTGAAAACCACTGCACTGGGGACTTCCCTGGAGGCCTAGTGATTAAGAATCTGCCTTCCGACACAGGGGACTCGGGCTCTGCCCCTGGTCAGGGAACTGAGACCCCACACGCCGAGGGGCACCTAAGCCCGTGCACCACAGCTGCTGAGCCCAAGCGCCACAGCTAGCGAGAAGCCCTCTTGTCTCAATGAAAAGGTCCCACATGCTGCAGCTAAGACCCAATGCAGCCAAAAATAACAAATACTTTTTGAAAAAGAAAAGAAAGCCACTTGATCGAAGGCTGATGAAAAGTCACTCGCTGAGAAATGAATTAAGACGATCTGAAGGAAGCAGAAGAAGTAGGTATTTCCAGACCCCACTGTGCATGCGCAGAAAAAGCTAGGAGTCCTGAGAAGGAGGTTTTGGTCTCAGTTTTAGAAGTGTTGTTGTTTAGACGCTTAAGTTGTCAGGCTCTTTTGCAACCCCGTGGACTGTAGCCCACCAAGTTCCTCTGTCCATGGGGATTCTCCAGGCAAGAATACTGGAGTGGGTTGCCATTTCTTTCTCCAGGGGATCTTCCCGACCCAGGGATTGAACCCAAGCCTCCTGCACTGGCAGGAAGATTCTTTACCACTGAGCCACAAGGAAGTCCTTTAGCAGAGCCTCTCAGTAAATCCCTCCCCCTTTATGGAGCTCAGTTTCCTCATCTATAAACCAGAACATTTTATTAGGTGATCTAGGGGGCTCCCTCCAATCCTTATAATCTGTAATGTTTGAGCAGACTGGAACACGGTGGCTATAAATTCGCCTCTAAGTTTTCTGGCATTTAAGGGAGAAAAACACAAAAGTAGACGAACACACATTTTCTGACAAGAAAAAGTGTTCAGGCTTATCTGCAGAAGTGTTGTTTGGCTGAGAATCGGATTCACACGTGGGCATCTTCTTAGACAGACCAGCTGGGCGGCCCGGGGGCTGTTCATGGATGGTTCGATGCCAAGGATTGGAAACTGACTCTGGAGTAGGTCTGAGGGAGCCCTCCCTGAGCATGAAGTTGTTCAGCTATTATTGATGCACGTGTCACGCGGGGTAAGTGGAATTGTATCTGGGTCCCACATCAGTGAATCACTCTGGGACAGGGAGATGGAGGAGAGAAGGATTTTTTTTTAGTAAAGACTACTCTTTTAAGAGCAGTTTTAGGTTCACCGCAAAATTGAAGGGACAGTACAGAGACTTTGCATATACTCCCTGCCCCCCCACATTCATCAGCTCCCCCATAATCAACATCTCCCGCTAGAGTGGTCCCCCTGTCACAACTCATGAGCCTTCACTGACACCTCATGATCACCTGGAGTCCTTAGAGTACCTTAGAGCTCACTCTTGATGTCATACATTCTGTGGATCTGGATAAAAGCTTTATATAGCATCATACAGAGTATATTCACTGCCCTAAACACCCCGAGCTCTGCCTGTTCATCTCTCCCTCCCCTCCCCTGCTCCTGGAAACCACTAAGGGTCCTGGGATTTTTGTGTCTGCATTACACCGGTTTCCGTCACTGAGGGACATGGCTTCTTTTGTTCTCGTTGTTGCTGTTTAGGCACTAAGTCGTGTCCATCTCTTTGCGACCCTGTGGACCGTAGCCCACCAGGCTCCTCTGTTCATGGCATTTCCCAGGCAAGAATGCTGGAGTGGGTTGCCATTTTCTTTTNGGGGATCTTCCCGACCCAGGGATTGAACCCAAGCCTCCTGCACTGGCAGGAAGATTCTTTACCACTGAGCCACTAGGAAGTCCTTTAGCAGAGCCTCTCAGTAAATCCCTCCCCCTTTATGGAGCTCAGTTTCCTCATCTATAAACCAGAACATTTTATTAGGTGATCTAGGGGGCTCCCTCCAATCCTTATAATCTGTAATGTTTGAGCAGACTGGAACACGGTGGCTATAAATTCGCCTCTAAGTTTTCTGGCATTTAAGGGAGAAAAACACAAAAGTAGACGAACACACATTTTCTGACAAGAAAAAGTGTTCAGGCTTATCTGCAGAAGTGTTGTTTGGCTGAGAATCGGATTCACACGTGGGCATCTTCTTAGACAGACCAGCTGGGCGGCCCGGGGGCTGTTCATGGATGGTTCGATGCCAAGGATTGGAAACTGACTCTGGAGTAGGTCTGAGGGAGCCCTCCCTGAGCATGAAGCTGTTCAGCTATTATTGATGCGCGTGTCACGCGGAGTAAGCGGAATTGTATCTGGGTCCCACATCAGTGAATCACTCTGGGACAGGGAGATGGAGGAGAGAAGGATTTTTTTTTAGTAAAGACTACTCTTTTAAGAGCAGTTTTAGGTTCACCGCAAAATTGAAGGGACAGTACAGAGACTTTGCATATACTCCCTGCCCCCCCACATTCATCAGCTCCCCCATAATCAACATCTCCCGCTAGAGTGGTCCCCCTGTCACACTCACGAGCCTTCACTGACACCTCATGATCACCTGGAGTCCTTAGAGTACCTTAGAGCTCACTCTTGATGTCATACATTCTATGGATCTGGATAAAAGCTTTATATAGCATCATACAGAGTATATTCACTGCCCTAAACACCCCGAGCTCTGCCTGTTCATCTCTCCCTCCCCTCCCCTGCTCCTGGAAACCACTAAGGGTCCTGGGATTTTTGTGTCTGCATTACACCGGTTTCCGTCACCGAGGGACATGGCTTCTTTTGTTCTCGTTGTTGCTGTTTAGGCACTAAGTCGTGTCCATCTCTTTGCGACCCTGTGGACCGTAGCCCACCAGGCTCCTCTGTTCATGGCATTTCCCAGGCAAGAATGCTGGAGTGGGTTGCCATTTTCTTTTCCAGACTTCCTTTTTTAGAGGAGGCTTAAAGATTTACATACAAGCAAGTGAGTTTGTGCTTCATTGCACCTGACCTGCCTTTAGTGTTCAGAAGGAGCAGCTTGCTGGGTGAGGAAGAGAGAGGCCACCCTTCCGTCCGTGAGCCTGGCTGGGTGTAGGTGGCTGAGAGTGAAAAGGGGGGAAGAGTTGAGTGGCTCCACATGGATGCAGAGATTTTATTTTTCTGTTCAGGCTGGAAGCAGATGAGCTTTATTAACTAGAACAGGATGTTCTGAGTCTGACTTCCTTTAGCCGAAGGCAGATTTCCCTGGCAGTTTAAACAAACTGATTTTTGTTTTCTGTTTTATCTGACTCTGTCCTTTTCCTCCTTTGTCCCTGGCAATCCCAACCATGGTGATCAAAAGAATAGGTGTGGGAGAATTTCCTTACTGAGAAGGAAATCCGTACATGCAGGCAGCAGTTAAGTAGACCTTTCCTCAAATAACCTTGATCTCTCATTAGCCTGTAAAATGCACGAAAGCTTGTGTTTGCTCACAGAAACAGACTCACAGAGAAGGAATGAGTGGTTACCAGTGGGAGAAGGAAGGGGCAGAGGTGAGTTAGGGGTGTGGGATTAAGAAGAGGAACTACTATATATAAAATAGATAAGCAACGAGGATATATTATACAGCACAGGGGGAAATAGCCATTATTTTTTAATAAATGAAATATAACCTATAACAGTATCATATCACTGTGTTGTACACCTGAAACTAACGTATTATTTTACATCAACTATACATCAATAGAAATAAAAGCTTGTGTTTGCTCAAGCTAAGTTCACTCCCAAAAGAGTGGCTTCTTCAGAGATGCTGCAAATAAAGCAAATGTTTTGAAAGGTCCCAGACTAGAGGACAAGTAAGATCTTTGTTATGGAATTTCTTGTAGAAAAGTGAAGGCTGTCTTGCCAGAAAGAACCCCACCACCCGCTGGCCAGTCTCCAAACCCACTGTCATATTCGTGTCGTTGCACCCACAGGAATCCCCCAAATTTCTCAGGTGCCCTGAATGGGTAACACTGAAAACTTTATCTATAAGCGAATTTCTTAGAGACTAACATTAAGCCAGCATCCAGGGGTCCCCAACCTTCAGGATCTAATGTCCGATGATCTGAGGTAGAGCTGATGTACTAATCATAGAAATAAAGGGCACAATAAATGTAAGACACTTGAATCATCCCCAAACCATCCCCCTCCCCAGGCTGTGTGCTCCATGAAACTGGTTCTTGGTGACACAGAGGTTGGGAACTGCTGTGCCTAGATCACAGGGATTGGGACTTAGGAAGGAGAGGTTTTGTATGAATGGGAAAAGCGATAGGAAAGAACAGATCAGGAAGGCTGTGTCTGAGGTGCTGGAGATAGAAGCAAGACTCAGGCTGGGAGCCCCAGTGCGGCATCAGCATCGTCCAGAAGGTTACAGGAGGGGAGCAACTGAAAAAGCTAAAAAGACAAAGGGTAAAGTGAGTGGTGATGATGGACTTCTCCAGCTGGACACAACTTCTCATATGAGCTCCTCTCCTGCACTGAAAACTTTAGGAGGGAAGTGAACTATGTTTTTTTCTGCCCTGTGTCTCCCATGGTGCCAAGCATGGTATCTTCAGGCCTTGACCAGAGAGAGCATTTAAAGACTTCTTATTACACTCCATTCAACAAGCATTGATTAAGTGCCATCTTTATGGTTGGCCACCATAACATGGAAGATCCAAATGGAATAAGATAGTTTATTCATGGTCCCTGACCTTAAGGAGTTTACAACCCACCTGAAGAGAAGAACAGCTCTAAGGTGATATAAACCAATTAGTAAAGCATGGTATGGATTGACCGGTTTACTATGAACACACAGAGGTAATTCATTAAGTAGGAAGTATCTCCACTGAATTGTTGGTTCTTGATCTAAATCTTGAGAATAGGATTTTGATTCAAGGTGGGAAGGTAGCCCAGCACAGTCCTTGGCATAAAGATTTATTGGGTGAATTCTAAGCAGGAGGACCTGCATAAGCAAGAGATGTGGTTGGGACAAACAAGAATCACACAGGCTCTTAGGACTGGGAATATGGGAGACACTTCTTCCCTCTTAACAATAACTCCACATTTCTTTCCAGTTCTTTCTTCCCCCAAATGGCCATGTACTTTGAGAAGTCTTGGTCCTCTGCAACCCCAAGGAGTGGGAGCTGATTAATCCCTAGCCAGTCACAGAGAAGTTCCCTCACCAGTGACAATTCTGACCCAAGAGCTGGGAGGGCACTCTGCCCAAGGACTTCTGGAAAGGTTTTCTCTTCCCAGGAGAGCTCCTCCTTTCCCGGATGTCCTCGGTCTGCCTGGGAACTGTGATGGTCATCCTGCAGTCATAGAAACAGTGCAGGGACCAAGCCTGTAACACCAAGGATGGTCACGGAGGGGGCCTGTGCCCTTGGTGACAATTTGAGCCAGCAAATAAACAAATCCTGAGTCACCTCCCCCTGCACCTCTTGTTAGGAGAAATAAATTTCCTCTTTCCGGCCAGTTGAGTCAAAGTTTTTCTGTTACCTACAGCTGAGAGCAGTGTTCCTTCCTGATGGGATGTCTGAATCACCTCGCTTAGAACAGTGGCTCACATTCATTTATTCAGAGCTTCCGATGCTCCAGGTGCTTGAATCAGGCCCCACAATGTCTCTTTCAGTTTTGTGATATTAAGCCCATTTTCATGAAGAGGAAACTGAGGCACTGAGATTCAATAACCTGAAATAGCTTACACATCTAGGTACCCGGTTGAGCCGAGATTCCAACCCCGGCTGCAAAGCCCCTCACGTCCTTCTGAGCCTCTCCTCCCTGGTGATGGAGCTTCTCCAGGACAGAGGACTCACTGTCACCTCGTGGACCACGTATGTAAGGAGACTGCTCCATCACTTGGGCAGGGAAAGTAAGGCCAACGTGAAGCTGAGTGAAGACTTAGGATTGCGCTCCTCAGGGATCACGGTCATGCTTCTGAGGAGGGGCTTCCGGGAAAGCATTTTGCAAGGAGGATCATCCTCGGAGGCCTTAAGAGGAGCACCCACGGGGCATTGCTGTGTTAGCTGAAGTCCAGGGAGACAAGAGCCTTGCAGGGTCTGAGAGGCCGAAGTGAAGGGTGAAAACACAAGATGCCGAGAAAGCGGGACCCATAGGACGTGGAGATGAGCGGGATGTGAAGGTGAACGTGAGAGGAAGAACCGTTAGGTGTGCGCTGCGTGGTGATCCAGTGTCAGCGTGGAGCGTGGAGCTCGGGCTCCAGAGCTGCTGCAATGAGCTGGGTCAGATCAGCATCTCTGGAGGGCTCAGGACCACCACGGTCACGTGACCTGTATTCTTAGCATCTCAAACCAGCTGTGAGAAATCAGAAGTGCTCCTGTCCCTGAGTCACAGGGGAGAGGTTCAGAAGTGATGGGCGACGGGCCCAGAGCCTCAGCGCTGGTCAGTGGCAGGATTCAAACCCTGGTCTATCCTGCCCCAGGGCCTCTCCCTCCTTCCACGTGGGAACCCCCTCTAGATCTGCATGGCTGATACTCAGCATTCCCGAGTCATGCGTCCACATGTATGTCCTCTCCAGAGCAACAGCTAAGCTGGCATGTTCCTTTCCTGAATGAAATTAGCAACAGGGATTGGCAGGAACCCGTCTGCATGGGTCTTGGCTGGAGCCCCTGCGGGGAGACAGGTGATGTGGGGCCACATCAGGGTGCCCGGTTAGGAGAGCTGGGGTTGGCACCTTGCAGAATCTTTACACGCACACAGGCAGGCACAGTCTTTCAGGCACGTAGCAAGGACACACCAAGCACTTCATGGATCCTGCTCTCGTGATACGTCCTTGAGTCGCTATCTGATGGCCCCACACTGAAGCCCACCCCACGGACAGCCAGCACAGCTGTTACCTGTGTGCCCCCTGCGGCTCACTCCCCTAAACCCACACAGCTCCCTGCTCTGGGTTCCAAAACAGGCTGAGACAGTGACCTCCTCAACTGACCTCCTCCAAGAGGACTTGGAGAATAGTTACATCTCTCCAGGGAGCCTTAGGTGAGGCCCTGGCTGTAAAGAGGTGGAATCAGTTAGCTCTTAAGAGACCCTTGAGCTCAGCGTGTCACAGGTTTGCCTTTCTTTGCAGCCTATGGTGACGGGATCATGGAGCTCAAATCAAGGCCTAGATGGGACATGGCACCTCCTCCCCAGGGGCACAAGTCAGTAGAAACAGTAGGGCTGGAAGTCAGGTCCCCTGGCTCTGTGCAGAGAGAGAGGGGTGTTTCCCACCATTTGAACCAAGCTTGATTTGTGTTACTTGTCTGTGTATAGCACTTTGAAGTTTCAAAATGAATTCAAATACAATCCCACTAAACTGAGCTTTGAAACAGAGAGGGCAACGCTGTTCCCATGAGGAAATGAGGGATCCAGAGCTTGACTCCCCAGGCTGTACAAACTGTAAGAGAACAGAACCTAGACTTGGCCACCTTCTATTTGCTATTCAGGAGTCCTTGCACTACTGGACTGACTCTAAGCATCCAATGGGCAGGAGCCATATTTGTTTAGCTCATCATTTGATACCCAGCACCCAGGACAGAGCCTAGGTACACTCCTTGTTAGATCAAAGGAAGGACGGATGGAAGGATCAGTAGATAGAACAGGCTAAAACAGGATAAAAGAAATTTGGAGTCTTATTTTCCTGATGACTTCTAATAGATCTTTGAGGAGTGAGATTCTATTATTAATGGCTCCTTACTTAAAAACAAAGAGCTTTAACTCTAATTTTGTTTAAAATGCATTATGCCCTAATTTTTTAATACTGATGTAAATTACATTGGATTCCTTTAAAAATTTACAACAGGAAGACTTGCCCAGGACTGTAACATAATAGGAACTTGATAGCTGTCTCTGGAGTTTAATTGGATTTAAAAGTGAGGCTGGGGACATAAATGTAGTTGCAAGGAGTTTCCATGTTACTGGATAATTAAAAGAATTTATTATTTGCAAAATGACTTTATCCCCACATCCAGGTCTGTCAACTGGGAAGAAGTCAACAGTGAGAATGGGATGAGATCAGGACCTGCATTTCCAGAATCTTTGGTTCCAAAGGGTTAATAACTTTGTCCAGTCCTCACCACGAATAGGTGGTGAGGGCAACAGATTGCCCTTGCCTGCCGGTGCAGAATGGACCCGGCATGAGCCAGCTGTGCTTCTCGTGTGCAGCCAAGTAGAGGGACTTGGATGGGAGGTTGTCATGGTAACGCTTTCACTGATCGGAAGAATAGATGAAGCTGGAGTAAACCTCCTTGGCTCATATGGGGGTGGGAGTGGGCGTAACCAGGAGTCACAAGCAGAGAAACTTCTCTCTTTCTAGACAAAGATGGTGCACTAAATTAGAACTCAAGTAGCAGTAAAGAAAATCAGGTAACGTGCTGGCTAGATAATTCTAGCAATTAAATAGGCAATTAAATGATTTTGATGATCAAACCAAAAATGAGGGGGAGGGGAGGAGTGTTTAAAAGTAGACCTCTTCCCAGGCCATTGGTTTTAAACTTCTGTCCTAAGAGTCCACTTTAAGAAATTACAGACTCCAGCTTTCTTTCCCAAGGTTCTGATTCATTGCGTCAGGAGTGGAGCACAAGAATCTCTGTCTTAAAACTGTCCACAATTTATTATTCTGCATGAAATTTATGGACTATTCTGGTAGCACATGGACCATAATTTCATAAAGCCTCCTCTGGGTAAATAGAACATCAGAAATCAAACTCAAGTTGGAGCCGACTCAGCTGTTCTCATCTGATGGGAGAATTTAGGGAAAAATAAAAGCTGTTTTCTACTTAGCCTTAGTTTAGAAACAAAATAAAAACCAGAGTTTAATTAGTCCATGATTGATGACAGAAGAGTTTCTGAAATAAGCTACTGTAGTTTATATTTTATACTTCCTTTTAATCTTACATTCTACCAAATGCTCCCCTAACTGACAGAAACCAGCAGTTGTTTGTTTGCCTAACGCTCTTTCCTATTTTGTGTGTGTGTGCTAAGTCACTTCAGTCCTGTCTCACTCTGCAACCCCATGGACTGTAGCCTGCCAGGCTCCTCTGTCCATGGGAGTCTCCAGGAAAGAATACTGGAGTAGGTTGCCATGCCCTCTTCTAGGGGCTCTCCCCAACCCAGGGATCAAACCCATGTCTCTTACGTCTCCTGAATTGGCAGGTGGGTTCTACCTGTGAAGTCCTTCCCCATCTTACCCAACAGCAAATTCCTGCTTACTCTTTAAAATCATCCCAAATGTCTTCGTCTCTTGCTCCCTCCTTAGTCTCTGTGCCCATACTTTAAAAAAAAAAAATTAATTAAGTTATGTATTTATTTGGCTGTGCCAGATCTTAGTTGCAGTATGCAGAATCTTTAATTGTGGCATTCAAAATCTTTGTTGCAGCATGAGGGATCTAGTTCCCCAACCAGGGATCAAACCTGGGCTCCCTGCATTGGGAGTGCAGGGTCTTAGCCACTGGACCACCAGGGAGGTCCCTGTGTCCCCACACTCTTGCTTTCAGAATATTTTGCTCCTTCCTCTAAGTCTGTCCACAATGGCCTCCACTATAGGCTACTAATGAACTTACTGCATTGTTATCTGGTAGTTACTTAGAGATGTGCTCCACCAATCTCTGCTCTGAAGGAGCTTATCAGACAGTGTGTCTCATGCACCTTTGCAACTTTGCCTTTTCCCTCTCTTTAACTCGTATTATGGCAGTTCCCATATGCTAGAATGAATGATTCAGTGAATGGACGAATGTATGTTCCATAAGCACAGAGGATTTTGCCTGTTTTGTTAACTGAAATGAACATTCCAAGTGCCCAGAACAGGTCTTGTCACAAAAAGTAATTATTGGATTAATTCATGAATGAGTGCTTTAGCTTAAACAACCATTTGAAAAGGCTGGACCTGCTATGTTTCTCAGTGTACCAGTACAAATTTTTCATAGTGGCACCAGTGTAAGCACAGTCTCCTGAACAAGTCATGATTAAGCTCCCTGCTTGACATTTCTGTCATCTAACAGTTTGAGGTTTAGCTCTATAGACCCAAGGGATTCTAATCAAGAAACAGAAGTAATATTGCAAGCATATAGCCCATACGTATATAATCGGATTAAGTTAACTTTTCTCATCCTTACTCAATATGTTTTTCTATTCATAGTAAGCCTGGGATAGCAATGATTCTCTAGGATAGTATACATGGAATAATTGTAGAAATAGCTTCCATTTATTGAGCACTTACTAAATGTGCCAGGCATTGTACTAACTGCTTTCCACATGTTATCTCTTTTAATTGTCTCAGGCAACTTGATTAGGAATGTTTTATTATCCCCACTTTACAGATGAGGAAACTGAGGCTCAGATGTAGTCATCTGCCAAGGTCACTCGGCTACTAATCAGAAGACCTGAGATTTGAGCCTAAGTCTATCTGAGCTTCTGCTCTCGAGCTTCACCGTAACTCTGGGGCTTTGAATTGAGTGGATCTAGTTGGAACTTTCTCCTGACCAGAGAAACATATGTTGTTTCCCAGTCATCTCAGAGCAAATATTTTCTTGGCCTTGAACATTCCTGATCTTGAGTTTTCTCAAGATCTAAAGGCTAAACTCGGTCAAAATGATAAATTAAATTAAATGTCCTCCCCCACACCCCCTCATCCCCACTTGATTACACCTGATGAGTGGCTCTCTCATTCATTTGGTTCCAGGCACTTAGCTGTCTCTTGCATTTGCTTCCACTGATCAGGGTCCCTGAGGTTTGCACATATGTTTTTCCAGTGAACTTTTGTCCTCTCTGAAAACTGCATTCTGCTCTCTTTGTCAGATCCCAGCTTTCATGACTAATATGCAGTGATAACTCCAGAACTGTTTACACGACAAATTAAAGTGGGCAGAATCTTCCGCTTACAAATTGCTTCAAGACAGGGCTTAGATGTCTGCCCATAGAATCGTCTCCTACATGCTAGCATAAAATGGATCTGAGCTTGTACAGCTTCAGCTGGCCCTTGACTTAGAGGCCTATTGTTTCTCGACAGGGTTCTGCGCTCCCAGCCTGTTCCTCAAACTGAGGCTGCAGAGATTTATGACTCACTTGGGAAAAAATATGCTGGCTACTTCTTCAACCTGCTTCGGAAAAACAGGATGTTTCTCTCTCCCAATCTTGCATATACCTGTAAACAAGCGACTTATTGGCAGGGCCTCTGAGTCAGAGGTATAGCAGTTTCAGACTCTCAGGTTTGATGATTATTTGCTTGGATAAACCCGAAGTTCATGTCAGAACAGAGCCACGTTCCAAAAACTTATTGCCCACAGACCCAGATTAACTCAAGGCCTTCCAGACGGCAGGAAGGTGTGTGTTTGTTTTATAAAGTGGAGGCATGTGTGGGTCTGTGCCACGTTCCCAGCCATAAAAGAAAGTGAAGAGTGTTAAGTGTGACTTCTTGGGGGAAACGGGGCCTGACGTCTCTGTGATTATTATTTTTGGAGGAGTAAATATTTCAGTAGAAAAAGAAACTCCTTTGTACCAACTCTGAGTTTTCTTGGCATGTTTTAATATTTTCAAGTAACAGCTGAAACCATACTAACCTTCCCCGTTCTAATTGGAAGCGTCTGTGAGTTGCAAAATTAGAATTTTCAGATTCTGAAATGATTTGCTATTTGAACAGGGGTGTCAGTTTCAGCTGAAATTTTCATCTATGGGGCCTTTTTTCCCTCCGGATTATAAATTGTTCACTCAGCTAATGATGTGATGGAAATACACTCTTCACCAGCTTTCCGTGTACACAGGCTTTCTTAAAAATGAGAACCACACTTTCTTTCAGTTTCTTATTCTACACCTTATCATGATCCTCCTGATTCAAAGAGAACAGATGGAGAAATTCCTCAACCCTTGGAATTCGACTTGAACAATTTTCTCCTGCCAAAAAGCGTCTCATAATCAAAGACATCAGAGCAGCAAATGACATTTGCAAATTCCAGGAAGAAAAAAAAAATAGTTGGAACACTTAGAAACTTATTCCAGTTTTTCTCTATGTTAATAGAAGCCTGTCTGTGAGGGGGCTTAGTGTTTTACAGATATCTTCTGAAGCTTCAGCAAGAAAGACATGAAAGCGTGATGACCCCTTACCTGCTTGCCTTACCACTTAGGCTACTTCCTGTCTTAGCGATGTTGCCTCAAGGACCCTCAGGACTCCCAGGTGTGAATGAGAATGATGCCAGCTTCCTAGGCTCACGCTGATGAGGAAATGGTGTAGCATTTATAAAATGCTCCCACTGGGAGCTGTCTTGGTCCATTCTGGCTGTTGTAGCAAGATACCACAGAGTGGGTGGCTTATAAACAAGAGAAATTTATTTCTGCAGTTCTGGAAGCTGAAAGTTTGAGATCAGAGCACTGGCATGGTCAATGGCGTGGATGAGGGCTCACTTTTGGTAGTAGACTTATCCTTTTATCCTCACATGGTAGAAGGGGTTAGGGAACTCTTCAGAGCCTCATGTATAAGGGCACTAATCTCATTCAGAAGGGCTCCACCCAAAGGCCCCACCTCCTAATACCATCACATTGGACATTAGGATTTCAGCATATGGAGGGACACCGTTCAGACCATAGCGGGAATGAAACAAATACTGGTTTCTTCTCTTTCTCTCTTTCCTACATTTTACTTATCACAACTGAGGTAAAAATGACATGACTTACTTGAGGCCAAAGATCAGGCCTTCAAAGAGCCAAGACAAGCCTGAGTTTTGTAGGTTTAAAGCCTTGAAGGCTCCCTCCTCTGTATGGATTCAACACCCACTCCGCAGAGTTTGGCACAGGGTGTGTTTTAGATTGTTCCCAAAAGTCATAGAGAGCAAAAGAGTGTTGGTGCTACTATACACTTCACAGATGCTTGTTGCCAGTAGGATTCATATTAATGACTTTAAAGACTACACTGGGAAAGGGTTCAAATGATGCCACCAAAAAATGACCCCGACTCTGCCTGCTAGGTTCCCAATAAATGTTTGCAGTATTGAATTTAATAGGCTGGACCTGCAGTTCTATAAGTTTTTGAGAGTGAAAGGAAACACAAATAATTGTGTCAAGACACAGGCAAACCAGAATATGTGGTCACCCTACTTAGGAACCACAGCATGCATTTCTGTGTCTCTTAGAGAGAAACTGACATTCATTCATTTGAGAAACACATCTTATGTTCCCGTTTAAGATTTTTCAAGAGGCTACTTTGTGACCTTATTTTATTTAAACCTCACATCGGCTTAATGAGATGGATTTAACTATTAACTCCAGCTCCGTTTTAGTAATGAGCAACTGACACTCAGTGAGGTTTGTAATTTGCTAAGGTTGAACAGTGAATAAGGGTAAGACTTGGGATTCAAGTCCAGGTCTGTCTACCTGCAAATTCATGCTCTTGCAACCATTCTAGGTCTAACATTCAGGGCTTGCTAGATTATGTCATTGTTGTTGTTGTTTAATACAAGTGTCCAACTCTTTCGACCCCATGGACTGTAGCCTGCCAGACTCCTCTGTCCATGGGATTTCCCAGGGAAGAATACTGGAGTGGGTTGCCATTTCCTTCTCCATGGGATCTTCCCAACCCAGGGCTCGAACCCACATCTCCTGCATTGGCATTCGGGTGCCACTTGCCGGGGTCTAGCCCCGGTGGATCCAGGGTGATTCGAAGGTGGGGACGGAGTCGGCGTCCTTGGAAAAATACATATTTAATTACAGATATATAGAAAGATCAGAAATGGATAGTGTAGTAGGAAAATTAGTGGAGAAAAAGAGGCTGAATAACTTGGTTTACATGGAATAGCATCCATGCTCCAGATGGGAATTCAGCCAGAAAAACGGGGAGCAGAAAAGAATGACATGAGGGAATCAGTCTTTTGGGAAACTGATCTGATTTCTTTATTTTTGGGTTTGCTTATATACCTTTTGTTACACATAGGGACGAATACAGAGTCACGTAGGGGTCAGCAGTCCTGACCTTTATCAAAATCAGGTGCTTCACATAAATGTATAAAAAAAGGTCTTAGGGAATTTACATCATCTTCTGGCCGTGAGACCTGCTGACATTTTATGATCCTTTCTTTCTGATAACCAAAAAAACNCTCATTTCAGCACCCACATTCTGGACCGCTCGGCATACCCAACACGTATTTGTCTTCTGGAGCACCTGTTGTGTGCTAGGTGCTATGCTGAGCCCCAGGGTCACAGCAGTGAACAAGACCGATGTCGTCCTGCCCTCGTAGAACATGCCGTCTCGAGGGAGGAGCTGTGCGCTGAAGACATCCTGTTCTAAATAACAGCCGCTAACCTGCAATGCCATAGCGCCGGCTCCAAAGAGGAATTCTCCTCTGCTGTCACGGCCTGAGCTGTTGCAGGAACAGTGATTGCTGAGATGAAGAGTAATGAGAAGATCCTCCAACAGGGAGGGCTCTTACCTCTGCTTCACCCAGAGTGCCAGTGTCTCGATTTACGTAACGGGCATCTCTGAAGGATGTTGTGGCACAGAGTGTGCCGTGGCTAGCTGATGCTGTGGAACACACAGCCTTGAAAGCTTACTCCCCGCTTCTGCCTCATGACCCGTGGGTCACCTGGGGCCTGTGCTCAGCGTCATCCCCACTCCACTCCTGAGGTGGCCTCCTCTGGAGCAGCACCGATGGCCCCAGCGAAGGAGCAGATGGTGAATTACATACTAGCTTTCAACACGCACCCCTAAGTGTCCGGTCAGACCTGGAACAAACATGTCTTTTAGGCCAAATGAGTTTAAGTATGTGAGAGAATAAAGGAGGTATTTTGTTTTGGTTAGGCACGAATCCTTTCCCTTCCCTGGCCACATATTTAGCCCAGAACTCCGTTCGGGAGAGGGCTGACCCCCCCCCCCCCATCTCCAGCCACTCTTGCTCAAGCCCTGCTGTCCAAGCATTGGCTGAGAAGGAACCTGGGTTCTGTTTCTAGAAACCAAAGTAGGAAGGTCCAAATTTGTGAAAGCTGTAAATCAAGGGACAGTGATTTATGTTCCTGGACAATTATCTGCAGTCTCCCTTTAAACAGTAACCTCCCAAATACACATACAGCATTGTTTTAGGTGTATTTTGTTTCCCTGGTGGCTCAGCAGTAAAGAATCCGCCTTCAGCGCAGGAAACCCAGGTTCGATCCCTGAGTGGGGAAGACCCCTAGAGAAGAGCATGGCAATCCACTCCAGTATTCTTGCCTGGAGAATCCCATGGACAGAAGAGCCTGGCATGCTATAGTCCATAGGGCCTCAAAGAGGTGGACACAACTCACAACTTTTCAAGAATGTTCTGTAAAGCAGGGCATATATTCATTTAAGCCCTGATTCCATAGGTTGGCAGCTTGCCGGATTCTTTATATATATATTTATTTTTTTCTTTCCTGAAATTTCAAAATTGTTTCCCTGAAGTAAACAGGAAAAACTTGGGGAAAGTAATCAGTAGCCAAAGTTATTTTTGTTTTTTTTTCTTGTTCCAGTTAAAGGCTGTTAACATGAGAGATCCCCGTGACTGCCTCTCAAACAGAGGCCCATCGTCACAACACCAGGAGCAGCCAAGGGCATCTGTCCTGATTGCTCAGAGGAGTCTTTAGCCTTGATGAGGACTCAGGTTACTGAAGCTCCTTGCAGGGTGCTCAGCGCCCAGGGGTTCCCCGGGTCAGCCTGCATTCACTCAAAAGCCGGAAGTGCCTGTGCGTCTCAGCGGAGCCAGGCCCAGTGCTCCCTGGAGCTCCCTGCCTTCCTGCCTCCTTTGGTGCCCCAGAATAGGCCAAGAGCATCACACCAGCCATCACGGCAGCGTCTCACGTGGCCGCATTCAGGGTAGGGTTCAGGGTTGTGGGGGAGGGTGGCTTCTTCTCACCAAGAGAAGATCGAAAGAGACCTAGAGCAAATTGGCACCCAAAATACTAGCCCATTCAGCCAGAAAGGGCCGCCAGGAAACCAGAGAGGCCCCGTCCCCACTCAGAATCCCCATAGAACTCCCAGGATTCTCTCAGCTGTCTGACCTGTCCCAAGGTCAGACAGCTATGAGGATTCGCACATTTGCAGGCCTTTACAGTGTACAGAGTGTGTGAACTCACCTTGCTTGGTCCTCACAGTCACTCCGTTATGGAGAAGCCACCATTCCCACTTGACTGAAGGGAAAACTGAGACACGGAGAGTTGAAGCCAGTCCAGTTCAGTCGCTAAGTCATGTCCGACTCTGCAACCCCATGAACTGCAGCACACCAGGCTTCCCTGTCCATCACCAACTCCCGGAGTCCACCCAAACCCATGTCCATTGAGTCAGTGATGCCATCCAGCCATCTCATCCTCCGTTGTCCCCTTCTCCTCCTGCCCTCAATCCTTCCCAGCATCAGGGTCTTTTCAAATGAGTCAGCTCTTCACATCAGGTGGCCAAAGTATTGGAGTTTCAGCTTCAACATCAGTCTTTCCAGTGAACACCCAAGACTGATCTCCTTTAGGATGGACTGGTTGACTCTCCTTGCAGTCCAGGGGACTCTCAAGAGTCTTCTCCAACACCACAGTTCAAAAGCATCAATTCTTCGGCGCTCAGCTTTCTTTATAGTCCAACTCTCACATCCATACGTGACCACTGGAAAAACCATAGCCTTGACTAGATGGACCTTTTTTGACAATGTCTCTGCTTTTTAATATGCTGTCTAGGTTGGTCATAACTTTCCTTCTAAGGAGTAAGCATCTTTTAATTTCATGGCTGCAGTCACCATCTGCAGTGATTTTGGAGCCAGAAAAATAAAGCCAGCCACTGTTTCCACTGTTTCCCCATTTATTTGCCATGAAGTTGAAGTGACTGGTCCCAAATCACACACATGAAGGAGCCACTTTTCCGAACTTCCAAGAGTCCTGTGTTTAAACCCCACCTCTGCCATCACATCGCTTCCATCTGAACCTCATCTACAGAAATGGGGAGGGAACCCATCGGAGAGTGTTGTGTGATAAATAAGACGATGTACATAAAGGGCTAAACAGGGTTCCAGAGATATCAAAGAGCCTATTCAGTGGATGAGCGAATGGATGGTTGAATGACAGAGTGGATGAATATTGCTCTTCCGTGACATGTATTCCCTTTCCAGCTGCCCTTGATCTCATCCTTATTGAACACTAGTTCTTGCAGGGAACATGGAAACTTTTAGTCCCAACAGTGCATCACCAAAGAACTCTGTCTTGCCCTCGTTCAGTGACCCTCATACTGCAAGATTTTCTACCAAAGTTTGATTGCCTTCCTGTTTCACCAAAGGCACACTGAACTGTCACCCCTAGTTCCTGACAAGCATGCACATTGACTTGGTATAAGTCTCACTAAAATATGAATTAATAATTAGCTCTGAGTGTTTACTGAGCACTTACTATGAGCAGTTCCTCGCTAGGCATTTTGCCAGCATCTGGATGCTGACTCCCCAGCCTGCACTCCTAACCACTAACTACACCAACCCAGCAACTCTTAGAGCTGCCGTTTGTTGGGCACTTACTACACACCAGCAGGCACCATAGTAAACTCTGAATATGCGTTGTCGTAGTTGATCCTTCTAACAGGAATGAAGCAGCTGCTGTCAAGTTCTCCATTTTACAGGTAAGGAACTGCAGCTTGGGGAAGGATAACCTGTCCACAGCCACTTGGCCAGTGAGGAGTGAAGGCCGGCAGGCTCTGAACCCAGATGCGGCGGCTGCAGAGCACACACATTTAACCCCTCTCTCTGCCACCTCCCTCTCCCATTTCTCTGAACTTCTCTGGAGTCGCTTGCACCCTCATCACTCTTAGCGATCTGTTTGATTGGAAGTAATCCCTGAAAATCCCCTTGCCAGTGCCCAGGACTGCATGGGCCAGAGATCTCTGGTGAGACTGAGCAGGTGTGGGTCAGTGCCTCTCCCAGGCACGGAAGTATTCATCCTGAAGCCACTAAGAAGGAAGGCAGAGAAGTGAGCGTCTGCATTCCTCACTTGGTCAGAATCTCGTGACAGCAGAGATAAGAACCAACCCCATCACCATGTATTGCTGGAAAAACTAATGCCCTCCTCCTTCCTTTGAGTGGAAGTAGTTAAACCTGAAAATAGGTTGCTGAGGGCACCGAAGAGGTCTTCTTCCCTGGAAATACCTTCTTTTTGAGCTGGTCTAGATGCAATTTGGGTAGGAAGTGGAGGGATGGGCAAGGGATTTCCCCCTAGGATCCCGCTGGAACCCACAGTCCATTTGTTTAACCTCATAATCCCTCACTCTGCACATTTCACTTCCTCACCAACATGCATCAAGAGAAATCTTTCATCAGTGGTCCGAGTGAGCATCTATGATGCCCCCATTTTGGTCCATGTTCCTAGCTCTTCATTGGGAACTAGGTCTCTGGAAAGAATGGGCAGTCTGGGGCAACAGAAAGAGCACTGGACTCAGCATCTTGGTTCAGGTAGGTTCTGCTGCTTGTGAGCTGTGTGACCTCAGGCAAATCACTTCACCTCTCTGAACTTCCATGTCCTCGTTTATATAGTGAGGTCTTTGGACTGGATATCTCAAAATCCTCTTCCAGGACAATCCTTTGGGGAAGATTAGTAGCTGTGAGTTATGTAATAAATGGAAATGCACTTTGAGAAGTCATTAAAAGCTGTTAATATATTTCAGTTTTATTTTTGCACTGTGATCCCTGCAGAGCATAAAATTATATATGGAAAAAAGAAAAAAAAAGTCATCTTTTGACATTTTTGTAGCTCAAATCTCAGTTTAAAAACAATTATTTGAAATGTCCCTCCACCCTCTTCTTATCTGCCACAAAGAGCCTATTTTAATGTAGCCGATTATTTCCATAATCATACTTTTCCTGTGTTTAGAATTAATCACAGGAGAGCTTTGCTAAGGTCTAAAATGGTGCCTGAATCTTATCCCTTAACATGTAAGCTTTTTGCTAAATATCATTACTAAGCCTCTATCTTGTAAAAAGTAATGTTGAGAAGAGGAGTTGTTTGGCTCTAAGGGACATTTCCAAAACAGGTCAGGGTTAAGAACTTCTAGAGGCCAGGAATGCGTCATAAGGATTAATTAATGCGAGTAAATGACTTCTCCAAGGTCATTCAGTGAGTCATCAGTGAGCCTTGGGCTGAGACCTGGTTTTTCCAGCTGGAAAGAATGGGCCCCTTTGTTAGCATTGTTGTTCCACGTGACTAGCTCCAGCCAGAGATTGAACCAGTGTCTTCCGCACTGCGGGCGGGTTCTTTACCATTGAGCCACTGGGGAAGCCCCCAAGGCAGGTTCCACTATTTAAACTTCAGGATGCCCACCATGTGTGACTGTTTCTCTCATCCAGGGAAATCTTTGAAGTTCATTACTATCAACTTTTTTTTTTTCCAAACTCAAACTGCATAGAGATGATCTTTAGCAACAAGTTCCAAGAAACCAATCTGATTCTTGTTTTTGTCTTGATGGATACAACTAAGTGCCCTATAGTCATTTTAGAGTAGCCCAGAAAATTCCTGGAACTTGCTCTCAAACTAATGAGTAAGTTAATTCGAAGACCCACATTGTCCCCAGTCAACATGGTGGAAAGAGCCTGGCAACTCCCAAGTCTTAGGCTCTGGAATTTGTCTCCCCACTGTCCTGTCCACTGCCTTCCTAGATGCATTTCCCTGCTCTGAGTCATAAGCACAGCTCAGTACCACCAAGCCCAGCACACTGATCCCTTGAGCATGATACAACATAGCCCACATGAAAGTTTCTTTCACTCCAACTTACACCCAACTTATACCAAACTCTATACCTTTCATCTTCATCACTCAACCTTCAACCATCCTTGTAGTTCACTTACTCATTTCTTCAAAAATTATGTATGAGTATCTATTATGGACTACGTTTAGGTATACAGTGGTCAACAACAAGAGAGTAAATGCTTGCCTTGCCCCAGTGAAGTTTACAGTCTAATGAGAGTAGCATTTAACTAAATAACCACATAAATAACTGCAATAGGTTTGTGTGTGTAAGGATGGGATACTTGAGAATTATAACAAAGAGCCCCAAATTTGACTTGGAAGTCATCTGAAAAATAAGTAGGAATTAACTAAGCATATTGATAGAATGCAGAGAGACCAGGGGTGCCAGGCAAAGGGAACAGTGTATGAACTGGCCACAGACTAAAACAATCTTGACACGTGGAGGAATGGAAAGAAGGCCAGTGTGGTCAATGACTGGAGAAAGAAATAAGGATAAAGTGAAGTTGTCAAGCGCCAGACCACACAGGGCCTTGTAGGTGGACCAGGCTGAGGACTTGAGTCTTTATCCCAAGAACCGTGGAAAGACATGAAGGATATTTATCACAAGGGATAACAAAGTAAGGTTTTGGGGTTTTCTGTGGTCCAATGGTTAGGACTTTGTGCTTTCGCTGCCGTGGCCCAGGTTCAATCCCTAGTCAGGGAAATAAGAGCCTGCAAGTTGAGAGGCATAGCCAAAAACACAGTAAGGCTTTGATTTCAAGAGCATCACTCTTTCTTTTGTGTAGATACTAGATTATGTAGAGACAAGAGAGGATGTCACAAAGTTATTGTGGTGCTTTAGGGAACAGCTGTATTGGGAGTCTGGACCAGGTCAGTGGTGTCATGGGTGAAAGAAGTGTATGAACCAGGAGGTAATTCCAGAGCAGACGTGAAGGACTTGGCAGGGGTTACATAAAAGGGAAAAAGGACAGTGTCGAAGATGCTTCCGGGGGTCTGGGATTGTTAAACTACATGCCTGAGGGAAATAGTTACTGAGAAAGGGAGCAGGAGAGGACAATCAGGTTTGTCTTGAGTTTTTGTTTTGTCTGGTCTTTGATTCATAGAGATGCATGTTTAGATCATAATTTGGTTTTGTACAGGTGAAGTTTAAAGTGCCTTTGAGACATATGAAGGGAGATGGCAGGCAGGCAGTTGAATATAAATGTCTAGAACAATGGTTCTAAAATCAGAGGCACATTTTCTCCCCAGGGAACATTTACCGATGTCTGGAGAGGTTTTTGGCTCTCACAGCAGTGTGTGGGGTGCTACTGGCATCTAGTGGGTAGAGACAGGGACACTGCCCAACGTTCTACAGCGCACATAACATCCTCACCCTTCACAGCAAAGAATTATCCCACCCAAAATGTCAGTAGTACCAAAGATGAAAAACTCTGGTCTGCAGATCTTTGGGAGTCACTGGCCAAAAGCCTTGGACACTGATGAGATCATATAGAGAAAGAGGAAGAGTGAGAAGGAGAATGGGGCAGTGCAAACTTGGGAGGAACTCTAACACCTGGTGGTGGGATGATCCAGCAGGAAAGTCCTAAGAAGGAGCAGCCTGAGAGGTAGAAGAAAAACCACGAGAGTGGAGTCACCGAAGCCAGAGGCTTAAAGTGTCAGATGCTGCTGAGAAGACAAAGGAGATGACGGCCAGAAAGCTGCTTGTATTTCTGGAGTGGACATCATCCGGGGCCTTGGCAAGAGCAGTGTTGGCTCCACATTATTAAGTAATGACATGTTTCAGTGGAAGATGGAAAAAGGGAAGCGGCTCGTGTAGACAGCGCTTCCAAGAAGTTTAGCTATGGGAGGGAGGAAAAGGAAGAAACCGTCTTGGCAAGGAACGTGGAAGTCAAGAATAGTTTGGAGTTCAGTGGTGTTTTTCTTGTTTTATTTTGTTTAAATTTTTTATTGTGGATGGTGTCTAACATAGATAAAGTAAGCAGGCTGTTATAATAGACCTCTCTGTACCCTGAATTCTGTGAACTCCGGATTGTTTTGTTTCTCAGAAGAGTAATTTTTATTTTTGTTGTTGTTGTTCAGTTGTTGAGTCATGTCCAACTCTTTGTGACCCTAGGAACTGCAGCATGCCAGGCCTTCCTTTCCTTCACTATCTGCCGGAGTTTGCTCGAATTCATGTCCGTGGATTCGGGTGATACCATCCA
>SJYQ01003158.1:82899-125169 GCA_006410935.1 Redunca redunca
TAGTAGTACTAGTACATGTATTGAGTACTTGCTGAATATTCACTGCTGGTTTCCATCGTGGGTTCAGGTAAAATCCAGCATGGACCCTCTTCTCAAGTAGTTAACTTTTCATGAGAAGAGTAAGAGAGAGACACACACAAAAGACTAACAGGTGGAACTTGATCAGAGATTAACAAGGCACACAGAAAAGCTGGGGGTGTTCAAAGAGAGTTTCCTTTTAGTCAGGGTAATCTGGGAAGACTTCATGGAGGAGGTGACATTGGAGCAAAGCATTGAGTTGAGGGGTAGACTTTGGACAGTCAGGCATTGGTGGGACTAGGATGGAGGGCAGGGACATTCTGCACCAAGAGAAAAGGTTTATGATGAGCAACGTCTTCACACCTGGGTGTGCAGAGCAGTGCATGTGTTGGGCAGGGGGACAAAGTGTGGGAGAGAAGGGATGTATGTGCAGAGTGACAAAACGAACCTGGCACTGTTTTCAGTTTTACTCAAAACATTTAAGGAGAAAAGTATTTTTTATATAGCAAATGATATAATATAGAGGGCAAAATCAGTGCAGCTTTGAAGAAAATCATTAGCTTCTGGGGATTTTGTGGAAGATTTCAGGGACTCTGGATTCTAAGATCACCGTCACTTCTGCAAACAAATCTTATTGAATGACGCCATGCATGCGTGTGTGCTAAGTCGGTTCAGTCATGTCCGACTCTGTGACCCTGTGGACTGTAAATCGCCTACTATTGGAGGTATCCAAGGAGGGACCACATGATCACTTGATGGGGATATTGTAAAAGAGGTGTGAACCTCAGCCCAAATCAGAAAGGCACTGCGCTAAAGGAATATCTCCTCTGTGTCTCTTCACATCTATGATTCTATAATCCTGTATTTGAAATTTGTAAAGATTGTATCTAGAAATGAATATACTTAAAAGGAAACTAAGTACCAGGTCCGATCCCGCCACCTTATCAGGCCCCCAGGACAGGATGTCTCTCTGTGGCCACCACTGTGCTCCCAGCACCCGTTACAGAGCTGGTACCTTGTTGTTGTTGCTTAGCTGCTCAGTCGTGTCTGGCTCTTTTGACCCCATGGACTGTAGCCCACCAGGCTCCCCTGTCCATGGATTCTCCAGGCAGGAATACTGGAGTGGGTTGCCACGCCCTGCCCCAGGAGATCGTGCAGACCCAGGAAGGACCCGCATCTCTTAGGTCTCCTGCCTTGGCAGGCAGGTTCTTTACCACAGGCGCCACCTGGGAAGCCCCTGCAAACAAACGGTTGAAGCAGCATTACAGAACATCCCCTGGCTGCCGAGCGGGGGAGGGGCCGGAGCAGACCACGCCCAGTTTCTGTCCCTCAAGGCGATGCTGAGAGGCTGACAGTCTTTCTCCCTCCCTCCCTCCCAGCCAGTTCCCTGGGCCCCCTCCCTCCACCAGGCACCAAGTGCAGCTTCTCTCTAACCACCTCTCCTGTGTTCCACCCACTTCTGGCCCTCTTGGGGGCATGGTGGGGTTCAGAACCACAGCAAGCAGGACAGCACCTTGGTTCTTGGGAGCCAGGTTGGCGCCAGGGCCCTTGGATTCCAGTCCTGACCTCAGTGAAGAGCTCGGTTAGAACATTTCCATCTGGGTGTAATGTGCCCTTGGGGCTTCCCAGGTGGCTCAGTGGTAAAGAATCCACATGCCAGTGCTGGAGACGGAAGAGACTCGGGTTCGATCCCTGGGACGGGAAAATCCCCTGGAGGAGGGCATGGCAACCCACTCTAATATTCTTGCCTGGAGAATCCCGTGGACAGAGGAGCCTGGAGGGCTACAGTCCATGGGGTTGTGAAGAGTCAGACCAGACTGAGTATGCAATCACACACGTGATGTGCCTGGTGCTTCTCTTTCCTGCTTGTCTCCTTAGACTCTGGTTACAGGCAGGTCTTGACCCTGCAGGGTTTGGCCCCAGTCTCAGAAGAAGCAAGTTTCCAGGGTGTGTCAGGATGAACGTATAATGAAATCTTGAGCTCATTAAGGGAAGCCAGCTCACCTGATGGAAAGTTAACTGCAGCCTGCCCTGTGTAATCTTTCCTCCTTCCCGGACAGTTCAGCCGTGGAGAGACTTGTCCACAGTAGGCGCTCAGTAGATGCTTGCTGAACTGAATGAGCTTAGTAGAGGGACCTGATGAACATCTTCCAGATGCCAGGCCTGGGCCAGGGGCAGAGTCACGGGGTCTGCACGGACATCTGCAGTGCCTCTGTGTGAGCTCTGTGTGTGTGTGTGTGAGCTCTGTGTGTGTGTGTGTGTGTGTGTGTGAGCTCTATGTGTGTGTGTGTGTGAGCTCTGTGTGTGTGTGCACATGCACGTACACGTGCTTAGTCGCTCAGTCCTGCCCCCTCTTTGCGACCCCATGGACTGTAGCCCACCAGGCTCCTCTCTCCATTGGATTCTCCAGGCAAGAATACTGGAGTGGGTTACCATGCCCTCCTCCAGGGGATCTTCCCAACCCAGGGAGGGAACCCAGGTCTCCCACACTACAGGCAGAGTCCTTACTGTCTGAGCCACCAGGGAAGCCCAAGAATACTACAGTGGGTAGCCTATCCCTTCTCCAGGGGATCTTCCTGACTCAGGAATCGAACCCACTTCTCTTATGTCTCCTGCATTGGCCGGCGGATTCTTTACCCCTAGCACCACCTGCTATGGGGAGTTTAAAAGAATGATGAAAAGACATCCCCTCTTAACCAGCAAGGAGAAAAAGCACTCCTTCCTTCCTCCAGACTAACACAGGGCCTTGACGGCTCATGGGCTGGATTTCAGGTTCCCACCTCTCCTCCTGTCAGGGCATAACTTACAAAGCGGCACCCAGAGCTCTGCTTCGAGGAGTGCAAGATAGGGAGAACACAGACCCTGACCCCAAAGTGCTTCCCTCCACTTGGGAAATCGAGATATGAATTCAAACTCGAACCTTATCTGCTCAGTATGTTGACTTCAACCAACATATTTTAAGAACCTTCCAAGTACTAAGTGCTACTTACCAGAGAGTTGAAGACATCACCTGTTGTGATTTTAGAGGAGAAACAGGGGCTTTGGGGTCATTCTGGAAGAGGTGGAATGAGGCAGGGCTCAGACAAGAAGCATCCAGTGCCTCTAGGCAAAGCGTGGGTTAGTGCGTCTAGTTCAGCTGTGTTCAACAGCCGTTGGGTGGTGGTAGTGGTTTAGACTCTCTGTTGTGTCTGACTCTTTGTGACCCTGTGGACTGTAGCCCGCCAGGCTCCTCTGTCCGTGGGATTTTCCAGGCAAGAATACTGGAGTGGTTTGCCATCCCCTTCTCCAGGGGATCTTCCTGACCCAAGAATCAAACCTGGGTCTGCTGCCTTGCAGGCAGATTCTTTACCGACTGAGCTATGACAGAAGCCCAACAGCTATTTAGTAAACATCTATTCTGTAAGACTTCCCTGAGGGCTTGGGGATAAAGATGGTGTACAGGCATCTCACGGAGCTTGAAGTCCAGTTAGACTGACACAGAAACAATTCGACTGAGGGACTAACACTTTGAGACTCTGTAAATAAAATGCCCAACAGGGCTTTCCTGGCCGCTCAGATGGTAAAGAATCTGCCTGCAGTGTAGGAGACCCAAGTTTGATCCCTGAGTTAAGAAGATCCCCTGGAGAAGGGCATGGCAACCCACTCCAGTATTCTTGCCTGGAGAGTCCCACAGACAGAGGAGCCTGGTGGGCTATTATCCACGGGGTTGCAAACGGTTATACACGACTGAGCGGCTAACACTTTGAGACGTTCTGTCTGTGCCGCTGAAGAGAGGAGTGTGGGAATGAGGAGCAACAGGGTTGCCTGACCACTCACCCTGCGGTACCCCAGAGCGGATGGGTGAATCCCTGGGGTCCCCGCCTCCCCTCCACGCAGAACTGCTGTTCCACTTTGCAGAAACCCTGAGGTCGGTCTTGGAAGCTATGTAGAAGAGTCGGCTCTGGCTTTGCAACCAGGCAGACCTGGGTTCTGGGTTCTGGTCTTGGATCTTCCATTTAGCTGCCGTGTGGGCTGATAGCCTCTCTGACCTCACAGCAGAAAATTGTGAGGGCCAGCTCTGATGAAGTCTGTGCTGCACTGACGGGCACTGGGGTGGGCATCGCCATCGCTGGAGAGGGCCATAAGCCCACACAGCGAGGCTGCGGGGAGACTGCAGGGGCCTGAGGGCGGCCGAGGAGGACATCCCCTCACCTGGGGGCAGCAGACCACAAAAGCACAGCCAGGCAATTCGGCTCTCAGACATTATTGCTTTTCAGTGATTTTTGAGATTTTTTTTAATTTGTAGGCAACATTTTAAATTTAAGAGACTTCATTAAAAAAAAAAAAAAAAAAACCCACAATTTTAAAACCCTGAATTTCTGACTTCTCTAGAAAAGCCAGGAGCTGTGAATACTGGGCCCCTGGTTTGTTGTGTGTACAAGTCAATTGGGCTTCCCTGGTGGCTCAGACGGTAAAGAATCTGCCTGCAATGCAGGAGACTCAGGTTTGATCCCTGGGTCAGGAAGATCCCCTGGAGAAGGGAATGGACACCCACTCCAGTATTTTTGCCTGGAGAATCCCCATGGACAGAGGAGCCTGGTGGGCTACAGTCCATGGGGTCTCAAAGAGTCAGACATGACTGAGCAACTAACACACACACACACACGCACGCACACATACACACACACACACATGCACATACAAGTCAGTTAGGACCGATCAGGCTGCCCCCAGTTGCCACCCTGCCCTATGACAGCATTTTTCTGGAGGGTGCTTCCCTCTCACTCCAGGACTACCCTTCCAAAGGTTCAGAATCTTCTAAGCCACAGCCCTTCTTGCTTATTGGTGAAGTGATGCCCACGGTCCCCGCCAGTAAGTGTCGCTGCCAGCCAGAGCCCAGCAGCTGAGCAGGGCAGGCAGAGCTTTTCACAGCACAGGTCTTTCTGCACCCTCATGTAGCGCGCCTCTTGGCTGGAGGGGAGGGGTGACCCGGAGATGCTTCTGTGGGCTTCCCTGGTGATCCAGCGATTAAGAATCCACCTTCCAGTGTGAGGGACATGGCTTGATCCCTGGTCTGAGAAGATTCCACCTGCAGAGCAACTAAGCCCGCACACCACAGTTACTGCACATGTGCTCTGGAGCCTGGGAGCCATGACCGCTGAACCCACCCAGCTACTGAAGCCAGCCTGGAGCCTGTGCTCTGCAATAGAGGAAACCTCCACAGTGAAGAGTCGGCTCACGGCGACTAGAGAAAGCCAAAGCGCGGCCACAAAGACTCAGCACAGACAAAACTAAGTAAACGAACTGAAAGAAACCCACCGTGAGCTACCACAGCGTGTCCATCAGCATGGCAGGAAGTGTGAAAGGAGGGGTGGCAAGCACACGGAGCAGCTGGAACTCTTGTTCGTTGTTGACGGGTATACAAAGTGGGACCACAGCTTTGGAAGAAAAGCCAGGTAGTCTTTAAAAAGAGGAGAGAGAGATGCTCCTGAAAGAACTGAGAAAATAAAACAGGACTTTCTCTGGTTTCCCAGCCAGAAAGCAGGACTGCAAACTGAGCAGAAAGAGGAGTAGGTTGTCAGGAAAGTAAGGTCACGGTCTCAGGCTGGGGCGACCATGGGGTTTGGGGGGCTCCTCTCCCGCAGGGAGGGAGAGCCGCGTGCCCTGCCGCTCCCCAGAGCCCTGCAGTGTAAATCACAGAGGGGACTGAGAACTGCTTTTCAGACTCTTTCCCACAGAGGCCATTTCCCGGAGCCGGGAGGAAGGCTCGGCTCAGAAGAGCCCTCTTTCTCAACAGCTTTCCCAGGCTCCTAAATCCCTCCTTCATCCCAGGCCTAACAGCTAACAGTGCCAAGAGGCGGCTGAGCCCTGGATCCAAGGGCGCATCCCCTGCCTATGGGCACCAGCCTCCTTGGGCCTTTAAACCTGGACCAGACTTAGTGCCAAGTGCCTACCTGCCTTGCCCACACCCACCAAAGGGTAAGCCCCAGTCAGTGTCAGAAGTTGGATTTCCCCAGCAACATTTCTCTTGGATGGAGACCAGCGTATTAGGAAGGGCTCTTGGGATCAGCCTCTAGAAGGAAAGGAGGCAGGACAGAGGAGAGGGAGAGGTTGGGCTGAGTCGGGGGGCCCAGGAGACCCAGCAGGGCGCCAGAGGAGGTTCAGGAGCGAGGATGGCTCTTCCGTCATCCCGAGTCGGGCCAAGGGGTCCCTCGGTCCTTGGCTGTCGGCCGCTGCCCTGGGAACGGAGCGTGACGGTGATCAAGGTGGCTGTCCTCAGTCGAGCAGGAACCCCAGCAGGCTGAGAGTACAGCTCGGGCAGTGACCCCTTCTCTCCTCTGAGGGGGTCTGGACAGCACAGCACCGCCTCCACTTGCCAGCGTCCCGCTAAGTGCTTTATACGGACGAACTCACTGGCTTCTCCCAGCGACCCTCCAAGAGGCAGGAATTATCGTCATCCCCACGTTATAGACAAGGCAACTGGGAAGTTAGGTTCAATGCCAGTGAGGGATGGAACCAAGATTTGAAACCACAGCCTGGGCATTATTTCCTGGGGAGAGGAAAAGAGGCAGCGAGGAGGAGGAGATGGGAAGGGTGAGCGAGAAGGAGGAGGAGGGAGAGGGCCTCGCGTACAGTGCTGAGGGCGGCCCACGCCCAGAGCTTCAAGCCCAGGGTAACCAGAGCCGGGGCAGGCCAGGAGACGGGGCCCTTGCATCGGTCTTGGGTCAGCCCCGCCGGGGCCAGGCAGGCTGAGGGAGGTGGACAGTAAGTCAGAAGCCAGCTGGACAGAGGAAGAAGGGAGCACAGCCTCCCCCAGTCATCCGAATCTTCTCCTTGTTATCAGAAATACCAAGGGGTCACGAGCTGTAAAGGCCATCCAGGCGTGGGAACTATGATGCTGTGGTTTGGGGTAGCCATCGCCAGGCTCTGAAACCCCAGGCTGCAGCTCAAGCTTGCCCTCAGCCTTCTGACTCCCCTCACGCTTGTGGTCCCAGCCCCAGGTCCCCTGATGTTACGAAAAACAGGAGGCAGCGTCTTCTCTCTGAACTTGCCTGTCTACTCCAGGTCTGAATTCAGTCCCACGAAGAGCCTTTGCTCTCTCTGTTGGGCCAATCACATTGTCCATCGTTTACTGAGTTCAGGTTCCATTGCAGGTCCCAAGCCAAGTGCTAAAGAATCAAAGAGGACAGGATCCTTTACTTGCCCTTAAAGAGTTGCTATGAAAGACAAGGACATAGATATAACTGTCATACAAAGAAGAAAGGCTTAGGTGACATGGGAGATTAAAATGCTATAGGAATTCAGAGCTAGGAGTGATATGTTCCAGAAGGGAAGCTTCATATGGAGGAAAGTGTCTTTTGAACTGTTCCTTGAAACATGTAAGGATGGTAGGATTTGGATCAAGGAGGTATAGGGATTGAGGTGTAAAATAGCATGTAGGCTAGAAAACACACACCTTATACAAGATTAGCAGTATTTCCATTTGGGTGGAGCATGGAATGGATAAAAAGGGAAATTCAAAGAGTAGATTGGACATAGATCATGGAAGGCCTTAAATATCAGTTGGAAATGTTTGAGCTTTATTTTAGAGGCATCAGGAGCCATTGGAGGCGTGGGGGCAAGAAAGCGACAGATCGAGGTGTGCTTTGAAAACGAAGTGGGATTAGGAGACACGGGAGTAGAAGGACCAGGTGCATGTACGCTGTCTCGAAGTCATGTCCACTCTGCGACCCAAGGACCCCCAGGCTCCTCTGTCCATGGGATTCTCCAGGCAAGAGCACTGGAGTGGGTTGCCACTTCCTCCTCCAGGGGATTCTTCCTGACCCAGGGATCAAACCCAGGTCTCTTTCATCTCCTGCATTGGCAGGTGAGGAAGCCCATATAGCCAGACTTTCTTAAAAGTTGCCAAGGTCTCCATGATTTCGTTTTCACGCACTCGTTTAACAGACAATTGTCGCATGGCCTTTCTGCGATGAGGCGGAGTTAAAGAGTGATGAAACAATTAAAAATTCTAATATGTAGCCTTTGCCCTAAATAATAATCATCAACATAATCATAAGAGCAGTGATCATTTGCCAATCATTTACTTTATTGTACAAGGCCCCTGGTTAAAATGAGACATTTATTATTTAATTTCATCTCTACCCATGGAGTTGTAGAGTCGGATGCAACTGAGTGACTAACAACTTTTATCTTTACAGCCTAATGACTTGGATATTTTAATTATTCTAATGTTATGGGAAACTAAAACTCAGAAAACTTACTGTTTGACTCAAGATTACATATGGTACATTATCAAGAAGCCTAGTTTCAAGTGTTGGCTATTAGATGCCAAAACCCCTGCTGTTAACCTTTAGGCTGTTGGGTAAGATAAAATGTGCATTTTTTAAACGTTAAATAAGATTGCAAATGTTATCACTATCAAAGGCTTTAATTGCACCTTATGCAGGGCTTTAGGTACTTAATTATTGTTTGCAGAAGTCAGGAGAGCAGCCAGGAAGAGTGTGCAGGCTGGGTGCATGGAAAATACAGCAGGTGCTAGCAGCAATCACATTAGGCTGTAATGGCAGATTTGCACTGCTGGGGAAAGCTCAGGAGGAGACAGAGGCTGAGAGGCGAGAGACCAAAGGGAAATACAGAGTGTGTCCCTCCTCTGGTGGGAGAGAGGCCAGTTTGACCAAAGAGAGTAATTTTGTGCAGATGAGTTCCAGAAGGCGTGTTGGGTTCCTGTCATTAGAGATAAGCCTTTTGGACTCTATTTCATGGATGGTTAGAAGGCAGTAAAGGGGAAATCCCATGGACAAAGGAGCTTGGCAGGCAATAGTCCATGGGGTCACAAAGAGTCAAACAAAACTTAGCAACTGAACAACAACGAAAAAAGGCCTTTGAGGCTGGTTAGGAAGCTGTTGCAATATATACACTTGCTGTTGTTTAGTCACTAAATCATGTCCGACTCTTTTGCGACTCCATGGACCATAGCCCGCCAGGCTCCTCTGTCCATGGGATTTCCTAGGCAAGACTACTGGAATGGGTTGCCATTTCCTTCTCCAGGAGATCTTTCCAACCCATGGATTGAATGCGCATCTCCTGCTTGGCAGGTGGATTCTTTACTGCTGAGCCACAGGGAGGCTTTGTAAAATAGCTAGTTGGACACTGCTGTATAGCACGGGGAGCTCAGCTCAGGTCTCTGAGATGATCTATGGGGCAGGATGAGGGCGGGTGGGAGGGAGGGGATGCGGGTATATTATACATATGGCTGGCTCACTCTGTTGTACAGCAGAAGCTAACACAACATTGTAAAGCAATCACACTCCAGTTTTTTAAAAAAGGAAAATTAATAAGCAACGCAACTGTTAGGACAACAGGATTGAGAGTGGATGGCAGATGGAGGTGAGAGATCCCCTCGGAGGGGTCAGGCATGCAGTCAAGTGCCCGCAGTCTCCACATTGGGAGGGACCCTGTCAGGCCATGTTGTGTGTTCTGCGGGGTCTTAGTTCCCCGACCAGGGACCGAACCCATGCCCCCTGCCTTGGGAATGCGGAGTCTCAGCCGCGGACCACCAGGGAAGTCCCTACCACCATCGTGAAAAGCCCCAGAGCTGTAGGGAGAGCACCCTGGCATCGTAGCTGGTTTCCTCTGTAGAGCTCCGTGTCTGAGGCGCAGAGAGAAAGTGTGAGAGACTGGGAATCAGAATAAGGGGGGTTTAGCTAGGAGAGATGGTAGGGAAATGTGCAAAGTTTGGGCCCCCAGGGACAGTGTGAAGACAGGACTCAGGGAGAGAGGCCAGGAGGGGGTCGCTGCGGAGGAAGGCTTCGGAGAGGTCGGATGGGAGGTGGGGCGGGACTTTGCCAAGAGCACAGGTGCTTTTCTCAGCTGAATGGTGGGGGAATTGGGACGCGGGGAGTAGAGGGAGCCCAGACAGGAACCCGAAGCCTAACTAGAACCCCCACTTGCCATATTCACAAGCAAGGTGCCCTTGGTAAGTCACCCAGCGTTTCTAAGATAACTGCTGTGGAAACATCCAGGGCAAGTGCCTAGCATGGGGCTGATGCTGAGCAAATATGTACAGAATGGGAAGGCCCAGGAGCTTAGTTTGCTCAGCTGTGAATCGGGGATAACCATCACAGACCTGCCTCCCTGCCAGGTGTGGGAAAACCAGGTGAGACGTGAGACAGGGTCGGGGGAGGGGCCCTTGCCCTAGAGGCAAGAGACCAATCTCAAGGAGACAGCATGCTAGTCACGCGTCCGCTGCCCTCTCGAGAGCCCCCTTTCCAGAGGTGAAGGGGTATTTCAAAAATCTACACACCAGTTTCTATTAAAAGGCCCTGTGTGCTCTCACCCCTGGAGAAAGCGAGAGAAGATTCTACAGAGCTTGTGGGTGTTGGATCTTAAACCCTTCCTGGCAGGACGGAGTCTTCATCTCTTTATCCACAGGGCCCAGCACTGTGCCACATGGAGTAAAGTGACCCAGGTGGTGCCCAGGGCATCCACATCTCAGAGCTGGTCCTACGTCCTGACCCAAAGCTGGTTCCAGGGGAGGGCTGGGTGGCCCCGTAAACTCCACTCATTTGGAGATGTAGGGAACCAGGGCTGGGGAGCAGCTTGGGGTGACCTACAAACAAGTAACTGTCACCCTGAGGGGCTCCCCTTGGCCTGACATTCAGGGCCCCCCTCAGTCTGACTCTGGCCTGATTTTCCATTGCCTCCTTTCCTGGGACCCGAACCTGCCCTCCCCCACACACACACATCCTATGCCCCCACCACTTCCACGCTGGACCTTAATTTCCTTTGCATCAAATGGGTAATCTCTACCTTTCCAAGGTCTGGCATGTGTTTCCCCCTCGTCCAAGAAGGGTTGCCCTGCAGGAATTCCCTCTCCCTTCTCTCTGTCTCTGCTGTTCTTGAACTACGACATAGCTCTCATACTTTACCCCAGAGTCAGTATAAATATACACATTCCATCTCTCTTCTGCCCATTATTCCTTTCAAGGGCAGGGTCCACGCATTCTTCCTCTTATAGATAAGCAAACTGAAGCTCCTTCCCCTAGGTTTTAGCATACTGTCTTTTGCAAAGTGCCCTGACCCAGGGATGGCTCAGCGGTAAAGAACCTGCTTGCAATGCAGGAGACGTGAGTTCAACCCCTGGGTGGGGAAGATCCACCGAAGAGGGGGCAACCCACTCCAGTATTCTTGCCTGAAAAATCCCATGGACAGAGGAGCCTGGCAGGCTACATGGGGTCGCAGAGTTGGACACAACTGAAGCAACTTTGCACACAAAGTTTATTAGAGTTGGTTCACTTGTAAGGTTGTAAGGTTCCTGGGCAGGCTCTCACTGCCCTGAGTACTCAGTGGGTTGCATTTTCATAGTCACAAGAAGAGAGGGGAGGGGGAGAAGATCTTCTTTGTCTTTCTTGAGTAGACATCATGTTTCCCTTATCAGGTCCTCCCCCAGGTAGGGCAGGGAAGTTTTCTTGTCCCTATCTGGTCCAGCCAGCACTGTCATAGCACTTTGGAAAAACATTTTCAGGTCTCAGTACAATAAGGGTCTTTCATTTTGAAAAGTCACCTTTCCATAAATGATTGTTTTTTGTGTGCACACAGCATGTTTTGAGGGTCATTAGCCTGAAGATACCACTGGGCAAGTTGTAGGCTTTATTCGCTACTACTCTTTCATTGTTTGGGGGTCATTGTGCAAAGAACATGTCTTTGGGGCCAAAGCGCATGTTTTGGGGGTTACTAATTAACTGAGCTCGCTGGGCGGATATGGGTCTCAGGCCTCCATTGTTTTGTTTGGGGGCTTGTCCCGCTTTGGTTGCATAGTTTAACTTGCTGAGCAAGTTGTCCTGATTTCATTGTTCAGCATCCAATCTGCCTTTGATGCTAAGGGGCTTCTTTTGCTCTGTGAGTGAAGCAAGCCCACAGTGCTTCAGAATTTTCTCATTGTTTTCTTGAGTGATCATTAGTCTTATTGTGGTCTCTCAAAGCCCACTAAAGTTCCCTCCCTAATGGGGTTTCTAAGCTAACTATTTGATTATCCTACTCTATCCCTGCCCCATGGGCAGAGGAGCCTGGAGGGCTACAGTCCATGGGTCACAAAAAGTCGGACACAACTGAGCGTCTGAGCACACACATCCCTGCCATTCCCACAGTAAGCATCATCGTCAGGCCCAACATGCTGTGCAAACAGGCGCTTGGTACAGACGTCCTGCCTTTCCTTCCAGGCGGTGGTGGTGACTGACGGGGAGCGCATTCTGGGCCTGGGAGACCTGGGCTGCTACGGCATGGGCATCCCCGTGGGCAAGCTGGCCCTGTACACAGCATGTGGAGGCGTCAACCCGCGGCAGTGCCTCCCTGTGCTGCTGGATGTGGGCACCAACAACGAGGTAATGTGCTGCCCTGGCCGGGAGCTGGAGGGTATCAGCTGGGCTGGGGTGGGGAGCACCTTTGTGCAGTGATCTCTCTACGCAGCATCAGGCTGTTCTGCACAACAAGTCAGTAAACCCAAGAGATGGGGTGCTGAGGCAAGGAATGAACTTTATTTATTCAAAGAGCCGTCTGAGAAGAAGAGAGACTAATGTCTCAAAATAACCATCTTACAGGGGCTGGATGCCAGGTTCTTTTGTAGCTTAGAGATGGGGGAATTGAGAAAGCAAAGTAAAAAGGCCATTAATCTTGCAAATATCTCCTAGAATGGCAAGCCTCGGGCAGGGGATGCGTTCATTTCTTCCTTCCAGCTGTCCACAGGTGGACAGGGTCCTGAAGAAAGGCACTTTAGTTTAGCAGTCAGGCAGAGCGGCAGGATTCTCTGAAGCAGGCCATTCTATTTTTTACATTTTTTTTAAATAATAACGAAAGCAAAGGAAAGCCAGTTAAAGAAACAGTTACAACATGGACACAGAATTGGCTTTTCCCTACAAGGGGGCCGTTTCTCTCTGGGGTCCTCTTGGCCAGGATACTTCGCCTACGTGGTGGTGACTCAAAGACCTCTCTCTATCCTGGCTGCCCACTCCGCCCTCCCAGCCCCGCTGTCCTCCCCCAGCTTCTTCTGGGTCTTCTTGCTCCCCTCCCTCCTGCCAAGGTGCCCCTGCACAGGCTTTCTGTGCTGCCTTGTTCTGTGACCCCAGGCAGTTTCCATTACCCTGGTGGCCTCTCTCTCTGACCCATTAACGAAGAAAGCCACTGAGGTGGGAGTGGCTTCTGGGCAGTTTTTTCAGCATTTTAGAGGCGAACTACCTCCGTAAAGAACTTTCCCGTGGCTCAGTGGTAAAGAATCTGCCTGCCAGTGCAGGAGACACAGTTTGGGTTCCCAGGTAGGGAAGATCCCCTGGAGAAGGAAATAGTAACCCATTCCAGTATTCTTGGCTGGGAAATCCCATGGACAGAGGAGGCTGGCAGGCTACAATCCCTGGGGTCACAAAGAGTCGGACATGACTTAGTGAGTAAACAACAACTACTACTTCTGTAAAAGGATTAAAACTCGAAGCACTGAGACCAAAGTCTGAAATGCCTGGATCAGGCACATGAGTGTCCTGTAAACCCATAGGGAGAAACTGACCCAAACTGTGGCTGGGAGCCCCTGCAGGCTTCTGGGAGATTTATAGTTTAAGGAGCTCAAACCCCACCCAGGAGTTTGTCTGCTCTGGGTACCACCACCGTGGGTCATGTTCTTCATGCTATCTGTGATTCACAGCTCTGTGTCTTTCTGTCAGAGGACATGAAAGAACTCCTTCTTAATGACATCTATCTCTGGATTTAAAATCAGTGCATGTCCATCTGAGAAAAACCCAGAGAAGTATTAAAAATAAAATATTAGTCACTGCTGCTGCTAAGTCACTTCAATCGTGTCCGACTCTGTGCGACCCCATAGACGGCAGCCCACCAGGCTCCCCTGTCCCTGGGATTCTCCAGGCAAGAACACTGGAGTGGGTTGCCATTTCCTTCTCCAATGCACGAAAGTGAAAAGTGAAAGGGAATTCACTCATGTCTGACCCTTAGCATGGACTGCAGCCTACCAGGCTCCTCCATCCATGGGATTTTCCAGGCAAGAGTACTGGAGTGGGGTGCCATTACCTTCTCCAATATTAGTCACACAACCAGTAATAATCATTGTTTGCAATTTGGAATATTTCTTTCCAGCCTTACCCCCACCAAATTTAGCTTTCATAAAAGCCAAATTAAATATGTGATGATTTACATGAAATCTCATTTAGCTGATTTGCTATTGAGACTCGGAAATCTGAAACAAAGTAAGTTTATGTTGCATATACAATTTTGTTTCCTGCTTTTTTAAAGGTAATGTGTATCAGGAGTTTTCTCCCAGCCATTCTTCCACAATGTCATTTACATAGCCGCCTGGTGTATCGCAGTGCACATAAGAAATTCTCCACTCAGAGGGTGGGATAAGATGGGAGAATGGCATTGAAACATGTAAAAAAAAAAAATAAATTAAAAAAAAAAAAAGAAACTCTCCACTCTTGGACACTCAGGTTGTCTCTGTCTTCTTGAAAATATAACTGTGCTCTTGTACCCATTTTTGCAGGTCAGTCTTCCTGTCTCTGATGATTTCCCAAGGATAAACTCCTACAAGCAGAAATATTGAGGCAAAGAGAATGGTCATTGTCAGAAAAGCTTATACTGTTGGTATCCTGTGTGATCTTTCTCAGGAAGACTTGTCATGGCTCTTTCCAAGGTCTCCTTCCCCTCTGGACACCACACAACACCCTCATTTCTAAACAAGAATACGCACTGTAGCCCCTAGTGAGAAATGATGCTTATTCAGGTTTCATCCCCAGATGCAGTCAAGTGAGGGATTCGCAGACAGACCTGGCTTCAGGCTGGGAACCCGTGGGGGTGGGAGGGGCTGGTGGAGGACAAGCCAGCAGCCAAAGTGCTGGCCTGGGAACACAGCCCTGACCCCCACCCCTGACGGCCAGGGGAGTCCCTGTACCCCTCCAGACTCCAGCCCTGCCAGTGACACTGGAGCCTGGGCCAGGTTACCGAGTGCACTCCCACATCCAAAGCACCTCTCCACATGCCTCCCCACCAGCCTAGGAGCAGGCCGGCTGGGCAGTGGGACACGCCTTATCATTGCTCATCAAGACCAGTCTTTAAGGTCTGCCCCGTGCTGTGGTTTCCCCTGCCCAACCAGATGCCTGAGTTTTGCTGAAATTGTCCCTTGACCACAAACATCATGTGCAGAAGCCGTGTAAATGTGGATGAGGAGAGCAAACTCTGTGTTATTATTCCCACCCATCACCTCCTGCTATGTTCCAACTGGATTTAATTGAGACCTTTCCCTCTCTCTCTCTCTCTCTCTCCTAAAAGCTGTTTCTAGACAAGAAATGGAATGGCTTGAGGTTGATCCTGAGGCCATTGCATCCCTTGGAAGGGTGTTGGCTGCCTTTAGCAGGTGTCTGACATCCTTTATCGTTAAAAGCCCAGCACCCAGCAATGATGTGCTACAGTTTAGAGTGGGCCTCAACTTGTAACTACCAGGGTCTTCGCCAGTGGCTCAGATGGTAAAGAATCCACCTGCAATGCAGGAGACCTGGATTCAATCCCTGGGCAGGGAAGATCCCCTGAGGAGGGCATGGCAACACACTCCAGTATTCTTGCCTGGAGAACTCCATGGACAGAGGGGCCTGGCGGGCCACAGTCCATGGAGTGGCAAAGAGATGGGCATGACTGAACAACTGCACTTCTACCACTTGTAACAAATACATCAGAAAAGGTGGTGGAAAGTAGGAGTAACCATGGCCCTTGCATGGACCACCCTGTTTAAGCCTGACAGTAACCCTATGGGTGGAGCATCAGTTATTACCCTCTTTTTACAGCTGAGGAAACTGAGGCCCAGAGAGATTAATTTCCCTAAGATCTGCTAGAAACGGCAGAGATCTTGGAGGCAGAGCAATGAGTGGTCCTGAAGAGAGATCTTAGTTCCCTGCCCAGGAACTGACCCTAGGTAGTCTGGATGAAAACCAGAAGTCCTAACCACCAGACCATCAGGGGCTAGGGGCTAGAGGCTAGAAGAAAAGTTCCCTGGTTCTTTCCTTCATCTGAAAGCAAGAATGAAGGAGGCAAATACTGTCATAACAGGTACAAAGTTTCTTATTAGGGGCACAGCATAACGTGGGAGAACACACAAAGAAACAGTTTGTTTGTTTATTAATATTTAAGACAGAAGCAAGGCAGAAACATACACCTGGAAACAAAAGGAATAGGCATCCTCTCTAATGAGGTGCCTGCCAGGCTCCTCTGACCATGGGATTCTCCAGGCAAGAATACTGGAGTGGGTTGCCATGCCATCCTGCAGGGGATCTTCCCCACCCAGGGATCACACCCGGGTCTCTTGCGGCTCCTGCATTGTAGGTGGATTCTTTTCTACCGAGTTACTGGGGAACCTTCTCTAATGAGGAGGAGCACAGTAAGTCAGAAGATAGGCAGAGATGCACCTGGAGAGGAGTGTAGGAATCCTGGATGAGGCGCACAGTAGAGAGGTGACTTAAATCCCTTACACAGGATGGTCCTTTAAGGCCTTTGTTTACATCTGGCCAATTATTTTGTTTCTTTTTTCACATGAGACTTGTCCTAGGACTCTTCCAAGATATGAGTACAACTTTTTGTTAAGATGGACCCCACCACAGAGGCCTGTGGGGGTATGTCCACACTTATTATGGGCTGGCACCCCCTGCCTTTGTGACCCCCGAGGAGCCTTCCTGCGCACGTGCAGACAGGGAAGTCTTCCTGACCTCAGGAATGGTCACCCGAGGGATCACCTTCCCTCTTCACTTCAGCCGAGCTCAGCTCCTGCAGCTCGCTTTGTCCCTGGAGTGTCTGGGTGAGAACAAAGCTTCAGTTTCCCTCCACTAGACAGATCCCAGGTGTCCAGCCCAGGGGCCCGTCTACCTCCTGCCTCGGCAGGAGGGTGCCTAACCACCTGTGTCCTCCTCCCACACCGCCTGCCCAGGTTCCGGTCGCTTTATGAGGAGAAGGCACTTCTTGACTTTTAGAGTTTGTATTCCTAAAGTAGCTTCAATGCGTTATTCAGAATTCTAAAGGAAGAAGGAAGTGGCCTTTCTCCTGCTGTGCCGCATCGGTGCCCCATCCTACGTGTCCCTGTGCGTGTACGTGGATGTCCTTGCTGCCAAGTTGTCATCACACCGTGCCCCTAATTTTGTTCTGATTTCTTCAGTGAGAATCATGTTGCCAGCACTTTCTCTTTACTTATTTTATTTTTTAAGTTTATGAAGTGTTTAGTAGGTGTCAGGCACTCTGCGAGGCTGCGGGAGATAAATGAGAGCCAGGCGTGGGTGGACTGGTCTAGCTGTCCGAGTTTCAGCACTGTCACCTAATGGATCACTTTAATGGCTCAAGGGGTAGAGCTACTCAAAGTGTCTGCTTCCCCCCCACCTCCCTTGTGGCTTCTGACCCCCGAATCACCTCTCCCTCCTGGGTGTGGAAGGCAGAGAGCTTCCCCCGGGCCTACTCCCTCCTGTTAGAAAGGACCAGAGGGTTCCCCAGCTGGGACAGAGCACACCCTGACCAGGCAACCCCATTTGTGGGAGAGAAAGCAGTTCTCACCCAGTCCCGGGAGACCTCAGCCGCCACCCACGGTGCTCAAGGACCTTGTATGATTCGGTCTCATTTCATTCTCATGCCGGCTATATATGAGATATTCAGTTCAGTTCAGTCGCTCAGTCGTGTCTGACCCTTTGTGACCCTATGAATCGCAGCACGCCAGGCCTCCCTGTACATCACCAACTCCCGGAGTTCACTCAGATTCACGTCCATCGAGTCAGTGATGCCATCCAACCATCTCATCCTCGGTCGTCCCCTTCTCCTCCTGCCCCCAATCCCTCCCAGCATCAAAGTCTTTTCCAATGAGTCAACTCTTCNTTTCTGAATGTTGAGCTTTAAGCCAACTTTTTTACTCTGCACTTTCATGTTCATCAAGAGGCTCTTTAGTTCCTCTTCACTTTCTGCCATAAGGGTGGTGTCATCTGCATATCTGAGGTTCTTGATATTTCTCCCGGCAATCTTGATTCCAGCTTGTGTTTCTTCCAGTTCAGCATTTCTCATGATGTACTCTGCATATAAGGTAAACAAGCTTGGTCTCCCCATTTTACAGCTGAGGACACTGAGACTGAAGCATGCTGTTCTCCTCAGGCCCCACAGCTCTAAGTGTCGGAGTGGAGATCTGAGCCCAGGTTCTCTCTGGCTGCCGGAGTTGCCTTGTCTACCATGGCATGCTGCTCAAGATGTCAAGCACCTGTGTTATAGACTGGGTGATGAAGAGTGGGAAAGGAGGTATTTCCCACACTCCGGGTTCCATAGACAGTCAGGATCACACCAAGGCTTCACGATGCCATTTTCACAGTCCTCCCCTGGCAAGCAGAGGTGAGCTCCCTCCAGACTATCTTTAAGGAAGTCACAAAGAGGCCCACCTTGGGGAAATGGAAGACAGTGATCTCTCTCTTTCCAAACGCATTCACTACATGGTGTCCCACCTTAGAGGTCTTTTTGAAAATAATCAGTTTGCAAGACTTTTCCCCTTGAAATTGGGCAGCACATCTCTCGCCCAGAGCAACCCACGGAAGAGGGAGTGTCTGCTTGAGCTACCATCTCTTTGCCAGTTTAGGGAGGATGCTGTGGTGAAGGCTTGTGTCCAGAACAACTAGACCAACTGTGTGTGTGTCTCTATTAAAAAAAAAAAAACTCCTGAGGCAAAAGGAGCTTTAATCAGAGTCAAAGAAAACACCCCTCCAGGTTTCCTGTTGAAGGAAAACATCTGTGTCTACAGCCCTGAAATTCTGAGTCACTTTTACCTGCCGACACCAAGGAGGTTTGGAAAAATAAATATATGAGGCATGAGAGCATGAGGGAGGGGCATCCCATGATGTTCCAAACGCCAGGGAGAGGGAGCCCTGCCCCATTCGGCAGGGCGTCTGCTCTGGCCCAGCCCCCCACATCCCCCACCCCTAGGCTTCCCTGGTGGCTCAGACGGTAAAGACTCCACCTGCAATGCGGGAGACCTGGGTTTGATCCCCAAATCAGGAAGATCCCCTGGAAAAGGGAAGAGCAACCCACTCCAGTATTCTGGCCTGGAGAATTCCATGGACAGAGGAGCCTGACGGGCTACAGTCCATGGGGTCACAAAGAATCGGACACAACTGAGCGACTAACACACACACACACACACACACACACACACACGATATTAGATGGCAATGCTTCTGGCTCACCCTCCCTGGTTTCACACAGGAAAAGGGGCCCCAGGGCAGAAATGACTTCCCCCAGATTTAAATGCAAACCCAGCACTTGTCCCACTCTGTGCCAAGGATTCTGTGGGGCAACCTGGGCTTGGCTTCTCAGCCCTCGTTTTTTTTCCTGCCCACATCTTGAGCTTTGATGGAGTCTCCCCTCGAGGAGACACCGTGAGAGTCTCTGTGGGGCTTTGATGGCATCTCCCCTCAAGGAGACTCTGAGAGAGTCTCCTCGGAAAGACTGAAGAGGCGGGTGGAGGAGACGGGTCACTGGCAGAGCCTGGTCGTCGGTGCCTTGGGGGCTGCTGGTTGCTGAGGCAGCATGGGATCGCCCCCAGAGCCGAGGGTGAAGGATTCCTTCTTCCTGACAAGATTGTTGTCACTGCAGATAATAATATGGTTCACCCACAGCGCCTTCAGGCGCTGGCTGTGCACCTGTGACCAATGAGGAGGCCCAGCCTAGGATCATTGTCGCTTACCCTTGGGTTGACCAGGCTTCCAGAGAAGTACATGGTGGGCACAGCTGCCACCTGGAGGGAGAAAGAGCCCTGTGTCCACACCTTGGACCCAATCCCATGACCTCCTCAGAACCCCAGATGTTCTCTGAATAACACCTTTGGGTGCCTGTGGCTGTGCAAGATAAGTATTTTTCCAGACCAAGATGAACACAGCAGGTGAAGAGGAGCAAGCCATTTTGTTTTCTATGACATTTAGTCTCCAAGATTTTTCACCTTGAAAAGTCAGAGCCAGCACATATTAAGTTAAACTTAATAATGCATTCCAACCTGTGTGTGCTAAGTCGCTTCAGTCGTGTCTGACTCTTTGCAGCCCATGGACCGTAGCCCGCCAGGCTCCTCTGTCCCTGGGATTCTCCAGGCAAGAATACTGGAGTGGGTTGCCATGCCCTCCTAAAGGGGATCTTCCCAATCCAGGGATCAAATATGACTCTCCTGCAGCTCTTGCATAGAAGGCAGATTCTTTACTGCTGAGCCATGAGGAAGCCCGCATTCCAACATACATTAGGTGCAGGCAAATACTGTTTGAGTCCACTTATACGAGGTACCCAAAATTGTCAAATTCATTGAGTCAGAAAGTACATTTGGTAGGTGCCGGTGGTCGGGGGCAAGGGTAGTGAGAAGGGAGAATGGGGAGTTAGTGTTTAATGGGGACAGAGTTTCAGCTCGGGAAGCTGAAAAATTTGGGAGATGAATTATGGTGAGAATTCTACAATAATGTACAATTGTGGTACATTAAGTGGTACTTGGTGCCACTGAACTGTACCGTTACACATGGTTAAAATAATATGTTTTATATTATGTGACTTTATCACAATAAAAAAAAAAAACCTGAATGTAACACAAAGAAGGAAGAGCTATGAAATTAGGGTTTGGAGAGAGAGATTAACCAGCAAGAATGAGCATTATGATGATTACTTGGTACCTGGCTTCAGTTATATCTGAAGTCAGTCTACCTCTATGCTCTTCAGCTTTGTGATTCAATAAAATACTTTTTTTCCCCTTAAAAAAAAAGTCAGAGCCAGGCAGACACCCATGGAGGGCACACTCAACTCCCATGGCAGCGGAGACAGTTCTGGTTCACCTGGATCATCTACTCTGCTCTGAGTGAAGCCTCAGCCTGAAGTTACAGTTGTAGACTGACTTAGTGCCAGCGGGAACCTGGCAACAACCTAGCAGAAAGAACGCAGCAGGCTTGGAGCTGGGGACGCTGGTCCCTCCCGGGAAGACCCCGTGCTCTAGTCATTGCCAGCCTGTTGCTTCCACCAGGTTCGTTTTGTGAACATAGGCAGTTCACTTAACCTTTCCAGGCCTCAAAAACTCCTTTGGAGGAAGCCAATCCAAGTGATTTCTCAGACCTGCGTAGTTTTTAATTCAGCATCTCCTTAGCCCAGTCATAATTGCAACTCACATCATAAATGCTTTTAAATGGCCTGCCATGCACAGCAGTGTAAACATCCCTAGGGGGATGTGTGTCAATAAGGGCCCTTTCCTCAAAGAACTCATGTTATGCAGTGGAGATCATTGTAAGTCAACTATATCTCAATAAAATATATAGAGAGATAATTATTATCACCACTGGACAGAGAGGTAAAATGAAGCAGGGGCAAGTCCCCGGAGCTTATTAGGTGACAGAGCGTGAATGCAAACCCAGGTGCATCCGATCCCAGAGCCCACTTTCTGTCACTTGGTGGGACACAGGGTGAATTGTTCCATGTGAGACAGTGTGGAAGCTCCACCCTCTGCTGTTCACAAGAAGCTGTCTTGGTTCCTGCCGAAGGACCACCAGCTGACTAGAGACGTGGACACGGCATTTCCCCAGACCCCACCCTGCTGTCGCTGCTCCCCAGCTGGGTCAGCAGCACCAGCTGGAGCTTCCAGCCACTTCTGGACTCTCAGCTGGATCAGGGTAGGGGTCAGGAGCCACATTCCCTGGTCCCTGCAATGTCAAATGATGGGGTAGAAAGGGCACCATCAGGAGATCCAGTCAAAGCAAGGCTCAGTTTCAGCTTTGCTACTTTCTGGCTGTGTGAGCTTGGGTAATTTATTTAAACCCTTGAACTCCACCTTCCTCATCTGTAAAATGGGCATGAGAGCATGCAAGACAGAAGGCTCAAACTACTTTTTTAGAAAAATGTTTTTCATCATATTCCACACATGGTTTCTTTTTAATACTTTTTTATTTATTGGCTGTGCCAGGTCTTGCTGCCTTTGTGCAGCACGCAAAATCTTTAGCTTGGCATGCAGGATTTAGTTCCCTGACCAGGAACTGACCCCGGGCCCCCTACACTGAGAGCTCGGAATCTTAGCCACGGGACCACCGAGGAAGTCCCAAATCAAGCTACTTGTGATTCAGAACAAGTGAATTACTCAAAAGTTCTGTACAAGTATGAGAAGCTATATTTTCGTGTCATCTCCACATAGAAACTTTCTCCCCAGTTTTTTGGTGCACTTAGTTTTGAAATATATAAAATATATTTCAGATATAAAAGTTTTATTATAAATAAAATTAGTACTATAAAATATCAAGACTTTTTTCAAAGCTTCCTAGTCACTTTTATACCTCAGTAATACTTCATTAGAGTTAACCCTTCATCTTAAATGCAGATATACTGAGAAGCTTTTGGAAAGTTCTAAAATTCTTCAATACCACTGGAGAATTGGACTTGCCCCCAGAAACCACATATGCACCACCAGGAAAGCCATTCTTGGCTGCCTAATGTACCACTGAATCAATCTGTCTCTTGGAAACATGACAAATTATAATTTACCGTGGACCCTTTCATCTCTGTAAGAACTGAAAAAAGTGAGTGTTTCCTGCAAATGCCAAGAGTTAAACCATTTTTATCATTCTGTGTATGCCTTTTCTGAGTTGATGTGTTTCAGACAGATGACACTGGGATATCTGCGCAGTTTTGTTTTCTGCTTTTTCCATTTTAAATCATCTCATACATGTCTGTCCAGGGGTCTGCACAGGCCTAACCCAATTTCTGAGGCTGCCTAGCTGTCCATCTTGTTGTTACATCATCATTCACTTCTTTGGTCCCTTTGGCTGGATGTTTGCTGTCTCTCAGTGGCTTTCAGATGGTCATTTTGTGAAAGTGGCCAGTGAAAGGCTATATGTCCCATTCGCAACATTTGCCCACACGAGCACATGCACGCATGCACATACACACACACACACACACACACACACACCTGCTAGAGCAGAGTCCTAAACAGTCTCAAGGATGCATAACCCAGGAAATGAAGAGATTGAGAAATGAAGTTGAGGTCCCATGTTTCTCAGATGTAGCCATGTAGTTCCTTGGAGAAAGTGTTAAATCCGCCTCAGATATGTGGACTGAGGATTGGGGGGTGAGGGGTTGGGAAGGTAGGTATTTCCTGATCTTTTCTGTCCCCTACACTTTCCCCCACCACCTCCTACAGCGCCGTCAAGACAATATGGACCTAGACTGGCGTCTTAAAAAGGATAAGTCAATTCTGGTTGATGCGCCAAAAAACCACTTAAGCAGCTTGGCCAGAGGTTAGGATCATGGGCTCTGGAGCTGGCAGCCACGAGTTTGAATCCAGATTCCTCCACTCACTAGCCCCAGAGCTGGTCGAGTCTCTTAACCTCGCTGTGTCTGGCCCTCCTTCTGAAGTACCTGGCACATAGGAAACACTATGAAAGTTAAAGCTGCTGCCATTACTTTACAGCATATGTTATGATTCACAAAGCTTTTTCACATATATCAGTATTATTTCATTTCCTCATCACCATCAAGCTGGGCAGATGGTGTCTTATCCCATCTAACTTTACTTTGTCGACAAAGATCCATCTAGTCAAAGCTGTGGTTTTTCCAGTAGTCATGTATGGATGTGAGAGCTGGACCATAAAGAAAGCTGAGTGCCAAAGAATTGATGCTTTTGAACTGTGGTGTTGGAGAAAACTCTTGAGAATCCCTTGGACTGCAAGGAGATCCAACCAGTCCATCCTAAAGGAAATCAGTCCTGAATATTCCTTGGAAGGACTGATGCTGAAGCTGAAACTCCAATACTTTGGCCACCTAATGCAAAGTACTGACTCACTGAAAAAGACCCTGATGCTGGGAAAGACTGAGGGCAGGAGGAGAAGGAGACAACGGAGGATGGGATGGTTGGATGGCATCACCGACTCAATGGACATGAGTTTGAGCAAGCTCCAGGAGTTGGTGATGGACAGGGAAGCCTGGCATGCTGCAGTCTGTGGTGTCACAAAGAGTCAGACACGACTGAGCAACTGAACTGAACTGAACAGATGAAAAGAAGGCTCCCAGAGGTCACATGATTTACCTGAGGTCACATAGCTAGTCAGTGCTGGAGCTGAGACTTGACGCCGAGCCCCTTGAGGGCAGGACTCATGACATGCTTGCCTCTGAATCCTGCAGGAGCAGTCCAGATGGAGATTTGAAGATAACACAAAACCTTGGCCCCAAGGAGCTCATATGTAGGGGTGTGTGTGCTAAGTCGCTTCAGTTATATCTGACTCTTTGTGACCCCATGGACTGTGCCCTCCAGGCTTCTCTGTCCATGGGGATTCTCCAGGCAAGAACACTGGAGTGGGTTGCCATGCCCTCCTCCAGGGGGTCTTCCCGACCCAGGGATCGGACCTTTGTCTCTTAAGTCTCCTGCACTGGCAGGCAGGTGCTTTACCACTAGCGCCACCTGGGAAGCATATTTGGGGAAGGAGGACACAAAAACATAATTTCCAAAAACCTTAACACATAAAATTGCTTCCTATTTCTTCACCAGGTGCTTTTTCCTGCTTCTACCTCCAGCTCCCAGTCTTTCTTTGTGTTGACTTCTCAGCCTGGAGAGCCCAGCCCACCTAGCAAAACCTGTCATTTTTTTAAAACTTTTCATTTTGTATTGGGATATAGCTAATTAACAATGTTGTGATAGTTTCAGGTGAACAGTAAAGAGACTCAGCCATGCATATACATATATCCATTCTCCCCTAAACTCGCCTCCCATCCAGGCTGCCACTTGGCATTGGGCAGGGTCCCATATGCTATACAGTAGGTCTTTGTTGGTTATCCATTCTAAATTCAGCAGTGTGCACATGTCCATCCCAGACTCCCTAACCACCCCTCCCCCAAGTCCTTTCCCCTACTCTGCTCATCTTTCAATGCTGCCAATTCTTCCATGTCATCATCCCCGCTTGTCCCTGGTGGGAACTGCTCCGCTCCTTCTCTGCTACCATGGACCACACTTTGTGCTGAAGGAATGTCTCTCTCTCTGTAGTCGAGTTTACTGACTCATCAGCCAACCTGCAGTAGACTGAGCGCCTTGAAGGCAGAGACCATCTCTTACCCACAAAGCCCTTGAGAGACCCAAGGGCAGCAGACCATTAGCGGGTCAGTAAAGGGTCAGGAAATGTGTCGTGCACGGATAAGCCTGCAGCTTCTGTGTAGGCGTGTGTGTGAGGGGTACAGGAGAGGCGGGCGGGGCCATCAGACCAGTGCAGACACAGACAATGGGGGCACCTGGCACGGGGCTTCTTTCCTGAATGAAAAATGCTGGCTGTATCAGTCTCTCCTTGTGTCCCCAGGGCCTGGCACAGTGCCAGGCACATGATGGGTATTCAGTAAGCGTTCACGGGAAGGACAGGAGGGAGGAAGGGAAGGTTTCCTAATTTGACTCCAGATCAGTGACTTTGGTTGAGACCCAGCACTTCGATCCAGATGTTGCCTGTGGCAGTTCTTCACGGGGTCAATTTTTGTCCCCTAGGGAGACATTTCAGTTCAATTCCGTTCAGTCGCTCAGTCGTGTCTGACTCTTTGCGACCCCACGGACTGCAGCACGCCAGGCCTCCCTGTCCATCACCAACTCCTGGAGTTCACCCAAACTCATGTCCATTGAGTCGGTGATGCCATCCAACCGTCTCATCCTCTGTCATCCCCTTCTCCTGCCTTCAATCTTTCCCAGCATCAGGGTCTTTTCAAATGAGTCAGCTCTTCGCATCAGGTGGCCAAAGTACTGGAGTTTCAGCTTCAGCATCAGTCCCTCCAGTGAACACTCAGGACTGAGCTCCTTTAGGAAATTTCCTTTGGGGAGACATTTGGTGGTGTCTGCCGCTGCTGTTAAGTCACTTCAGTCGGAGTGTCTAGAGACATTTTTTTATTGTCACAACCTGGGGCGATGCTACTCCCTTCAAGTGGGGAGAACCTGGAGACACTGCTACGCTAAGTATTCTCAACATTCAGGTTCACCTTCACACCAAAGAATTGTCCAGGCCAAAGTGTCCATGACATTACTGCTGAGAAGCCCTGGGATGAATCCAGAGCCGCAGCCAGAGGTTGGAAGACTGTATCAGAGAGTCTTGCTAGTTCCAGCATCCTTGGTTCCTAAACTCCAGACCCCCTGCCCAGAGGTCCGTGCTGCGTCAGTGGCTTCGCCTCCAGACCCTTCCAGGCAGCACCTGGCGAGCGGGAGTGGGGGACAGGAGCCCCCCAGCCCTCCTCACCGCCCCCTTCCTGCCAACCCGGGACCCTTCACGAGACAGATGCTGTCTGTTGCAGGAGCTGCTCAGGGACCCCCTGTACATCGGCCTGAAGCACCGGCGCGTCCGCGGGCAGGAGTATGACGACCTTCTGGACGAGTTCATGCAGGCTGTGACGGACAAGTAAGTGGGTCAGCCCGCCCCTTGTGGAAGAGGATCGTTAAGAGCTAGGGTGACTAAGTCAACACAGGGTTTGGCAGAGACGCGTGCTTTTCCAGATGGTCCAAAAATTCCAACTTGACCCTGTGTCCTTGGAAATCTCAAAGCCAAACGGGCTCGCTCTCTCAGGTAATCTTGGGGAGCTGAGAAGGGAGAGGAGGGGTGACGGCTGAAGGCCCTGTGATCGGGGGGCAGTTAAGTATCTGATGTCCCGGGAGGAAGACCCCCCCGGGCCAGCTGCTCTGGGTTCCTGGCAGAAATAGAGATGTTCTTAGTGTTGGGGGAGAAAAGTGTGTCCTTCTGATGGAATGGCCTGCAAGGCAGCTGGCCTTGTTAGCTGTCATTTTCCGGCTCCAAGGACCAGGCGGTGCTAACGAGCCACCGCTGCAGACCACATGGGCGGGCCTGTGAGATTTACGAGGTGTCATCTCTGCACAAGGGTGTACCACGCTGGCAGCTCCTGCCCCCCGCCCCAGCCTGCCCCATCTGTCTGCCATCATTGCCACCCGCTCTCCCTACGGGGACTGACATGCTGCTGGGATGGCACACCGGCTGTTCTGGAAACAGCCTCCGTCCTCCCACGCTGAGTCTGACAGGCCCGTCAGTCAAGACCGTCTCAGCAGCTCAGCTGGTCCCCACAGATCCAGAGGTCCCTTCTCACTGAAAACCTCCAGCCTTGCTTGCCACCCCGAGAGTGCCCGGGGAGGGCAGAGCTGGTCTGCACATCCTTGACAAGGGACGTCATTGTCTGAGTTCAGCAATTGGCTAGAGAGAGAGCTGGGCTGGCCTCTGCAGCCCAGGACATCTTGTCTGGGTGGGCTTTGGGGGTAGATACACCCACCCCACCCCTTCCAGGTCTGTGACCTTGGGCAGGTTACCAGACTTTAAAGCCTGATTACCTGGATTCCTTATCCGGAGATAAGAAGAAAGCGTTTTATTGTTGCTGTCGTTTTTGTCTTTATTTTTTTAATTATTTGCTTAGTTTACTGGGGGCTGTGCTGCGTCTTAGTCACTGGGCGGGGGCTTTCTCTAAGTGCAGCGAGCGGGGGCCACTCCCTGCTGTGGTGTGTGACCTTCTCACCGCGGTGGCTCCTTGTGTTGCCGAGGACCAGCTCTAGACACCTGGGCTTCAGCAGCTGTGACGCACTGACTTGGTTGCTCTGTGGCATGTGGGATCCTCCTGGGCCAGGGACTGAAGCCCCGTGCCCTACACTGGCAGGTGGATTCTTGACCACTGGACCACCAGGGCAGTCCCTGGTTTCATTTCTGAAGATGAGGGAAAGTAATAGTGAAGTTATATGAGATGGGGATGATTCTGTAGAAAATATGAGATTGATAGCGGAGTGTGGAGTATGGGGGTGGGCGGGCCAAGTAAGCCAGGGGATGAGAGTCCAGTGTCCCCCTGGGTGCTTCGTCTGAGATGGGAGCACAGAGCCCATCCACACAGAGGGAAGGCCGTGCAGCGGGCACAGATGCTAGCAGGTGGGTAGATGTGGGGGAGTCCATGGGCGCTCTCCTGGATGACAGGGTCATCGGCTGAGAGTGAGGATGGGGACTGAGGGGGTGCAGGTTTGAGGCATAGGAGGCAGGACCTGGAATGTCCCAACTCGGAGCTAGAGAATGGTTGCTGGGTGGCTTCACGGACCCCCTTCAGGTTACTGGCCATGAACTTAACTTAGGTCATGAGTTTAACTTACGCGTGATTTTCTCCAGCTGGTTTCCACTGTCTGAATACAGGGCAGGAAGACACAGAGAGGGGGGTTTAATCAGGGTTGAGATTTTGCCAGGCAAGCGAGAGAAAGAGAAGGAAAGGGCTGGAGAGTGTCCTCAAGGGGACAATTGCAATGATTCGTCATGAGGTCTAGGCCAGGGAAGAAGGGATAGATGAGGGTCTGGTGGAGAGGAGGGCTGAGAGTGTGGTACGGACCGTGGACAGTAGGTCCTGGTGAGGCCTGAGAATTACTGAGTTGGGTACCGGATGGAATAAGCAGGAAAGGGAAGAGATAATCAGAAAGTCAAGGGTTCGAAGCTGGGATTGTGAAGGAAGTATTGCTGTTGAGATGGGACCACTGAAACAGCCCATTCAAGGGTCAGCTACATGGACAGAGGGCTTCCCTGGTGGCTCAGCTGGTTCCTGCAACACAGGAACCTGGGTTCGATCCCTGGGTTGGGAAGATCCCCTGGAGAAGGGAACAGCTTCCCACTCCAGTATTCTGGCCTGGAGAACTCCATGGACTGTCTTAGTCCATGGGGTCTCAAAGAGTCCGACACGACTGAGTGACTTGCACTTCACATGGGCAGGGGAGAATCATCTAGAACAAAAAAGGTGAATGTCTTGCCTAATTCTCCCCCGTTTAGATCATCCTGAATACCACATTTGGTTCCAGACAAAATACCTTGAGGGTCGTAAATTATCGTAAATTGCCCAACAGGCCTTTGGAAAACAATGACCACAGCAGGTATCACAGTTATTGTTCTCCAATAACCACAACAGGAGCAAAGGCTCAGCCTGGTGGGGAGAAGGTATAAGGTCTGCTGGGTCACAGGGGTGCGGAACTCCCTCCAGAAACCTGCAAGGTGTTCTTACAGAGGAGGGACTGGGCTTGTTTCTGTATATTTCTTCTCTTGTTTCACCCAGAGAAGAACCAGTTGACAGAATGTTAAAGGAGGAAGTTTTCAGCTCAGAGTTGATCTGAGCTAACCTGCAGTGCACTAGACGCTCTGTGAGAACAATTGCAAGCTCGGGCTGCCTGGCATCTGGGTGGTGCTGTCATAGAAGGAAGTGGAGCATCAGTTGTCCTCTGAGAAGCCTCCCCACCCCGGTGCCCATTCAGACTTCTGAAGATTCCTGTGTGGCCGGCAGGGTAGTAGACGAGAGATCTGAGGGCAGAGATCTGAGGGCTGTGAGAAGTCAAGGAACCTGTCCCGGGTCACACAGCATCTGGCAGGACAGCGAGCTCACCATGAGTCTGCTGACTCCAAGGCCAGCCTGCTTTCTGCAGTTACTTGTGGATGACACACGGGGATGCGTTTGGCTTTGAGAGCACGTTTCTCTGGCTTCCTGTTTCCAGGGCTTCCTCCTTATCTAGTGAAGTCAGTAGTCATTCCGTGATTCCCCACAGAGAAGCCTTGCTATTCGTGTGAGAAGGTTAAATAAACTAGGATGTAAGAGGCTCCTTAAATTATCATTAAAATCAGTTTATAGTCTCACAGACACACTCCCACAATCCAGGGGTAAACCCTTGGGTGGGGATGTGCGTCAGCCAAGAGGAATGTGTCCTTAAAGTGGAAAAGATGAGGGGTTGACACTTGCTTGTTTTAACTTTCTAATAAGCTGAAGCAGATGTTGCTGTGGATGCGGTAGGTGGGGAGTGAGCTGGTCTCCTGGGATGATAGTAGCCCCATGATGGGGTGCCCGGCCGGGGCAGCCAGTGAGTCAGCCCCCCTGAGGCCAGACACCATGTATTTTAAGAAACAGCCTTGGGAAACATTGATTCCTGCCTTCAACATCCTCGTCTCTTTTCAAAAGTCCTGCAAGTAAAAGCTCCACCAGCTTGCTTCTACCCACTCATCTTAAGAGTTTTTGGCAGAACAAAAAAAGTTACTGTGGCTCAGCTGCTGCCCTAGGGGGTGGCCACTGGGGGAGACCCACGAGGGCAGAAGGAATCTCCATGTTACCTTCGAACCGCAGCTGTGAGCCACTGTGCATGTCCGGCTCAGAGCTGACGCACAGCCTGGTGTTCCCATGGCGAAGACCAGTCCTTCCAGGCTCCCCACACTCTCCCTGCCCTGCGCTGGACCCTGGAGTAATGCCCCTGAGTCATTGGCTTTTCCCGATGGTTTCCACTTGTGTTTTTCATTTCTGTTACTTACAGCAGAGTCTATTCTAAGTTTGCCCCTGGAGCCCCAGTTCTGTCTGATGCTTGGCCTGGGCTGGACAGGCGTTTGATGTCTAAAGCAGTGGCTTCAGCCTTCATGCAGGCCATGAGAGGAAGTCACCCCCATTCCCTAGCTCCCCAAACTCCAAATATAGAGATTTCTAAACTCTTGATAAGAGTGATAACAAAGTAGATCTTTTAAAACATGACTTAAAAAAAAAAGAAAATCGTCTGAGTCTTAGCTCCAGGAAAATGTCTTTCTGAGTCTCTCCATCTTTCTCTCTGGTTTTCTATTTCTCTCTCTCTCTCTCTCTCTCTCTCACACACACACACACAAACACACACACACACATCATCCTACACCAGAGACCTGAGGTTCATACCATAGTGGGATTAGCACAGAATGACTTCCATCACATTCTCCTGGTTAAAGCAAATCACAGGTCCACACCAGGTTCCAAGGGGTAAAGGTAACACAAGGGTCTGAACATCAGGAGGCATGGTTCATTGCGAGCCACCAAGGTAACAGACAACCACACCCCATCCAGCCTGGGAGGGACAAGGAACAGGGCAGTCAGCATTACCAGAGGCTGTGCCCCAGAAACGCAAGAAGGGCAGAGAAGAAGAACAGCCTCCTTCCACATAGAAACAGGGAGGTGCGTCTTGCACAGCTGGCAGTCAGTTACTGAGTGCCTGCTGTATATAAGACACTGTGTCAAGTGTAGTCGGCAATCCTCAGAGAAATAAACAGTCTGCTCTCAAGGATCTGTGAATGCAGAGATATTCTTATCTGCCTCCTGGAGTTCAGACCTTACCTCTAAGCTTTCTCAGCCTCCGAGTCTCTTTAAGAAGAATTCTGGGTGGGAATATAAATTTGGGAGTTAACCAGTTCATAGATGGTATGTAAGGTCAAGGACTTCCCTGGTGGCTCAGACAGTAAAGAATCTGCCTGCAATGCAGGAGATCTGGGTTCGATCCCTGGGTCAGGAAGATCCCCTGGAGAAGGGAATGGCTACCCACTCCAGTATTCTTGCCTGGAGAATCCTATGGACAGAGGATCCTGGTGGGCTGCAGTCCATGGGATCTCCAAGAATCAGACACGACGGAGCAACTAACACACACACACACACACACCCCTCCACACACGAGTGCGCATGTGTAAGGTCAAGGGCATGATGGGGTTCACCTAGGAAAAGAGAGCAGAGTGTGTCTTACTACTGATTTTGAAACTGTGCCCTGTGAATAACTGCAAGTTAATCTGCTCAACAAAATTGGGGGGTACACTGTGGAAGTCACTCAGTCATGTCCAACTCCCTTCTACCCCATGGACTATACAGTCCTTGGAGTTCTCCAGGCCAGAATACTGGAGCGGGTAGCCTTTCCCTTCTCCAGGGAATCTTCCCAACCCAGGGATCGAACCCAGGTCTCCTGCACTGCAGGAGGATTCTTTACCAGCTGAGCCACCAGGGAAGCCCAGGGGTACACTAGGATATTGCTGGCAGGAACGGCAAGGAGAGTAAGAGGTTTTGCTCCTCGTGCTGGCACTGATTGCTGGGGTTCTAAGGCCTCTCTAAGCACCACTGGAAACGGGGCTGTGGCTGATCAGCAGTGTCTGCCCTGAGCAGGGCAGTGAGGCGTGGCAGCACGTGTGCCGTGCTTTAACCCTCCCGGATCTGCGTCGAGCCTGAGGCCTCAGCATCTGTGACTCCATGAACATCCACGTGTGCTGGTCCTTCCGCAACTCCTAAAGCCCAGTAGCAACTCCGAGGCCAAAGGATCCTAGAGGTTGAAGACTTCTCATCTCCAGGTGTTCAGGATATTTCAAGAACTACACCAAGCCTGTCTGTTGGATCCACATGAAATTACAGCTGCTTCTTCTGAGTTACAAATCATGGACTTTGCTCCCATGACACCCTCCACCCCCATGCCCACCCCCCACGCTGGAACAAAGCAGTGGGTTAAACACACGAAGGCATATGAATACTGACCTGTGGTTCCCAAACCTGGCCTGGCATTCGATCCACCTGGAGAGGTATCAATCATACAGACTCCAGGGGCTTCCCTGGTGGTCCAGTGGCTGAGGACCTGTCTGCCAACGCAGAGGACCTGGTTTTGATCCCTGGTATGGGAAGATCCTGTTTACAGTGAAGCAGCTAAGCGCGTAGACTGCAAGTACTGAGCCTGAGCTCTGGAACCCTCAGGCCACAACCACTGAAGTTCGAGCAGCCCAGAGTGTATGCTCCATAGCAAGAGAAGCCACACCTCAGCCAGGATAGTCCCCCTCGCCACAACTAGAGAAAGCCTGAGCACAGTAGCAAAGACCCAGTGCAGCCCAAAATAAGTATTAATACATAGATAAATCAGTAACAACAGTTGTGACTCTCTTGTTCAGGGGATTTCTTATGAAAAACTTCCTGTGGAATACAGAAAGTCACGTCACCCTCCCAACAAATTTTTTCAGAATTTGACTTTTCCATCTCGACCCGTGAGGGAATGAATTTTTGGCAAAAAGATAAGAACAGGAGGTATGGATCGTGTACTCCTGGGAACTGAGCTTTATTTTCAGCACTGAGGTGAGGAGCTCTGAGAAAGCTGAGTGCAGCACAAACAAATTACGGCGCTAATCATGCTTTTCCAGGGCTATTGAATCATGACTGCCTGCCCAGAACTTGACTAAGCCCTGTAATGAGATTCTAAAGAAATAAAAGACATGCACTGTGTCCTCGTGATTCTTACAGGTCTTCCAACGAGACAACATTTTGAACAGGAAGTAATTAGAATTAAGTACTCGACTGTTCAGTATTGGCCTTCAGTTCAATCGAAATTCAGAGAAAGGAGCAATCAGGGATGACTGGGGAGAGATGGAAAGTAAACAGAGGCAGGGCCACACGTAAGTAAGCCACAGGAGAGACAGCACATTCCACATGGATGATACATCGTGAGGAAGGCCAGCACACAGCAAAGGCAAGGGGCAGGCAAAGGCTCTGGAGGACTGGTCCCCCAGAGATGGGTGTTTGTTGGCTCAAAATAAAGGTAAGCAGGGACTGGGGCTTCCCAGGTGGTGCAGTGGTAAAGAATCCTCCTGCCAATGCAGGAGACTCAAGGTTCAATCCTTGGGTCAGGAAGATGGACATGGCAACCCACTCCAGTATTCTCGACTGGGAAATCCCATGGACAGAGGAGCCTGGTGGGCTACAGTCCATGGGGTCACAAAGAGTCGGATACAACTGAGCACTGAGTAACTAAGCACGCACAGGAATAGAGTGGGCTACTTGATAGGCCTCGGAATCCAGGAAGAGGGTTGCAACTGTTAGAGCTCAGAAGTAGAAAGGGCTTAAGCTATCTAACGCAGTGTTTTCTTTAATATCTATGAGTGTGTTTGTGTCTCCATTTCGGCTGCACTGGGTAGTTGCAGCGCACAGGACCTTCGGTGCACCATGCAGGATCCTTCATTGCGGCTCAGGAAGTCGACTTGTGGCACAGGCTCCAGGGGCGTGCAGGCTCAATAGTTGTGGTATGCGAGCTTACTTGCCCTGCAGCACTTTGGATCCTAGTACCCTGATCAGGGATTGAACCCCTGTCCCTGGCATTGCACAGCAGACTCTTAACCACTGGATCCCCAGGGAAGTCCCGATAATTAGGTGATTGTAAACCAAGCTTCCTCAAGCTCCAGGCTTTTACAGAAGTGCATCCAGGCTGCTAGAAATGAATATTTCCCAGCAACCATATAAGACTAAAACTACTTGAAGAAAAATATCGTTTTTAATTGCTTTCTGTATCTTGGTTCTGTTCAAGATTTCATTAATTAAAAAAAATATATTTCTACTAAAAATGTTTGAAAATTATCAATCCTTACAAAGCCATAGTTGGAACTTGATGCAGAGAACAGCAGGGAGGCTTGGTAAGTTCTTGAGCAACAGAAGTATTGAAACTGACAAGATGTGGAAGAAAATGAGAACAGAATCCATGGTAACACCCCAACTCAAATTCTGCCCTTCCCACAGAAGTCTGCCCTGACCAGCCTGGCCTGAAGCCCTTGCCCTGTTTGTAATCATAGCATAACTTATGACCACGTAATTCATGTGTTAATTAACCATGCATCACATCATGACATCTTTTCTATAATAGTCTAGAGCTTTTCTATAACCTTTTTTGGTCTTTATACCATCAGAGCAGAAATTAGGCAAAGACGTGCCTGGATTCTTGTAGAGAGGTTCAAGTATCAGCCTAGGCCGGACTGATGGACCTTGAAGAACTTTCCTTCCTCAAGTCCTGTAACTCTGTATCATCTCTACCAGACCGGTAGTCCCTGGGGGGCACAGTGTGTGATTAGACTCATGGTGGACCCGCCATAAATGGTGAGTGTGGGAGCTGACTGGCTGGATCTTTGATTGGAGTCAGGTGGTTGGATGGTTGGTTGGTTGGTTGGTTGGTTGAGGGGCTGAAAGCCCCAGGCTAGCTGTCAGTCAAAGTGAATAGAAGGTTGTGAACGGGCCGGCGTTTGAGGAAGCTCAGGCATTTCCCAGCTGGCCCAGTGGCCAAGAATGCCTACCAGTGCAGGAGCTGCAAGAGACACGCGTCTGATGCACGGGTCAGGAAGCTCTCCTGGAGGAGGAGATGGCAACCCACTCCAGTGTTCTTGCTTGAAAGATTCTGTGGACAGAGGAGCCTGACGGGCTACAGTCCATGGGGTCACACAGAGCTGGACACGACCAAGCATACACGCACAAGAAAGCTCGGAGGAAGGAACAGCAGGACTCATTCTAGCTTGTCTGGCCTCTGAAGAAACAGGCCCATTTCCAGTCTCAGCCTGGCATGGCTAATTGTTGACAGTCCAGCTTCTACATTTTCCCACCTGAACAGGAGCCGGATGCTGTGAAACAACAGACTCACATGCTTGTGAGGACTCTGTCAGCAGTTACAAAGAGAGCTGGAAGGCGGTAGCAAAACGCAAACCAGCATCGAGCTCTCTAGGACGCTATTATCTTCTACCCTGACCAAGCGGATTAAGTAGAGGCCAAAATGTGATGGAGGAAGTTCACTTAACTGGGGAGATGGATTCAGTGACGCCAACTGGTTATTTCCATTTCATTTTTCCCCAAGAGGTGGATTGTACTACCTGGTATCAAAATAAGAATAAAATTATTCCCAGACCTGAAAGTTTCATATTATAGCAGAGGAGAGGAAAGAATAATGAATTGATAACAATAATGATAAAATGACAGTAACAATTTTTTTTACTTATTACCTGCTATGCACAGGCTAATATGAGCTCTCATACAATATTAATTTATTTAATCCTCAAACAGCCCTCTAGGGTGGCTACTGTTATAAGCTTTATTTTAGGGGATGAGGAAACTGAAGCTTATAAAGTGTAAGTAGCTCTCTAACAAAGGGGGCTTGAAGGCTCAGGAGGGAGGGAGTGTATGTATAATTATGGCTGATTTGCATTGTTGTATAGCAGAAACAAACACAGCATCGTAAAGAAATTTTCCTCCAATTAAAAAAATAAATTTTAAAAAAGGAAAATAAATAAACAGAAAGGGGGCCTTATTAAGGCCCCACCCATTAACAACAGTTGTTAAAAGCATTAACTGTAGAGTTATAATGCCTGAATTTGATAGCCATTCCCTTCTCTAGCGCATCTTCCTGACCCAGGGGTCATACGTGGGTCTCCCGCATTACAGGCAGATTCTTTACTGTCTGAGCCACCAGGGAAGCCCTTCATTAAGACCCCACCCACTAACAATGGTGATTAAAAGCACTACCTCCTACCTCCAGAGCTATAATCCCTGAGTTTGAGCCTCCGCCTGCCCCTTATTAACAAACGACCTAATTTATCTGTGCCTCAGCATCCTCACTTCCAAGATGCACCTTTAATATTTAACTTGTAGAATGCTTCTGCTGAATGAATGAGACAAGCCATGTAAATGTCATAACTGGGTAATAGTAAGCATGAATGTTTGCTATTATGAATAACAACAATAATTTAGGCAGTTTCCAAAGTCACTGTCCTTTAGGCCATGCTTTCGTGCTCTCCCTATTCATGCATTCAGTTAAATTATCCATGAATACATCCATCTTCTTCTTCCAAATCCCCCACTCATCCATCCCCACTGTTCCAACAATACCCTCCTTCTCTTCCCCAGTTTCTCTTCCCAGCTGCTCCTCTTAAGAAATAAAAACAACAGCCCTGGCAGCATGGCTGTGAGCCATGTGCATTTTCAGATGCCTGGCATGTGCGATCAGTCCTTTCACCTATCCAGTTTAGCTCTCCCCACCCCGACCCCCACCTGACAGAGAGGCATTCTGTGTATCCGTGTAAATACGTGCGGGTGAGAGCTCCGTTTTCTGTAGCTGTTTCAGCGCAGTGTTATGAGGCCCTTCAGTCCAGTTCAGTTGCTCAGTCGTGTCCAACTCTTTGCGACCCCATAGACTGCAGCACGTCAGGCCTCCCTGTCCATCACCAACTCCCGGAGTTTACTCAAGACTCATGTCCATCAAGTTGGTGATGCCATCCAACCATCTCATCCTCTGTCTTCCCCTTCTCCTCCCGCCCTCAATCTTTCCCAGCATCAGGGTCTTATCAAATGAGTCAGCTCTTCGAATCAGGTGGCCAAAGTATTGGAGTTTCAGCTTCAACATCAGTCTTTCCAATGAATATTCAGGACTGATTTCCTTTAGGATGGACTGGTTGGATCTCCTTGCAGTCCAAGGGACTCTCAAGAGTCTTCTCCAACACCACAGTTCAAAAGCATCAATTCTTCAGCGCTCAGCTTTCTTCACAGTCCAACTCTCACATCCATACATGACTACTGGAAAAACCATAGCCTTAACTAGATGGACCTTTGTTAGCAAAGTAATGTCTCTGCTTTTTAATATGCTATCTAGGTTGGTAACTTTTCTTCCAAGGAGCAAGTGTCCTTTAATTTCATGGCTGCAGTCATCATCTGCAGTGATTTTGGAGCCCCCCAAAATAAAGTCTGCCATTGTTTCCACTATTTCCCCATCTATTTGCCCTGAAGTGATGGGACCAGATGCCATGATCTTTGTTTTCTGAATGTTGAGCTTTAAGCCAACTTTTTCACTCTCCTCTTTCACTTTCATCAAGAGGCTTTTTAGTTCCTCTTCACTTTCTGCCATAAGGGTGGTGTCATCTGCATATCTGAGGTTATTGATATTTCTCCCAGCAATCTTGATTCCAGCTTGTGCTTCTTCCAGTCCAGCGTTTCTCATGATGTATTCTGCATAGAAGTTAAATGAGCAGGGTGACAATATACAGCCTTGACGTACTCCTTTTGCTATTTGGAACCAGTCTGTTGTTCCTTGCCCAGTTCTAACTGTGGCTTCCTGACCTGCGTATAGGTTTCTCAAGAGGCAGGTCAGGTGGTCTGGTATTCCCATCTCTTTCAGAATTTTCAACAGTTCATTGTGATCCACACAGTCAAAGGCTTTGGCATAGTCAATAAAGCAGAAATAAATGTTTTTCTGGAACTCTTTTGCTTTTTCCATGATCCAGCGGATGTTGGCAATTTGACCTCTGGATCCTCTGCCTTTTCTAAATCCAGCTTGAACATCTGGAAGTTCACAGTTCACATACTGTTGAAGCCTGGCTTGGAAAATTTTGAGCGTTACTTTACTAGCATGTGAGATGAGTGCAATTGTGCAGTAGTTTAAGCATTCTTTGGCATTGCTTTTCTTAGGGATTGCCTTTCTTAGGGGTGGGCCTTACAGACCCACCATTCTGAGAGCTTTGCCCCATGCAGAACTGAAAATGTTCTTGTGGGATACATTACTTAGTACAGAAATGAGAACCAGAAACTTGCCCAAGGATAGAAAATCACTGAATTTTAAGGTCAGCCCACTGATACTGACTTTTTCAGGAACCACACGTATAGCATCCCTTGTGTTTTGCTCTTGGATGCTGGAAGGAAGCCTTTGATGACGTCGTCCCCCTCCACCCTGCCTTGCTCCCTCCCCTCCGGCCGCACCGACCCTCCTGCTCGTCCTTCCACAGGTCGTGTCTGTTACAGCTTGCAGTGCCTTCATGCTTGCTGTTTCCCCAGCCTTGAAAATCCGTCCATTTTCACGGCTGTTTTCTTCTCATCATTCAGACCTGGAGATGGGTCCACACACCCAGGCGGGGTCCAGTATTGAGGCCTATACAAGGCAGAACATTGGAACTGAGATGCAGAAAACTGCAAGTTTTGAATGGTTGGACCTTCCATGAAGAAGAAATAGGATCTGCTCACCAACCCCAGGGGAATAACAAGGAGCTGGGTGTTGGGGTGAAGTAGAGAGGAGAGAAATGTCTCTTGGAAGAAACAAAACACTGAGTCTCACCACATGTGGAATTGAGAGTCCACAGTTATAATATCGACATGATGCAGAAATTCCCAAGTTAAGAAATGGGTATGAAAGAGTCCCCTACCAGTGACAGGGCTGAAGGACCTGGCAGAGGGAAAACAAACTTCTCTGTAGTGACACGCCCACCACGCATGCCATGTGGAACTCCTTGAAGGAAAAAAACAATTCCGTAATGAAGTAAATTCCTGGTTCACAGTAAGCCGAACAGAAACAAGCCACCATGTGGGAAGATCAGAAACTAACAGAAGAGTTAGAACCCCAAGGAGAGGAACATTCTGAGAGGCTGTAAAGTGGTTACACTGAGATATAATAAAGAGACATGGTTTACAAGAATGAAGTAATAGGGAAAGTACACAGTACTTTAAAAAATGGCAAGCAGATTTGAAAAAGAAACAGCTCAAACTGCTGAAAAGGAACAACAGTCACAGAAATTCAGCAGAGTGCACTAGTGTTAGCTCAAGACACCACCAGAAAACCCAAAGCTTTCAAAATCACTGCCTGCGGGCATTTCAGAGACCCTTCTTTCCTACTGCTGGCAATCCAAAAAGAGTGGGGAAACCAGATGTTCTACTCAGGAAAGACTTTTTTTTTCGGAGCTGCCATTGATGAAAAGAGCCTTTCTCTCAAAAGGGAAAGAAAGGATAGAGAAGACGGGAGCACCCAAATCTGAGCCCCATCACTGCATGCCAGAGAGGATGTTGCAGTTCTAGGCAACCCCATCCCCGTGGCACATTTGCTCTCATTTCGTCTTCGTGTCTCCTTCTCCATGTCTCACGCATTCACACAAGCATATCATGCGGTCTCTTCTTACGCTACTGCGTTCATTTTGTTAGGCTCAAGCACATTGATTTTTAATGTGCTTGAGCCTAACGAAACGGGGGAGGGGATAATCCCGAAAACAAATGCTTCCGTCAGGATAAGTGATAGGGTCTGCTCTGGTGGTCCAGCGGTCAGGAATCAGCCTTGCAATGCAGACTGACCCGGGAAGCCCCACATGCCTCAGGGCGGCTGAGCCTGTGTGCCCCAAGTAATGAGCCCGCACTCTGGATGCGAAGAGCTGCAACCCCTGAGCCACGTGCCGCAACTGCTGAAGCCCGAGAGCCTGTGCCCCACCAGAGAGGCCGGCGCCACAGGTCCGCACACTGCAACTAGCCCCTGCTTGACGCAGCTAGAGAAAGCCTGCCCACAGCAACACAAAGTCAGCACAGCCAGAAGTAAATAATTTAAAAAAAAAAGGTAAGTTACGTAAAGGAAAAAAATATCTGCGTGTACCTGCATCAGGCCATTAACAGTGACTACAGAGCATGAGGTTGCCAGGATTTTCGCTGTCAGTTATTTCTATGATGTTTGATTGTGTGCAGGCATTTCTTTTGAAATTAAGAAAAGCAATGGATTTCTTTTAAAATAATGAGTTAAGCAGCAATTCTTTCTCAAAGACAGTTCCTTGTGTTTTTTAAAAACTAAAGAAGCAAAGAAACAAGCAAGCATCCGAGGCTTCACCTTCTGGTAAAGTGAGTGTTAGTCTGATCTAGGCTTCTGCGGACGATAAAGTCATTCGCATACTTCAAGTCATGTAATACTCAAAATAATCCTAGTAAGTAGATACAGTTATTGTCCTGTCCCACTAAAATATAAGTTCCAGGGAGAGATCCTTGTCTCTTAGGTTCACTGCTGTATCTCAAGCGCTTGGAACGATGCCTAGGTACAGCATGGACTCTCAATAAGCATTTATTGAATGAGGGCACCCTTTACAGACAGGGAAACTGGGGTACAGAGTGGTTAGGGATCTTGTCCAAAGTCACATCTCTAACAGTGGTGAAGCCAGGCTCTGAACCAGGTGGTCTAACTCCAGAACCTACTCTCTGACTTGGAGAATCTCTGTGCCTTTTCTTCTACATGAAAGAAAAGACTGTCCAACCTACTCCAGACACCTCCTTGATGCAGCAGGCAAGGAGGACAAAGGGGAGGAAGGTCTGTGGAAACCAGTCTATCAGTGCTTCACATATCCGTGTCTCCTCTCTCCACCTTGTTCTAAGGCACCGTTAATAACCCATCCATCCTCAACATCAGGGAGGCGATGGAGGCATCAGCCATCAACTCCCATTCTCCAGACTCTCTAGCCACCCTCAGCAAGGGAGGCGCCTTCTTTTTTATTTTCTCTTTTTATTGAAATAGAATTGACATGTAACATTGTATAAGTTTAAGGCATACAGCCTGTTGACTTGATACATTACTATATTGCAATATAATTATACCACTTCTATTACATCAGTTATCATTTTCTTTTTTGATGGTGGGGAAAATTCCCCAGCATCTGGGTCTTGGGTGGCATTTCTCAGTTCTTCCTTCTTAACTGCCTAATGCCTAGTGGACCAGTTGCCCCATCCTTCACCAGGACTGATGTCCTCTGCAGGCCTCTCTACAGGCTGAAAACCCAGCCAGTGCTGTTGGGCCCCAGGGGGAAAACTGAGCCCCTGGCTCCAAGCTTCTGGTGGTTTTAAACAATACAAAGGAAAAACCCTCAGCTTAGGGCATCCAGGCTACAGACAAAGTTTCAAGGTTTTAATTTTGAAAGGTTGTAAAGAGCATGAATGTTACCTCTAAATCCTGACTGTAATGTTTCAAGGAGCGTTCACTCACTTAGTCCCTCTTAGCTTAACAGGATTGCTCACTGTTTTCACACACACTGAATTTTAGGAATGCCTTTTGCAGGGCAATCTGTGTCTTATCTTCCCACCTGGCCCACCCTAGGACTGTAATCGCACAATCTTAGAATACCTGAGCAAGAAACGACCTTCTCTGATCTAACTTCATCACTTTATAGGTGGAGAAACTGAGACCCAGAAAGAAAATTCTCTCCCCACAGTCAGATAATGACAAAATAAGTGGGAAATGAAGGGAAGCTTACCAATTGCTTGCTCTCGTTCACATCATCCATGAAATCTCTTCCAGGTTCCCATTTAGCCTGTATTTGTCATGTCTTCACTGTGTCCCAGAGTGTGGCCAGTACAAAGAAATGACCTGCCTAGAGTTCAATTCTCCCCTGAGACTGTAATATGGACACATAAACTAATCAGAAAATAGTTCAAGGCAGCATTCAACTACTCTTTTATCTATTTATTCACATCTTTGCCCATACATTGATTCATTCAATTCAGTTCAGTTCAGTTCAGTCGCTCAGTCGTGTCCGACTCTTTGCGACCCCATGAATCGCAGCACGCCAGGCCTCCCTGTCCATCACCAACTCCCGGAGTTCACTCAGACTCGCGTCCATCGAATCAGTGATGCCATCCAGCCATCTCATCCTCTGTGGTCCCCTTCTCCTCCTGCCCCCAATCCCTCCCAGCATCAAAGTCTTTTCCAATGAGTCAACTCTTCTCATGAGGTGGCCAAAGTACTGGAGTTTCAGCTTTAGCATCATTCCTTCCAAAGAAATCCCAGGGCTGATCTCCTTCAGAATGGACTGGTTGGATCTCCTTGCAGTCCAAGGGACTCTCAAGAGTCTTCTCCAACACCACAGTTCAAAAGCATCAATTCTTCGGCACTCAGCCTTCTTCACAGTCCAACTC
>SJYQ01003158.1:125379-174619 GCA_006410935.1 Redunca redunca
TCCTCTTCACTTTCTGCCATAAGGGTGGTGTCATCTGCATATCTGAGGTTATTGATATTTCTCCCAGCAATCTTGATTCCAGCTTGTGCTTCTTCCAGTCCAGCGTTTCTCATGATGTATTCTGCATAGAAGTTAAATGAGCAGGGTGACCATATACAGCCTTGACGTACTCCTTTTGCTATTTGGAACCAGTCTGTTGTTCCTTGCCCAGTTCTAACTGTTGCTTCCTGACCTGCATACAGATTTCTCAAGAGGCAGGTCAGGTGGTCTGGTATTCCCATCTCTTTCAGAATTTTCCACAGTTTATTGTGATCCACACAATCAAAGGCTTTGGCATAGTCAATAAAGCAGAAATAGATGTTTTTCTGGAACTCTTTTTGCTTTTTCCATGATCCAGCGGATGTTGGCAATTTGACCTCTGGATCCTCTGCCTTTTCTAAAACCAGCTTGAACATCAGGGAGTTCACAGTTCACATACTGTTGAAGCCTGGCTTGGAAAATTTTGAGTGTTACTTTACTAGCATCATTGTGCAGTAGTTTGAGCATTCCTTGGCATTGCCTTTCTTTGGGATTGGAATGAAAACTGACCTTTTCCAGTCCTGAGGCCACTGCTGAGTATTCCAAATTTGCTGGCATATTGAGTGCAGCACTTTCACAGCATCATCTTTCAGGATTTGAAATAGCTCTACTGGAATTCCATCACCTCCACTAGCTTTGTTCGTAGTGATGCTTTCTTTGAACATAGCAGTAAGTCAGAAATACACTTTCCTCTCAAGGAGTTTTTTTTAAGTTAATTTATTTTTTATCGAGGGATAATTGCTTTATAGAATTTTGCTATTTTCTGTCATACCTCAACAGCCATAGGTATACATATATCCCCTCCCTTTTGAAGCTCCTTCCCATCTCCCTTCCCACCCGACCCCTCTAAGTTGATACAGATCCCCTGTTTGAGTTTCCTGAGCCATACAGCAAATTCCTGTTGGCTCTCTATTTTACATATGGTAACGTAGGTTTCCATGTTACTCTTTCCATACATCTCACCCTCCCCTCCCCTCTCCTCATGTTCATAAGTCTATTCTCTATGTCTGTTTCTCCACTGTTGCCCTGTAAGTAAATTCTTCAGTACTATTTTTGTTGATTCCACATATATGTGTTAGAATATGGCATTTATCTTTCTCTTTCCGACTCACTTCACTCTATATAATAGGCTCTAGGTTCATCCATTCTCCTCATTAGAACTGACTCAAATGTGTTCCTTTTTATGGCTGAGTAATATTCCACTGTGTATATGTACCACAACTTCTTTATCCATTCATCTGTCAATGGATATCTAGGTTGCTTCCATGTTTAGCTATTGTAAATAGTGCTGCAGTGAACAATGGGATAGAAGTGTCTCTTTCAATTTTGGTTTCCTCAGGGTATATGCCTAGAAGTGGGATTGCTGGGTCATATGGTGGTTTTATTCCTAGTTTTTTAAGGACTCTCCATACCGTCTTCCGTAGTGGCTCTATCAAATTACATTCTCATCAATAGTGCAAAGGTTTCCTTTTCTCCAGACCCTCTCCAGCATTCATTGTTTGTAGACTTTTTGATGAGGGCCATTCTGACCAGTGTGAGGTGATATTTCATTGTAGTTTTGATTTGCATTTCTCTAGTAATGAGCTATGTTGAGCATCTTTTCATGTGTTTGTTAACCATCTGTAGGTCTTCTTTGGAGAAATGTCTGTTTAGGTCTTCTTCCCACTTTTTGATTGGGTTGTTTGTTTTTCTGGTATTGAGTCAAATGAGCTGCTTGTATATTTTGGAAATCAATCCTTTGTCTCTTGAGAAGTTTTTAATTGACTGGGGAAAAATAGAAATATGCTTAAATAATTATTGCTGAATTTGTGTAGATTTAACACCTGCCTAGTTAATGGCTTTGCCTGCAGTGTCAGTTGAGGTTGATGGGAGAATATGGTGATCAAACACCTGGGACATTTAGATGGAGTTAAAAGCTATGACTTTCTTCATAGGAAAGAGCTAGCAACTCACTTTTCTAAAGAATTTTCTCTGTACTGGGTGCTTGACTTTTAATTATCAGAGCAACCTTGAGATATAAAGATACTGAGATTCAGAAAAGTTAAGTGACTTGTCCAAAATCACCAGCTAGAAAGGGAAGAATCTGGGCCCACCCCAAATGCATCTGACTCCACACTTAGTGGTATTTTTCTCCAGTCTCTGCTGCCGGCTCTCCCAGCCTCACTGGAAAGCCCTTTCCTGCCTGTGGACTTATTTGCACTGACTTGAATCCCGGGGTAAAGGAACGGGACTGAGCTATTGTGATACAAAGATTCTTGACCACAGCGGCCTCTGGAAGAGGAGAGCAGGCCCCCGGGGACCAGGGTGTCCCGTAGGCTGCGTGTGACTGGGCACTCTGGGAGGGGCAGTGCTCTCTGGCAGGCACCATCCATGCTTCTGTTTGTTCACCTGCAAGGGCTGAGCGGGGCAAGCCCAGAGCCCCGGGCAAACAGCCACAGGTGGGTTTGGTCTTCCCACGCAGATGTCTCAAGCAGATTTGTTCGGAGCAGGACGCAGGAGAAGCGGTCAGTTCCAGCTCCTTTTTTCAGCAGTCATGCACCATGTGGGGAGTGAGCACCACGAGGGGAGTGAGACACCTTCCCTGCCCTCAAGGGACCCTGCCCCAGGCCTGCCTGGATCGAGGCTGTCCCCTACCCTGGCTTAGTCTTGCCTTTCTTCCCCTCCCTGACTTTGACTCACAGCAGTTTCACAAGACCACAAACACAGACTGGATTTTGTGGCCTTATTGTCCTCCACCCCAGGCTCTCATCATTCAGGGTAGAATTTAGCCAGTTTCATGAGAGAGGGCATGGCAGCCCACTCCAGTATTCCTGCCTGGAGAATCCTCATGGACAGAGGAGCCTGGCAGGCTATGGTCCATAGGGTTGCAAAGCGACTGAAGTGACTTAAGACACAAGTGAGAGGGGCAGTTCATTAGATGCTTCAGAAGTCCAAGACATAGCTGTGTGACAGACTATATGGAACAGATACTATGGCAGTACACCCGAACAGAGAGATCAGGATGGACCAGAGTAATTGGACGATCTTCACGGAGGACATCCCGTCATCTCAGGACGGTTGGAACGGACAGTCTGGGCAAATCAGAGCCGATGTCCCACGTCAGCCCATGGGCTGGTGGCTGGGAAGGTGCCTGGGCTTGAAGAGCAGGAGGTTGGGGAGTGAGCCATGTGCTCTGGAGGAAGCACTCAGGTCTGGCCTCTGACCTCTGAGAGGTCAAGAGGTCGGCAGGTCAGCCTCCATCCTCTGCCCAGCCCCGGGCTCTCTGGCGCCATTTGCCTGTTTGCCCAGGAACTCAGACACATGGGGAAATTGAGGAGGAAGTCCACACTGTTCCTGGAGATTTTTGTTTTTTTTCTGTCTGGCCTGGGACTGCCGTCATATCAGCGACCACGGAACGGACACATTATTCTGGCACTTTTGCTCAGAAGTCGCTGCTTCCTGTGACTGTGTTCCACGGTGGGCGTTTTCCCCATCAGGCTAGCAGGGCGGCCGCAGGAGCCCGCCAGTCTGGCTGCCAGAGCCAGGCACGCCAGGGGGCCGTCCGGGGTGGGACCAGGGAGGGAAGGGCCTGCGCACCCCTCCCACCCCCTGCCATCGCGCCTGGAGCCCCTTCCACAGCCTCAGCGCCAAGCAGAGCTCCGAGGAGCTTGGAATCGCTTCCAGGGACAGCCTCCTTCCGTCTCACGTTTGAGCTCTCTGCCTTATACGGCCCTGCAATCTCTGGTCTTCTGACCTTCCCCTGTCGGCTCTGTTTTTTCCGTTAAGGCCACAAAAGATAAGTCTACCTTCATTCCCCATCCACAGAATGGTCCTTCGTGTCTTTGAAGGTAATCATTCATGCCTCATTCCACTGGGATTTCCTTTTCCGACGCCACAGTCCCCCTTTCTCCAATCTGTGCCTTCCAGTTTCTTCACCTGCAGACCCGTTTCCCTGTCTTCCTGCTGAATCCCTTCCCACCACACCCTGCAGGGTGCATCAGCTCCTCTTCGGGTCTGTGGTGGAGCTTCGGGCTGAGAGCTTCGTCTGTCCCTCCGCGAGGCTGTGAGGTCCCGGAAGGAGGAACCGTGTCCTCTTCCCTCTTCAGCTGGACTCCGGCTCCTGCCTCCTCCCGTCTTCCCAGGCCCTCGACCCCCGTCACTGCCCCTCGCCTCTCCCCTCCTTGCTGGCCCCTCCGTCCCATACGCAGACCTCCCATCAAAGCTGAGGCCGCTCCTGCGTCCCACACCCGCCACCGCCGTCTCCCTGCCCTTGTTTGTAGCCAAGCCTCGTCCTGAACATGCAGAATGGCTCCCCCGCCACCTCTCGCTGAACATGCTCTGGCAGAGTGCACGGGTCATCCGAGCTTCACCCCCACTGCCCGGCGCTGTTTCGGTAGAGGCTCCCTGGGCAGCTGCTCTGCGGGCCCCCTTCCACCTTGCCGGCCCGGCCCGGCTGCAGCTGTGCCCGGGGCTCCGTCCTCGGCCTTGCTCCCTGCTCTGTACACACGCTCTGCCCGAGACCGCCGCCCAGCCCCGTGACCTGAGCCGCGCAGCTGTCCATCCAACACCCGCTCGAATGTCCTAACACAGCGGCCACTGTCTCCTGCCTGCAGCCCCTCATTGGGCCTCACTGCCCCAGACGGTCCAGGCTCTTTCCACAGGCGTGTAAAGGGCGGCCCCTAGAGTCCAGCCAGCCCTGCCGCCCCCCAAGCCTCCCCGTCCTCACCCCTCCCGAGCTCCAGCTCTGGTTAGTTCCTTTAGCTCCAGGAAGCCCCTTCGCCCCCCCTCTCCCACCCCTGCGCACGCGAGTACTGTTTCCTCTGCCTGAGGCGCCCTGCGCCCTCCCCCGCCCGACCCCACCTGCCCGGTCTGCCGGGAACCTCTGCCCTGCCCAGGGGCACACCTCCAGATCCCCTGCTCTTGGAAGCCCTCCCTGCCTCCCCCAGCACAGCTGTCTGCTCCATTTGAGGCTTCCCACGCAGCCAGCACATACCTTCATTATTGCCCTTGTCAAAGGCTGTCACCACTGCTTTTTTTCACTTTCTTGTGTCCCCATCAAACTTGAAATTCTTGAACTTGCCTTGGTCATCTAGCAGGGAAGACAGTCTCTGGCCCCTTAGACATGTCTGCTGAACTCAGTATTTCTGTCATACCCGGGAGAGTTCTGGCACAAGGAGGACCCTCTGCCCAACACATTCCTTTACTAATTAAAATAGAAATCTCTGTAAATAATTGTGATGCAGTGTGATGCATGCTAACAGATGTGCCCAGTATAGCAAGGCAGCCCAGACACAGAAGAGTTACTGCCGCCCCGGATAAGGAAATTGCTGGATCAGGGAAGGCTTCCTCGGAGACATGACCTTTCATAAGGGCCTCACCGTTTAAGTAGGAGTTGGCCAGGATAAAAGGAGGTCTCCTAGGCCTCTGAGCAAAGACATGAAACAGCGCAAGGGCCCACAGTGGTTGGGAAGCAGCAAAATATGCCCAAAATATGGAAGATGTGAGCAGGGTGATCATTAAGGTTGGGACAAAGTGATTGCCATCTCAGGAGTCTGAACACAAAGGCAGTGGAGTCCTGTAAGGATTTTTAGAACAGAAATGGTGTGCAAGGATTTGTGTTTAGAAAGATAGAGTAGATGGATTGGCAGGAGGGGAATAAAGCTGGAGGTGAGATCCATAATAGGACCCTGACAAGAAGTAACAACGGCAGGAATCCCGGGGAGAGATGGCCTTGCCTTGAATTCACTCACCCATACACACACCCCTCCACCCCAGTACAGAGTTCTTTCTGCAGAGAGCTCTGTCTGTCAAGCTGCACCAGAAGGGTAAGGTCTCTAGTGAAATATGTTTAGAAAATGCTGAGTTAAACAGGTTTCTTAATGCAGGACTTTTCAGAGCCTTTAATTTAATACATTGTACATGTTACATGAACATTCAGAGTTTCCCAGACGGATTGAGCCATGTAACCTCTTTCTGAGAGCATCTCAAGGGACTAGAATTTAATGGATTGGGTAAAATAGAAACCAAGATCTAGTGCTTTCGTGATTCAGCCAGCTCTAATTCCTGGAAGGACAAAATAAACAGAAGAAATAGCTTTCCCTGGTGAGTAACTGATGTCCTCCGAGGGCACGCCACTGGGGAGTCTTGTGTGTGTGTTTTGTTAGGGGCATGGAATGGGCTCCCATGGAAATGTGAGGGGTAGGTTTTAGTCATTCTGTTTGGGGACAGGCTGAGCAAATCCACCTGCTCTTCCCAGGTCCCCTGTGTTTGTTCAGGCCCGAAAGAGGTCAGACCCAGGTGTTTGAAAGAATGGCAGGTCCTGACCTACGGAGCAAAGAAACCGGGTCTGCAGCCCCTGGAATGTTTGGCTTTCTCCACATCTCTCCAGCTGACTTTGGTTGGCTGGCTGCAGGGGAGGAGCAGCCACCTGAGGATCTCCTGACCCCGCAGCCCAGGTAGCGGGTCCCCAGATCGGTGGGCCCTGGCGTGGTCCCCTCTCACTGTTGCATTCAGCTCCCTGGGGCTCCCGGGCACAAGCTGCCATTTTTAGCCTTCCTCTTGCCTGAGGGCTGGAGGGGAAAACGCTTGTAATATCCATCCATCAGCCTTGTGTCTTTAAATGAGCCCCCGGCCTTAGCGTGCCTTCCCTGGCAGAGCCAAGGCCATTTCCCAGCGAAGTCCCCGGGTGAAGGAGTCTGGGCAGCTCTGTGTGTGGCTTGGGGATGCGCCTGTTTCTCCATCGCAGGAATTCTCCACTGAGAAGCATCAGAAGTCCCTTCCAGGGCTTCAGGGTGAAGAGTTCACAAGTGCAGAAGGGGACAGACAAACCACCGCCTCCCCGGTGAGGGCCAGCTTCTGGCAGGGTGGAAGGCCAGTGACACGCCGCTGGCACCAAGATCAGGAAACTGCCCGGGGCCCTGAGCAGGGGGTCTGAGCAGGGGCCCCTTGGAGGGGCTGCTACAGCCCCAGCCCTACGACCTGGACGGTGGCTGCCTCAAGCCTGCTCACTCGGATGGTCTGCTCTAAGTCAGCTCAAAAAAGACTCAGGAACACTGGTGTTCCTGTCACATGTGACCCTCAGCAGGAATGGTCAGACCACCCGACTTTGGACTTAACCATCTATCTGAGTGAAGCTCCTGGTGTATCTATTCCAACCCTGTGTTAAGTAGCTCCTGCTTCTTCCCCTGAGGCTCTCAGAGAAGAAACTGAGACCCAGAGAGAAAGGGACTCACCCAAAACTCAGAGTTTATGTCAGAAAGAGAACACGATTTTCCTGTTTCCAGTGTCAAAAGAAATCTAACATCTACTTTATCTTTTACACAAATCATATTGCTGTGAAATCTAAACTAAATTCTGGAGTCAGACAGAGCCAGGTTCAGAACGCAGCTCCACCACTTTCCAATTGCAGGAGAATAAGTAGCCCCAGGGCAAGTAACTGACCATCCTGTAGCCCAGAGTTGCTTCTCTGAAAGGACACCTACCACATATGGTCATGGGAAGATTAGTTGAGATAATGCTTCTAAAGAACTCAACCAGATGCCCAGCTCCATCTGTAACCATTAGCTGTTTTTGTTACTGCTGCTGTTGGTAGAAATATTTTCATGAATATTATCATTAACATTGAAATTGGTATGATGGTCCATTCATTACCTATATTTGGATCCACATGGAGGAATTGAGAGAAGTGCTTTTGCCACTTAAGCTTTTTAAATCTTCACTTTGAAACTGTATTTTTGTTCTTAATTGGCTTTTAATCAGTTTAACGAGTTGGCAGGGGACTTCCCTGGTGTTTCAGTGGTTAAGAATCCACCTTGCAATGTGGGGGACGCAGGTTCGATCCTTGGTCAGGCAACTAAGATCCCCCGTACCGCACAGTGACTAACCCTATGTGCCGCAACTACTGAAGGACTGGGGGGAAATGGTGACAGGTCCACAGGTCTCACTGGAGATGAAGAACAGGCATAGTGGCAGTGAGCGAGGCGGAAGGAAAGGCCGTGGTCAGAGGCTGATCCAGGCAGTGTGGAAGTTGCTCCTGGTGACAAAAGGTCCAGGGAGCAGCCATGGGGATGATATCCACAGTGGACAGGGTCCCTGGAGGCCCTTAAATCCAAGGAGGTCCAGGAACTCTGAAACTAGTTTACTGGATGGGCAATTCACATAGCCTTTTGCCCAATTCCAAGTTAGGTTAAAGTGACCTGAATAAATGAGATTTTACCCTATATCTCATCAGATTACTGCCTGGGAAGATTCTTTTATGTGACACTGAATCTGACATGAAAGAGGAATAATAATACTGAACCCAGGCATTTATTTCTAATCCTTGCCTTATTTTTTTAACCTAAGAGGGGGGTTGCTTAAAGGTCAGATTGTGTTTGTGTGTGTGTGAAAGAGAGATGGGCGAGAAAGGAGAACTTGCATCGCAGTGTTTTGCCATTTGACCTTTTCGGCATTTTAGCTCCAGGCTAGTGGGGGAACAACACTGGGAGTCTTGTGAGGACGCTATATATCAAAATGTCACCAGCCACCAGAGACATTCTGTTCCCCAGTCCCCATCCAAATACTTGAAATTCACACCCTGAGCAAAAATTCACAGTAAATTTTGGTTTGGCGAGTATAGCATTATAATTATGCGGCAAAGGGCTTTTTTTGAAAAAACCATTTATACTCATTGTACAAGGAGAGGAGGGATGGTGAGTCAGGAGGCATGGCTAGCTCCCCACCCCTGCCCCCAGCAGCACTTGCTCTGTGACAGGGAATAAGAACTGTGGTCAGGGTGACACACGTTTAGCACCTTACAATGTAAAAATCGCCTACAGAGACTTCAGTTTCCGCTTGGGAAACCGAGATCCTGCCAGTCGCATAGTGTGCTGAAATATCAAAAAAAGAAATTAATAAACTAGAAGCACAAAAATCGCCCCCAGGGCTCCCCTGGTGGCTCAGTGGTTAAGAATCTGCCTCCCAGTGCAGGAGACATGGGTGCGATCCCTGGTCCGGGAAGATCCCACATGCCATGCGGAAGCCGAGCCTGAGTGCCGCAGCCGCTGGGCCTGGGCTGCAGACCCCGAGCTCTGCAACAGCAAAGGCCCAAACACCGACTAGAGAAGCCCCTGCCCACTGCAACTAGACCCAACACAGCCAAGACAGCAGCAAAGACCCACCACAGCCAAAACTGAGTGAATAAAAAATCACCCCCAGCTTTGAAGCCTCACAACAGCCCACCCGAGTTGGCCAGGTAGGTATTACGGTGCCTGTCGACAGGAAACTGAGGCATAACACAGAAGTGAAGTGACAGGCATAAGACCACTCGGTCGCAGTGGCCATGCCAGGTCAGGCCTGCCAGCCTCCTGACCCTCCTGACAGACTGTGGCAAGTGACCGCCTCTTCATTTTGGCTCAGTAACATGAACCTGTCTCCAGATCCCCCGTCAACTCACTAAGCTTCTGGAAGGACCGCGGTAGGAGCACGCATTTCTACTGTACTTACTTTTGCTTTCTCCCTTTTCTGGTGTGCACCTCCTTTTAGAACAAGCCTCTAGAAACAGTTTCTGAAAATTACTGGTGTTTGTAATGCAGATGTAATTAAGGAGAATGTAGATTAATCATTTTAACAAAAGAAGTAGGTATTTAACATTTAATACTAGCCACAGGATAAGGGTCTATTGTGTAAAGCATAGCTTATCTTTGGATTCAATGTTTGTCTTTGGTTTTACAAAGTAGCTTGTATTTCCAGTGTTTTCTGCATAAGATGGTAAAATGTGGGCTTCCCAGGTGGTGGTAGTGCTGGAGAAATCACCCACCAATGTACAAGAGACACGAGTTCGATCCCTGGGTCGGGAAGATCCCCTGGAGGAGGGCATGGCAACCCACTCCAGTATTCTTGCCTGGAGAATCCCATGGACAGAGGAGCCTGGTGGGCTACAGTCCATGGGGTCACAAAGAGTTGGACCCGACTGAAGCGACTGAGCATGCATGATAAAATATAGAGCAATCGCAATGTGTTAATACCTGCTAAGTCACTTCAGTTGTGTCCGACTGTGCGACCCCATAAACGACAGCCCACCAGACTCCCCCATCCCTAGGATTCTCCAGGCAAGAACACTGGAGTGGGTTGCCATTTCCTTAATAAAGTGGGTAAATTTTCTGGGAAAAAAAAAAGAAGGATAAGCCATGCACAGAATTCTGAGGTTGGAAACAGTGTGTTCTGGGCCACTTCGGTATTCCGCCCCCCGCACAGCCCCCAGCCTCATCAGACACACGCTTCGACAGCACAGGACGCCCACCACGTGTGCCCGGCCACAAGGGCAGACGTCTTTCTTTCCATAGCTGGTCCCAAGCTGATCCCAGGCCTCCAGTTCACACGACTGGGACTAGCAGGCATTTCTCCCGCTCTTGGGCCCAGACACCCCAATGCAGATCAATCAGGGCATTTTTTCTCAATGAACATGACTGCAGATGCTGTCAGTCACAAGTCGACCCATGAGATGACATCTCTTTTGGCTCATGGATTAAGTCATTTTTAATAATTCACATCACACGTGCTTCCAGAAAGACTCCAAGAAGACACAATACAATGCAAAAAAGCAGGATCCAAGAGCCAGAATGGAGTCAGGAGAAGGCACGTGCAGGAAGCCTCGGCTGAAGGAACCGGCCATGCTTCCTGACACACAGCACTAACAGGAAGCACGGGTCCCCAGGCTGGTCATTTTTTAGGAAACACAACCTTCTTTCTGACCTTGAAACCTACGAGGCAGTTCTAGTGTAGATTTTAAATAAGGCAGCATGCTTAGTCGTTCAGTCGTGTCTGACTCTTTGCAGTCCCGTGGCTGTAGCCTGCCAGGCTGGCTCCTCTGTCCATGGGATTCTCCAGGCAAGAATCCTGGAATAGGATGCCATTTCCTCCCCCAGGGGATCTTCCCAATCCAGAGATCAAACCCGTGTCTCCTGCATTGGCAGGCGGATTCTTTACCACTGAGCCACCAGGGAAGCCCACCAGCCCACGTTAGAGACAATGATATGGGCTTGGCTGGCCTCCAGCTGGTCCCATAAATACCCTCTGCCTTCCCCATCCTCCTCCCTAGTGGGGCAGGCAGAGCCAGAAGTCTAGGAGTCTGCCATGTGGCACACACCGCGAGAGTGAGCCGTGCCCTCAGCCCCTGGCCTGCACCTCCTCCTCTCCAGGGCAGGCTGACATCTGCCAGGGACCAGCTCGAGGAGGCAATCACGTGCCCCTTCCTCTCCCTCTCCACAGGTTTGGAATAAACTGCCTCATCCAGTTTGAGGACTTTGCCAATGCCAACGCCTTCCGCCTTCTCAACAAATACCGCAGCAAGTACTGCATGTTCAACGATGACATCCAAGGTAGGTTTCCACCCAGCCTGACAAAGCTGCTCGGGTTGAGGCCTCACAAGGCTCACCTGGGTGCCAGGGTGGAGCGGGGCCCCCTGAGAGCCAGTTTACTGCCAGCAGCTGTTGAAGACAGAGCAGTATACCTAGATTCGACTCCCACTTGGCTAATTCTTAGCTCTGTGACCTTCGGCACATCCTCTAACTTTGCTAAGCCTCAGTTTCCTCATCTGTAAAATGTACAACATTACTGTTTTGGAGGAAAACAAGAATTAGGTGATGAGGGACATGAAAGATATTTTCAACAATGCTATGATTTAGGACTCATCAGGCCCAAGCATCAGCCACCATAAAAATGGACTTCCCCGGCCACAACTCACTCTTGGAGTTTCTGAACACAAGGTGTATCACTGTCAGGGAAGCTGGATAAGGCCTTCCCTTAACTTGGCTGCGGGATTCCCCTGTGGCTCCCCCTGTGGCTCAGTGGTAAAGAATCCACCTGCCAAGCAGGAGACGCAAGTTCGACCCCTGGATCAGGAAGATCTCCTGGAGGAGGAAATAGCAACCCACTCCAGTATTCTTATCTGGGAAATCCCATGGACAGAGGAGCCTGGTGGACTACAATCCATGGGGTTGCAAAAAGTCGGGCACAGCTTAGTGACTAAACACCAGCAATGTAACTTGGCTGGAATGAGTGCCTCTCACAGTGATAAACAGAGCCCTGGAACACTCCAAGAGTGAGTGTTCACTCTCACTCATTCAGAGTCAGCTTGGTGCCCTGTTCAGTGAGCTAGAAGTATCTGAAGGCACTTGCTTCCTGCTGTGGCAAGGCCAGCATGTGACTGGAGCGGGAGGGGTGGTCCCTCAGGGCCTATCTCACCTCATCCAGGATTTCCCAGTAAGGAGCGTGGCCAGCTGTCCCTAGTATTTTATGAAGCCTGATGGAAACCTTGATGACTTGTAGCTTATTATTTAACAAAGGAAGTTTGGCAACCAAGATGTTTTCCAACTGAGGAACTTTTCAAATGTCAGGTAATATGAACAAGTTGGTAGGGGACAGGTATTTGTCCCTGGGACTTAAAGATGGGCCAGCATCTTGCAGATGAGACCCAAAGAGGTCCCAACTTTTCTCCAAGTGAGACAGAGAAACTTCAGTTCAGTTCAGTTCAGTTCAGTCACTCAGTCGTGTCCGACTCTTTGCAACCCCATGAATCGCAGCACACCAGGCCTCCCTGTCCATCACCAGCTCCCAGAGTTCACTCAAACTCACGGCCATTGAATCAGTGATGCCATCCAGCCATCTCATCCTCTGTCATCCCCTTCTCCTCCTGCCCCCAAGCCCTCCCAGCATCAGAGTCTTTTCCAATGAGTTAACTCTTCGCATGAGGTGGCCAAAGTACTGGAGTTAGAGAGAAACCTAGGTGGATTCAAGCCTAGTCAGAAATAGCTAAGGATTCAAGCTGAATCTTAATTATACATCAAGCATGGTTCTAAGCACTTTACATGTTAATCCTACCACGTATTACCAACCCTGTCTTGTAAATGAAATAACAGAAGCACAGAGTAACTAATGTTCATAGCCAGTAAGTGTAGAGCTGAAATTTGAAACCAGGCATTTAGACTCTGAATTCCAAATTTATAATCCCCCACCCAGATTTTGTACTCATATTACAAAACCAAATGCCTCTTCCTTCCCTGTGGTCCACACTGAGGGCTAAAGTAATATGATATATGATCTTATTTTTTTGCATTGGTCAAGAATGACATGCAAATGCGTGAGGCGTTCCATATTTTGAGGGGGTTTCTCTGGTAGTTCAGATGGTGAAGAATCTGCCTACAATGTAGGAGACCCAGGTTCAATCCCTGGGTTGGGAAGATCCCCTGGAGAAGGGAATGGCAACCCACTCCAGGATTCTTACCTGGAGAATCCCATGGACAGAGGAGCCTGGCAGGCTACAGTCCATGCGGTCGCAAAGAATCAGACATGACTGAGCTAACACTTTCACTTTTTCGCTTTCATACATTTTTAAGAAGCAGATTAGCATAGTTCAGATGAAACTATGGTGGTCACGGGTGCTTCACTGGCGGTCCAGTGGTTAAGAATCCGCTTCGCAATGCGAGGGACACTAGTTTGATCCCTGGTCCAGGAGCATCCCATATGCCCAACTAAGCCTGTGAGCCACAACTGTTGAGCCTATGCTCTGGAATCCACACGCCAAAACTACGGAGCCCACATGGGGTGACTGCCTGTACCCTAGAGCCGTGCTGCACAATAGAAGCCTGAGCACTGCAGCTCAAAAGTAGCCCCTGCTCTCCGCAACCAGAAAAAGCCTGTGCATTGCACCGAAGACCCAACAAGCAAAAAAAAACAAAATGTGTGTACACACACACAATGCTGGAAGAGCAGGTGTCCAGAGAGGGGCCCAGAAAGGAAACGCAGGGGCATGGTGACCCCACCCCCAGCCTGTCACCACTCCATCCCCGGGCCAGGGACAGGCATTGGTGGTGTCAGCCTGGCCTCCCCTGGACAAGTGGGGCACTGTGCAGACATGGCACAGTCCGGGAACTGCGGTCCCCTCGCTGCTGACCCAGCGGGCAGGGTGTGCCTGCAGCCCTGGAGGAAACACCTGCCTGCCAGCCCCTGACTGGCTCCCAGGTCACACCCTCGCCCGAGAGTCGGCAGCAGGACAGCCACCATCCTCCTGAGGCCCCGGCTCAGGCCGGAGGGTGGAAGTGGAACACAGCCGTCGTGGGCAAGCGCAGCTGGGGGAGCAGGCTCCCGGTGTGCAGACACAGAGCTTTAGGTTCCAAGAGGGTTTTCCATCCACACAGCCTCACAGCTCCCTTGGCTCACCCGCCTTCCGTCTGCAGGGCGAACGGACATCATTGTCCACATCACTGGAGAGCTTGTTGCTCCAGGGCCCACAGCCTGACATAAAGCCGGGGCTGTGCTGTGTGAGCAGTCGTGTCCGACTCTTCGTGATCCCACGCACTGCAGCCCACCAGGCTCCTCTGTCCATGCAGTTTTCCAGGCACGAATACTGCAGTGTGTTGCCATTTCTAGACTCTAGTTATTTCTCTTTTTTTTAAATTTTTATTGGAGTATAGTTGCTTTAGAGTGTTGAGTTAGTTTCTACTGCACAGCAACGTGAATCAGCTATCAAAGTGCAAGTGTCAAGTCGCTCAGTCATGTCTGACTCTGCGACCCCGTGGACTGTAGCCCTCCAGGCTCCTCTTTCCATGGAATCCTCCAGGCCAGAATACTGGAGTGGGTAGCCACTTCCTTCTCCAGGGGATCTTCCTGACCCTGGGATCCAACCCTGGTCTGTTACATTACAGGAATATTCTTTACCACCTAAGCCAATATAGTCCCTCTTTTTTGGATTTCCTTCCCTAGGTCACCATAGAGCATTGACTAGAGTTCCCTGTGCTATTCAGGAGGTGCATGCATGCATGCTAAGTCGCTTCAGTTGTATCTGACTCTTTGTGATGCCATGGACTGCAGCCCACCAGGCTCCTCTGTCCATGGGATTCTCCAGGCAAATATACTGGAGTAGGTTGCCGTGTCCTCCTCCAGGGGATCTTCCCGACCCAGGTATGGAACCCACGTCTCTTACATCTGCATTGGCAGGCGGGTTCTTTAGCACCAGCGCCACCTAGGAAGCCCATCTGGTAGGTAGAACCTAATTATTTCTCACCTGGGATTCTCTACTGTCTCTGAGCAGTCAGGCTGCCTGTGCCCCTGTGGGTGAGGTGGAAAGCCTCTTTGCCAAGGACTACATTCGAAACCCCACATCAGTGTGGTTGTCACTGCTCTGCTCACCTCCCCCATCCTCTCTTTTTGAGGCTTGCAGTCCCCACACCCCACCAGGGAGCCTGGGGAAAGGGACGGGCTCACTCAGTCACCAGCTGGTGAGTGATGGGCCCGGACCAGAAGCCTGTGCTGTACACTCTCACTGCTGAACGGGCAGTTAGAAGACTAGTAAGGAGTCCTGGGGCTAATGGGACAACGTGGAAGAACTGACCCCCTTTCCTTGCAAATAAAAAGTAAAAAGAAACCTGTAACTACATCAGTTCAGTTCAGTCGCTCAGTCATGTCCAACTCTTTGCGACCTCATGGACTGCAGCATGCCAGGCGTCCCTGTCCATCACCAACTCCTGGAGTTTACTCAAACCCATGTCCATTGAGTCAGTGATGCCATCCAACCATCTCATCCTTTGTCTTCCCCTTCTCCTCCCACCTTCAATCTTTCCCAGCATCAGGGTCTTTTCCAGTGAGTCAGTTCTTAGCATCAGATGGCCAAAGTATTGGAGTTTCAGCTTCAGCATCAGTCCTTCCAATGAACACCCAGGACTGATCTCCTTTAGGATGGACTGGTTGCATCTCCTTGCAGTCCAAGGGACTCTCAAGAGTCTTCTCCGACACCACAGTTCAAAAGCATCTATTCAAAAATAGAAAGGGTGCCTGCGTGCACAGAATTGAAGAGGGTTGGGAGAAAGTGGGGAGGTAGGGTGAGAGGAATCCCAGTGGTAAACCAACACCACAGCCGTGTCCAATGTGGTCACTGGGGACAGGCCCCTAGCAGGATGCGTGGTCAGAATCTTCTGGAATCCAGGCTGCCCATGTGAAATCGAGAAGTGGAATGTTTCCTGCCACGCCGGTAAACAAGGGTGTCACAGTCATCAGCGAGTGCAGCGGCAGTCCTCCAGTGTCAGCTGGCGAGCCCTAAGGGCACTCAGGGGGAGAAGGAGATGGCAACCCTCTCCAGTGTTCTTGCCTAGAGAATCCCAGGGAGGGAGGAACCTGGTGGGCTGCCGTCTATGGGGTTGCACACAGCTGGACACGACTGAAGCGACTCAGCAGCAGCAGCAGCCAAGGGCACTCAGGAAGGAGAAGAATACTCTAGCAGCCATCAGACTGCAGCCACTCCCTACAGTGAGCTCAAGGGAGCTCAGGATGTGGAAAAACGCAGGATCCTGGCCCCACAGCTGAGATACGTGGGCCAGGAACGGCCCAGACTCTTGCATCTTTCCATACACAGGAAAGTGCTAAATTCCTTAACCTGAGATACCTGGTTTTCTTTCTTTTTTTTAATTAATTTATTTATTTTACTTTACAATATTGTATTGGTTTTGCCATACATTGACTTGAATCTGCCATGGGTGTACACGTGTTCCCCATCCTGAACCCCCCTCCCACCTCTCTCCACATCCCATCCCTCAGGGTCATCCCAGTGCACCAGCCCCAAGCACCCTGTATCATGCATCGAACCTGGACTGGTGATTCATTTCTTATATGATATTATACATGTTTCAATGCCATTCTCCCAAATCATCCCACCCTCTCCCTCTCCCACAGAGTCTAAAAGACTGTTCTATATCTGTGTCTCTTGCCGTCTCACATACAGCATTATCATTACCATCTTTCTAAATTCCATATATAAATGTCAGTATACTGTATTGGTGTTTTTCTTTCTGGCTTACTTCACTCTGTATAATAGGCTCCAGTTTCATCCACCTCATTAGAACTGATTCAAATGTATTCTTTTTAAGGGCTGTATAATACTCCATTGTGTATATGTACCACAGCTTTCTTATCCATTCATCTGCTGATGGACATCTAGGTTGCTTCCATGCCTGGCTATTATAAATAGTGCTGCGATGAACATTGGGGTACACGTGTCTTTTTCAATTCTGGTTTCCTCGGTGTGTATGTCCAGCAGTGGGATTGCTGGGTCATATGGCAGTTCTATTTTCAGTTTTTTAAGGAATCTCCACACTGTTCTCCATAGTGGCTGTACTAGTTTGCATTCGTAAGACCAGAAACTATTAAACTTCTAGAGAAAAACATAGGCAAAACACTCTCTGACATAAACCACAGCAGGATCCTCTATGACCCACCTCCCAGAATACTGGAAATAAAAGCAAAAATAAACAAATGGGACCTAATTAAAATTAAAAGCTTCTGCACAACAAAGGAAACTATAAGCAAGGTGAAAAGACAGCCTTCAGAATGGGAGAAAATAGCAAATGAAGCAACGGACAAAGAATTAATCTCAAAAATATACAAGCAACTCCTGCAGCTCAATTCCAGAAAAATAAAAGACCCAGTCAAAACTGGGGCAAAGAACTAAACAGACATTTCTCCAAAGAAGACATACAGATGGCTAACAAATGCATGGAAAGATGTTCAACATCACTCATTATCAGAAATGCAAATCAAAACCACAATGAGGTACCATTTCATGCCAGTCAGAATGGCTGCGATCCAAAAGTCTACCAGCAATAAATGCTGGAGAGGGTGTGGAGAAAAGGGAACCCTGGTTTTCTTGAATCCAGAAAAATACTTTTGACGTTCAGATTACCTGCCCTTTGTTGCAAATTTCTAGGTAACCTGGCTCCTCTCCCCCTCTAACCCCTCACTCCTGGCTCCTCAGAGCAGTTCTCTCAGGGCTAGTTCAGTGAGATGCTGTCTTCCCAGGTTTGAAGTCCTAAAAATTCTCATCAGATAAAACCTAACTCCCAACTTTTAAGTCGTGAATATTTTTTAAGTCAACAAAAGGAATAGAAGCCCAGCCTCACGTCCTCCATGAAATAAGAACAGATACGAGTAAAGGCCACAGGGTCTACCCTCCAGGAGGGCAGGGCCATGCTTGGTGCTGAGCGGAAGATTCGAGCCATCTCCTAGCCAGTCCGCTGCTCCACCCTCCTGGGAGTCACCAAGCCCACGTAGCCAAGGGTCAAGGGCCCCCCAGGGCTGCGTGTCTGCTCCAGCCTGCTCCCGCTCAGGCTGGTGGAAGGCCTCCTCCAGCCGGGCTGGTTCTCAGCGAGCACGGCCGCCCCAGCATTGACTCATTTGCTGGCAGCCTCGTCAGGAATTTCTGGAAAAAGCAGAGGCTCAGGTGACTTTTGTTGTTTCAGCTGGGATCAGAGAAGCGTCCCTATGCCTAGCAGAGGAGGGAGACCTGGAAGGAGAAAAGCGATAGGAATGGTCACGCTCGGGGGACTCAACAGCTGTGTCCTTCCCAAGAAGCCAGCTCCAGGAGGCTGCTGGCCTGGTGAGCACGGGCCCCAGGCCCCATGGCTGGCTGCCCGCATGGACCCAGGAAAGCCGGCTGGCTTGTCAACTCCAGAACATCCCCCCACCCCGCCAGTCCTCCTTGGACCTTCCCTGCCCTCAAGACCTGCCTGGTTCCTAAGAGCAGACGGCCACTCAGGGGGCCTGCAGTGTGTGCCGGGCCACCGTCAGCCCTCATGCTTTCAAATTTTCCTCTGTGAGCCCAGGTGCTTAACCGTCAGATGCTGGATTCAGACAGGCCTGGGTCTGTCGTCAGATGCTCTACCCCTGAGCTGTATTTCCAAGACATGCCTAGGTCGAAACCCCCAACTTTGGGATTTCTGCTTTGGGACTTTGGCCAAGTGGCTTAATTCCTCACGGTCTTCTTTTCCTTACCTGTAAGAGGAACATGATCGTACTGACAGCCATGGAAGGCACTCAGCCAGTACTGCCAGAAAGACCTGGATGCTTTGCCAAGGTGAGCGTCAGACCTGGCTGGACGGACACCCTGCCGATCCACTGTTAAATGTTCCCACCGCCACACCCTGTTTATGGCACACAGGTTATCGTAAGGGCTGTAGTGATGTAGAGGCAGGAACAGGCATGTAACCGGAGACGGTTCCGGTACCAAGTACTGAAACGCCTGGTGCACCGTAGGCACCAGGTGAGGGGGAGGGAGGGTTGAAACAGAGCAGCATTGATGGGAGCGGGGAGAGGGACCAGTGTGAGCGCAGGACGTGGGGAGCTGAGAAGGGAGGCGGGTTCCACTTCGCCTCTCCACTCTCCGCATCCACCCCGTTTCTGCAGCCCGCTGGATTCCTCAGTTCCATGAGTTTCATCCAGCTCTGCAATTCTGAATGTGCTGGTCCCTCTGCCTGGGACTCTCTTCTGCTCTTGGCTAATTTCTCTTTGTCCTTAAGACTCTAACCTCAGCTCTGCCCCCCACCAGGATGCCCAGTGCAGGGCCAAACCTGTTCCACAGCCTCCAAGATGACCCCACCCTTCAGGAGCCCAGGAGTGACACTGGGCAATGGTCACCCACTTGGCACAATATTGGTAAATACCCCAGACTCAGGTGCGGGGACAGTGGGAAAGGGGCAGATCGGGAGGAGCGGCCCAGCTCTGACGTCTGTCCAGCTGGTCTGCCCTGTTTCCAGGACACTGGGGGGCTGTTTCCAGCTCTCAGGAGTCTGCTGTCCCTCCCCCTACTGAAAGTCGCTCAGTCGTGTCCGACTCTTTGTGACCCTATGAGCTGTAGCCCACCAGGCTCCTCTGTCCATGGAATTCTCCATGCAAGAATACTGGAGTGGGTAGCCTTTCCCTTCTCCAGGGGATCTTCCCAACCCAGGGATCAAACCCAGCTCTCCCGCACTGCAGGCGGATTCTTTACCATCTGAGCCTCCAGAAGGTGACCAGCCGTGGGCTCGACTTTATTCAAGAGGCCACTCAATGCCCCGGCTCCAAGCCTCCAGGCCCCTTGGCCACACCCTGGTGAAGCCTAACTCCCTGTCCTCATTGCTCAGGACAGCAGCCTCGTCTCACCTGAGACACCGCCAGTTCTTCCCCTTTTCTCTGATAACCCATGGTTTAGGACAGAAACTTCTTCAACTTTGTAAAAAGTGACAATTAATTAAAAATAAAAAACAAATAAAATTTAAAAGTGACTATTAAAAGCCCAATAGCAACTACATTTTCAGCTTGTCCTTCTATGCTCTTTTCTGTACCTACAACCTCCAGTACTCAGTTTTCGGAAAGTGCAATTATGGAAAGCTCCCTCTGAAAAGGAAAATTTGTTTTCCTTTCATCATGAACAAGGAACAAACAACCATGCTTTCAGCTGCCTGTGGCATGTGTGGGCGCAAGCGATGTTTCCCTGGGCCCCCGGGCTTCTCTAGGTGATTGATTCCAGAAAGCTAAGCAGCTTCCTTCCTCTCTGTTTTTAAATCCTTAATGCATAACCCAAGACCCTCCTCCTCCTCATTAACCTTAATGAAACTTTATGAAACTTCAATGAAAGTTAATTATGGAGATGACTTTATTTGCCAAACTTTCTAACACAGGATTTGAGAACTGCTGTTTTCCCTCTTGAGTTCTCGATTGTGGATAGGGTCACTGGCCTCTTCAGAGGATGTCCTCGGAGGAAGATCCCAGAAAGGAGAATGAGAAGTAGCCGGCAAGGGAGCCAATGACCATGAGGTTCCAGCAGCCACATGCAGAGTTTCCCATAGGAAAGAATGAACACCAGTATCAAATGGTAATGAAAAGTCAGGGAAGAGGAGGGCTGAGGACTGACACTGAGCTTGACAAGGGGGAGGAACTCATGGCATCAAGACAGGAGATTCGCTGGATGGGACTGGGTTTCAGGGAGACCAAGAAGCAAGGAAAGGCAGACCATGAGTATGAACGTGTTGGTTGCTCAGTCGTGTCTGACTCTTTGCAACTCCATCCACTATAGCCCACCAGGCTCCTCTGTCCATGGGATTCCCCAGGCCAGAATACTAGAGTGGGTAGCCATTTCCTTCTCCAGGGGATCTTCCCAACCCAGGGATCGAACACAGGTCTGCTGTGTTGTAGGCAGATTCTTTACCATCTGAGCCACGAGGGAAGCCAGCAATGAGTATATTAAGCTCTATAAAGGAACTTGGCTACAAAGGGAAGTAAGAGGCAGGGGGGGCTTCCCTGGTGGCTCAGTGGTAAAGAACCCACCTGCCACTGCAGGAGACATGGGTTCGCTCTCTGAGTCAGGGAGATCCCCTGGAAAAGGAAACGGTTACCCACTCTAGTATTCTTGCCTGAGAAACCCCATGGATAGAGGAGCCTGGCACGCTATAGTCCGTGGGGTCACAAAAGAGTTGGACACGACTCAGCGACTAAACAACAGCAGCAACAACAAAAAAATGGCGTGGCAATGACATAGGGTCAAGAAGGGGCTTTTTAAGGATGGCAACTTGATGACGCATCTGCATGCTGATGGCAGTGGTCCACTAGAAAGGGAGCAGTTGAGGATGCCAGAGGAGGAAAAGGGAAGAGAATTACAAAGCAAACTCCTGGAGTACGTATACACGGCAGGGTCCAGTCCACACCTGGAGGTGGCTTTCGCTAGGAGCAGGGATCATTCATCCGTGTAACAGGAGGAAAGGCAAAATGTGTGGACCGGAAGCAAAGGTTTTATAGGCCTAATGCTCAGAGAATTCACTTTTCTCCTGGCTGTTTTTATTTTCCTGAACTTCTCTTTCCATTTCTGAGAGGGGCTGGGGGAGAAAATAAAGAATGCTCAGTAGTACCTATTTCCCAGAGTTGTCATAAACAATAAGTGAAGAAATAAATGCAGGCAAGCATATACATAGCACAGAGCCAAGGTCACGATGAGAACAATCAGTTAGGAGAGGTTGCCATTGTTTCCTTTGGACATTTTCGACTCTTTTCTATCAGATTTCCCTAGCTTTTGTGTTTTCCACCACTTCCAGAGTCACAGCTGAACAATTACGTCCCCGACCTAAGTTCACTTCCCTCTACCTCCACTACCACCTGCGTCTCAGGTCCCCCCAGGGAAAGCCCAGGAGGCCACTGCTGCTGCCTTCAACTCCAGAGTCAGGAAAGGCTGTCTGAGCTGCATAGACCAGGAAGCAGGCAGGAACAGCACCCCCGGTTTACCTGCGTTACTTCCTGCTTTACTACACTTTACTTGGTGACTGACGGGGGAAGCCACTGTCCTTCTCTGGCCTCAGTTTCCTCATCTGTACCATTGTTGGATGTCTTGCTCTCCAGCCAGCACTGAATTTCTGCAGGTAAGCTGTTGTTCAGCCTGCAGGTTTAACCACAGAGATACTTGACATGCAAGGTGGAGAAGCTCCATCAAGAAGGCAGGGTCCTTGAGAGGTCCTCTGATGAAATACCTCTGGCGCCACCTGGTGTCCTGTGTTTGGTACATCTCCTTTCGGGAGGCAGGGTTCAGTTCAGTTCAGTTCACTCGCTCAGTCGTGTCTGACTCTGCGACTCCATGAACAGCAGCATGCCAGGCTTCCCTGCCCATCACCAACTCCCAGAGTCTACTCAGACTCATGTCCATTGAGTCAGTGATGCCATCCAACTATCTCATCCTCTGTTGTCCCCTTCTCCTGCCTTCAATCTTTCCCAGCATCACGGTCTTTTCCAATGAGTCAGTTCTTCTCATCAGGTGACCAAAGTATTGGAGTTTCAGCTTCAGCATCAGTCCTGCCAATAAATATTCAGGCTTGATTTCCTTTAGGATGGACTGGTTGGATCTCCTTGAAGTCCAAGGGACTCTCAAGGGTCTTCTCCAACACCACAGTTAAAAAGCATCAATTCTTCGGTGCTCAGCTTTCTTTATGGGCTTCCCTGGTGGCTCAGAGGTTAAAGTGTCTGCCTCCAATGTGGGAGACCCGGGTTCGATCCCTAGGTTGGGAAGATCCCCTGGAGAAAGAAATGGCAATCCACTCCAGTATTCTTGCCTGGAGAATCCCATGGATGGAGAAGCCTAGTAGGTTACAGTCCACAGGGTTGCAAAGAGTTGGACACGACTGAGCGACTTCACCTCACCTTCACCTCACCTCAGCTTTCTTTATAGTCCAGCTCTTACATCCATACATGACTACTAGAAAAACCATAGTTTTGACTAGACGGATCTTTGTTGGCAAAGTAATGTCTCCACTTTTTAATATGCTGTCTAGGTTGGTCATAGCTTTTCTTCCAAGGAAAAAGCATCTTTTAATTTCATGGCTGCAGTCACCATCTGCAGTAATTTTGGAGCCCAAAAAAATAAAGTCTCTCACTGTCTCCATTGTTTCCCCATCTGTTTGCTATGAAGTAGTGGAACCAGATGCCATGATCTTAAGTTTTCTGAATGTTGAGTTTTAAGCCAACTTGTTCACTCTCCTCTTTCACTTTCATCAAGAGGCTTTTTAGTTCTTCTTCACTTTCTGCCATAAGGGTGGTATCATCTGCATATATGAGATTATTAATATTTCTCCCAGCAATCTTGATTCCAGCTTATGCTTCCTCCAGCCCAGCGTTTCTCATGATGTACTCTGCACATAAGTTAAATAAGCAGGCTGACAATATACAGCCTTGACGTACTCCTTTTCCGATTTGGAACCAGTCTGTTGTCCCATGTATGGTTCTAACTGTTGCCTCTTGACCTGCATACAGATTTCTCAGGAGACAGATCAGGTGGTCTGGTATTCCCATCTCTTTCAGAATTTTCCACAGTTCATTGTGATCCACACAGTCAAAGGCTTTGGCATAGTCAATAAAGCAGAAATAGATGTTTTTCTGGAACTCTTTTGCTTTTTCCATGATCCAGCGGATGTTGGCAATTTGACCTCTGGTTCCTCTGCCTTTTCTAAATCCAGCTTGAACATCTGGAAGTTCACAGTTCACGTACTGTTTAAGCCTGGCTTGGAGAATTTTGAGCATTACTTTGCTAGTGTGTGAGATGAGAGCAATTGTGCGGTAGTTTGAACACTCTTTGACATTGCCTTTCTTTGAGATTCTTTCATTGCCTTTCTTCAGGAGGCAGAAGGCTGTCCTGAAATAGAATGAGACGAGCTGAAAACTTGCTCTCTGTCCAGTGGAAAACTGGACACAGAAATGAAAAATACACTCCTATTCCCACCCTGCAACCATAGTATTTTACAGTGCCATCCAGATTCTGTGTGTATATTCTGATACAGTTAGAATCATGGTTTTGTAGACCGTTTTAATATTCTCTTCCTTCCAAATAATTACATGCTTTGCATGTATAGGGCCTGGATTCAATCCCGGCATCTCCAGAGTGAGTGAATGTGTTTATTTAGAGTCCCTGGAGTAGGAAATGGCAACATACTCCAGTATTCTTGCCTGGACAATCCCATGGACAGAGGAGCCTGGCGGGCTACATAGGATGGTACAGAGCTGGACACGACCGAGCATACTCGCACATCCTTCCAACTAATTCAGTGACGTACAGGAGGGGATAAGAGCACCAGCCCAGGAGGCTGATTCCCCGAGTTCACTCTGTTACGTGATCTTAGCCAACTCAGCAAACTGCTCCATACCTCACTTTCCCAGTCTGTAAAATGGAGATGATTATGATACAACTAAATGTCTTTACATTAAGACTTATAAAGCACTCTGAATAATCTGTGCTGTCAGTTACTAACTTCATGGCATTTCCTATGTTGCTATCATAAGGAGCATTTTAATGGCTGCAGTATCCTACTCAGTGTCTACATTAGCTAATTTACTTAAACGTCACTCTCTTGTTGATTGTTTTGTCCAGTCATTCTATGTTATAAGTGACAGTGTCATAAATACCCCACAACATACCTTTTGGACTTTTTTCATACATAGATTCCCAAAAGTAGAAGCATGAGGTCAAAGGGCAAAAACATTTTATGCCTTGGTTTATATTGGGAAATAGTTTTCCAAAAAGGATTGTAGCTCTTTAGAATGGAATGTGGGCTGGGACTTTACTCTTTTCCCTCCTCCCTCACCAGCCAGAGATAATATCGATTTCTTTTTGATTTGTGTAATTTTAACCAGCCATAAACAATCCCACTTGAATTTCCTTTTCTTTGATCATCCTAGATGCTTAGCATTGCCAGCTGCAGTTACTTTACTGTGACTCTGTCAGCATCGAAATCAGTGGTTTTAACAGAGAAAACTTGACATAAAGACTTGTGGATTATACATTAAAGAACTGAAAAGCCAAGAAGAAATACTAAGGATCTGCTACCACCCCCATAGGCTGGGGTAACATAGGGAAGATGAGGTAGGGAGCACTATGAGGTTAGTTCTAGAAGTAATGGACAAAGTGCAAAATGGATTTAACCACTGCTTCTGGAACAAACTGCTGCTGTAAGAGTAAAAAAAAAAAAAAAAAAAAAAACCCAAGGCAATGGAGTTGCCAGATCTAGCAAAAACAAACATGCAGATGATCAGCTAAATTTGAGTTTCAGACAAATAAGTTTTTAGAATATTTATACTAATAATGCATGGAACACATGCTAAAAAAACCCCATTTCTTGTTTATCTAAAAATCAAATTTAACTGAATATCTTACATTTTACCAAGCAATCTTCCAAGGTGGGGATGATGCTGAAAAAAGTGTTCTTTCCCTCTTCATTTAGCCTTTCGGTCACCCCCTGGCACCCTCTATTGGCAAAGCCCGCCATAAAGCTAGCTGGAGCCCACCCTTTTGGATGTTCAGCATCCCTGCACACCCATTCTACACATTGATACTTCCAGACGACAATAGAAACAATTCTAACAAAATGCGACTATCTTTCCAACAGGCACAGACATTCTTACCTTCTCCCTGAAATGGGGAGAGGCAAAGTCTCCACAGTTCTTTTGTTTACCAGCTAAAGAATGTCGCTCATCATCTGTTTCAACAAGAATGAAGTCTCTGGCCCCTGCAGTCGCCAACCTTAAACACACCCTGAAAGGAGTTCAGGGCAGCGATAAGGGATGGGGTCCTCTGTGCCCTGGGAAAAACAGGCAGAACAGGCCTTCAGATAGTTAGATATTTTCAGGAGAAGATTTTATGAACCCAGTTTCTTGCATCTTGTCATATCTAGAAAAGCATAAAATCATTAGTGGAGACATCTGCTTCTCGTGACCAGGAATAACCTTCCTGTGAGTAGCAGCAGCCTTCCTGCCAAAATGTGTACTTGACTGCAGTACCCTCTTCCCTAAAATCACATGTATACTGACCTCCCCCTCATCGCTTCCGAGTAGTTCCCAGAGCTATTTGAAAGGCTGTCTCTTGGGCTAAGGTCCTCATTTTGCCCCCAAATAAACATTAACTCTCAACTCTGACAGTGTGCACTTTTTTTTCAATCGACATATTTATATCTGGAAGATAGTCACACTACCCAAATATGGGCAAGATTAACTACTCTTCCAACTCAGTCACATTTGAAAACTCTGTTATCTAGAGGCTGAATTGTAGAATTAACCTTCAACAAAACTTATAAGAGGAAGAAAAAGGGAGAATAAATTACTTAATATGAACCATTAAATCACATGATAGTCAAGGAAGAAATTTTGCATGGTTACTGCATCCCTCGTTTCTATCACCAGTCATGCAGCCATGGTTGATGTTTATTTATTTCTTCCTCAGTCTTCCGTGCCATCTTTTTTTATCCTCAGACAAGACCTCGGCTTGCCAGTGTCCCTTAGCAAGATGACCCAGACCTTCATTTCTGAAGGATCTGCGCCCTCAGCAGCTCTGCCTCTCTTTCGTTGCAACAATATTTGTTAATATCTGCTCTGGAGCACTGGAGTGCTATGACACCCCGCCGCATGCAGAGTATTATGCAAAAGAGTGTTGCTGGACAACCTGCATGCCTACAGGCTTGACTCTGTGAGGGCGAAGGAAAGCTGCTTGTTCCATCCCAGGTTCTACGTACGGAGAACTCTGCCAAGGGTCTTGGCGGTGGGGCCCGGGGGCCAGACGATCATCTCGGTACACTCTGTTGCAGGCACAGCCTCTGTGGCCTTGGCAGGGATCCTGGCTGCTCTGCGGATCACCAAGAACAAGCTCTCCAATCACGTGTTTGTTTTCCAAGGTGCTGGTGAGGTGAGTCCCACCGAGGGCTCTCTACAGTCGCTCCAGAAGGAGAATAAGAATACGGGGAGGGGAAACAGGAGGGGATGCCTTCTGGGCTCTGGAGGAGAGGAAACAGCCCAGAAGCATGGTGATCATTGCACCCACCTGGGCCCCACCATTTGGGTATCTCGAGACAGGGCCTTAACAAGGCCTCCTGGGAAGAGTGGGGGAAGAAGGGAGGATCTTGGCAAAGTGTCTGATAAATCCTGAGTAGCTCTGGCCTTTTGTCTGAACACCACCTCACAGGCAGCCATGGGCATTGCTCACCTCCTTGTCATGGCCCTAGAGAAAGAAGGTGTATCCAAAGCAGAGGCCACAAGGAAGATCTGGATGGTGGACTCCAAGGGGCTCATTGTCAAGGTACTGTCAGTCTGGAGACCTGCAGGTTTCCTGAGACCTGCAACTATTGGAAGGGGACTGGAGGAGGTCTTCCAGGGGGCGAAGTGCTCAGACAGAATAGAGAGCAGGACAGCAGTATCCTGATCTCCACAGCAAATGACTCGTCCCCCAGGAGCCTTAACACTCTTGTCCAAAAGCTTTGAATGTGCGTACGAGTGTGTCTGCCTCCTGCTCCCAGCCTCATCTCCCCGCTTCCTGTCTTGCACTCACCTCCAGTCATATTAAACCACAGTTGTCCCAAAGTGACATGCTCCCTCTCTTCCCCATCTTTGCATATGATGTTCCTCTGCCTGGAATGAGTGCCCATCTCCCTTCCCACATGCCCGCTCAGCCCCATCTGTCACCTCCTTCAAGAGGGTTCCTTGAGTATCGAGGTCTTAGTTTCCTAGAGGAAACTGCCCTCTGCTCTTCGTGTATTGATATTACACTTGTCACTTTATGGGGCTGGCACCCCTCTGCTGGTCTCCTCCCCATGAGGCTGTAAGTCTTGATATCCATGTCCAGCATGTGATAAGAACATAATTGATATCTTAGCCATTGGTGAAGGAATGAGCAAGGGAGACAGTCCAGCTTCTGACTGCAGTGTGCTGAGGGCCCAGCTGGATGGCCTCCTTCCTTAGGATTTCACTCAGACCTCCATGTTTTAATTCCCCAAATTCCACTAACATAGAATGTGTCCATGAGAGATTTTTTTTTTAAGCCAGAGATGGGAACAAGAGGGTCTCAGCCAAGAATAGTGGAATCCCCCACAAGCAGCAACAGACCCTCTCAGGGCAGACTCCCATTGGAGGAGACCGGGACCTGGACCCCGCCTCCTGCCCCAGAGCCTTCCAGAGCATGGTCCAGGCATGGGTGCAGGCTGCCACGCTTGCCTCTTGCCCACCTTTCATCATCACTTTGCTCAATTGAGCTCGCCCCTCCTCCACGGTCTGTCAGAGCTGCCATTCTCACTCCGGTTCTCGTGGGACCGATTGACCCAGGGGAGTCATCCTTGACCAGCCTGTGACCCACTGCCTCCTATGTGAAGAAGTGGAAGGAATCTAACACAATGTGAAGTAAGTCAGACAGAGAAAGACAAATAGCACATATCACTCCTGTGTGGAATCTAATTTTTTAATATGACACACAGACAAAATGAACTTATTTATAAAACAGAAACAGATTCCCAGATTTGGAAAACAAATTTACCATCACCAAAGGGGAAATACGGGAGGGAGGGAAATACGGGAGGGAGGCAAAAATTAGGAGCTTGGGATTAACATGCAGACACTACTATGTATAAATAGATATCCAACAAGGACCTACTGCGTAGCACAAGGAACTCCACTCAATATTCATTGGAAATGAACCTGAGAAAGAATGAATATATGCATATGTATAACTGAATCACTGTGCTGTATATCTGAAACTAACACAGCACTGCAAATAAACTAGACTCCAGTAAAATTTGTAAAGGAAGAAGTGGAAAGAATCTTGAGCTCACAGGGAGCAGCCAGCCAATGCAAGCCAGTTCTGGATCCCAGGTTATTCTTATTTATAGGGAGGTTAATGAAAGAGAAAGTGTTAGTCGCTCAGTCATGTCCCACTCTTTGCGACCCCATGGTCTGTACCCCACCAGGCTCCTCTGTCCACAGGATTCTCCAGGCAAGAATACTGGAGTGGGTTGCCATGCCCTCCTCCAGGGGATCTTCCTGAGTCAAGCATCAAACCCGGGTCTCCTGCACTGCAGGCAGATTCTTTACCATCTGAGCCACCAGGGAGGCACTGGGGAGGTTAATTTCAGTTTCAGTTCCGTCACTCCACCGTGTGTCTGACTCCTTGCGACCCCGTGGGGAGGTTAATGGCTCTTATCAAATACACCCTGATGCTGGGTGCCTTGGGCCCCCATCCCTCACTGGGCCTGTGTGCTGTTATGTCTCGGGGTCAAGAGTCTCAATTAGACTCAGGCGTTTCCTCCGAGCCTTTCTGTCCTGGCCTAGGAAGCCATGACCTGAGCAGCACAAAGAAAGGCTTTATTGGATTCTCCATATGTGCTTCGGATTAAAGAAACACACACACACACAATAGTCACGTTTCAAATCCTTAGGCTCCACCTTAGGCTCCAATCGAGAGGACGGGCCTCAACACTTCTGACAGCTCAGCCCAAAGCACCAGGCTCTGCGGGAAAGGTTCTGAGAGTCTCCGGAACATCCCCACCCGACCCGGCGGCTCTCCTCACCACAGTTGCATCGTGTTCTTCCTTTCCCTGCAGGGGAGGAGCCACCTGAACCATGAGAAGGAGATGTTTGCCCAGGACCACCCTGAAGTGAACTCCCTGGAGGAGGTGGTGAGGCTGGTGAAGCCCACAGCCATCATAGGTAGGAGGAGGGGGTGGCCCGCTGCTCAGCCCAGCTAATTTTCTTGACTTGCAGGCGAAGACTGAGGCTCAACAAGGGGGCTTCAGCAACCCTTGGAGACGCAGCTCTTTCCCCTCACGTCCAATTCAGTGCTTTTATTGAATTACTGAGTTTTATTGAGGTATTGCTGCATCTGAACCATAGAACGGAGGCACCACTCTGGGCTTCATGACACAGAATTACTCCATAGAGTGGAAAAACGCAGGCTGGTCTCTCTGACCAAGATGAAATGAGAGGGTGGGATGAGATGGGAGAATGGCATTGAAACATGTATACTATCATGTAAGAAACGAATCGTCAGTCAATGTCCGATGCAGGATGCAGGATGCTTGGGACTGGTGCAAGGAGAGGACCCAGAGGGATGGTATGGGGTGGGAGATGGGAGGGGATTCGTGTTTGGGAACGCATGTACACTTGTCGTGAATTAATGTCAATGTTTGGCAAAACCAATACAGTAATGTAAAGTAAACCAAAGTAAACATAAAAATTATACAAAAAAAAAAAAGATGAAATGAGCTCCTTGGAGGGGACCCTGGCATCACCCCTCTCCTGGGGGGAGCAGCCCACTCTAAAGGGCAGTGGCCAGGAATGGCTTCACAGGTGTATCTTCACTGGCCAGGGGCCTGGGACAGACCAGTGGTCCCTTAGGACTTAACGGGGATCTCAGCCAGCTCAAGCAGGAAGACCCTTTTCTCTCATCCTCCGTTGTCCCCATGGCCAATGACACCCCCCAAGACTTCTGAGCCTTCTGCGCTGTATCTAGTTGCCCGCCAGCACCACCAGGAGAGGAAAGGGGTGTTTATAAAGCGTAGGCATCCCCACGACCCCTCTTCTCCCCGTAGGTGTTGCCGCCATCGCAGGAGCCTTCACGGAGCAGATCCTGAGGGACATGGCCTCCTTCCACGAACACCCTATCATCTTTGCCCTGAGCAACCCCACCAGCAAGGCCGAGTGCACGGCTGAGAAGTGCTACCGGGTCACCGAGGTCAGCGGGGAGTGCTTCCTGCCCCAGGCTGAGACGACACAGTAACAGTGACTATGAGTCACCCTATGAGTAGGGTGGGGAGAAAAAGGGAGCTGGCCCCCAAACCCAGGTCTGGCCCCAAAGCCCAAGCTCTTACCATTATGCCTTGGTGCTCAGGGTCCCCTCACATAGAGCTTTGACCAGACTTGAGGCGCTGGTAGACTCTGCACACCTGGCTTGGCTCTCTGGAGAGGTGACAAGTTAGGAAGGCATGCCTTCCCCTTCCGGTGGTTTGTGGCCACCGGGGAGCCCGGTGGGAGCTCGGCTTTCCGGTCAGATGAATAGGCCAGCTTTCAGCACCTGCAGCGTCCTCAGCAGAACGCCGAGCACTCGGGAGAAGACGGAGAAGGGGTCAACGTTCGGGAGACCAGACTAGGCCACCATCACTCCCACAGCCCGTCTCCAATCTCCATCTCTGGTTTTCTTCCCGCCCCCAGGGCCGAGGGATCTTTGCCAGCGGAAGTCCGTTTCCAAGCGTGACTCTGGAGGATGGCAGGACCTTCTTTCCCGGGCAGGGCAACAACGCCTACGTGTTCCCCGGTGTGGCCCTGGGAGTCATCGCCGGCGGGATCCGGCACATCCCAGATGAGATCTTCCTCCTGACGGCAGAGGTATCCCTGTTCCCTCCTCCTTCCCCGGGAGGGCCTACGCTCGTCCCTGAAGACTCCTTGTCTTGTTTCTGCTGCTTCCTGCCCCCTGAGTCCTTCAGTGGTTCCACGAAGGGCTCCAATGTCAAGCTTCTCTCAAGATCACCTTGAGGCTTGAATGTCTCTGAAAACACACACAGGGTTTCTAAGGGACGCGAAGTGGGGTAAGGAAGAGTCAGTGGGAGGGGGTGTTGGCAGGAGGCGCTGGCACTGAGGGGACATACCTGGCGGGGCTCCCTGGCTCCCGGCAGTACTCGTGTGCCTGCCAAGAACAGAAATGGCACCAAAGCCACCTCAAACGGTGGGCTCATGAACCATGACAAGCAATGGATTCTTCCGACTGTGGGTGCTGGCCACATTACTGGTAACTGGGAGCAAAATAAGCCCCACTAGGGCAGCTTTCTACAAGGAAGGTTGCAGGCTGGGTTGGCCTGCTCTGAGTACCCCTATCTTGAGCACAGACGTGGGTGTACACCTGCCCCAGGAACCTTCTAGAAAAGCTCCCAGAAGGGCTCTTTACTGGGCACAGTGAAAAAAATGAAACAATTCACTGAGAATGACAGCCCACATTCAAAATGATGGTTTTTAATAACAGTTATGGTGGCTGACATTTATCAGTCACTTACTAAATACCAGGCGCTTCACATTTATCTTCACTCTGAGGAACCACGGCAATAGAAATGTTTCTGTTGGAAAGTTAAGCTAATCTGAACTATGTTGTCATCGCTCAGTCACTGAGTCGTATCCGACTCTTTGTGACCCCATGGCCTACAGCACACGAGGCTCCTCTGTCCTCCACTATCTCCCAGAGTTTGCTCAAACTCATGTCCATTGAGTTGGTGATGCCATCTAACCATCTCATCCTCTGCCACCCCTTTCTCCTTTTGCCTTCAACCTTTCTCAGCATCAGTGTAATCAGCTCTACACATCAGGAGGCCAAAGTATTAGAGCTTTAGCTTCAGCATCAGCCCTTACAGTGAATATTCAGGGTTGATTTCCTTTAGGATTGACTGGTTTGATCTCCTTACAGTCCAAAGGACTCTGAAAACTATAAACAAATATCAAATACATTCATGCCCAGTGACCTCCAAAGGCTCAACTGTGATCTCTGGCCTGTGTCCGCATTCCCCTCTCACCAGGGCACTGGGGAGAGCCCTAAACCAGCATGACACAGAACGGCTTCCACACAGCCATACCCAGCCCTGCTCCTATGAGCCCCACAAGAAACTAACTGCTTCACGCACCAAGTCCCTTCTTCCTACGTCTCCTGGAGGCCCGTCAGCCTCGCGCAAGCCTCGTGCACACCAGCTCTGGTTTTGTGCTGTGGTTCTCTGTCCCTCTTGTCTAAGTATTTTGAGTTTGTATTTCTTCTGGTTGCTGATTGGTGGTGGTGGTGTTTTGGTGATCATGGGCAGAACTGTCTGAAACTCCCACTGGATAGGAAGAGTCACTTTCTGCTTGGAGTTGGCCTGCAAGCAGGTTCCCTGTTGTGCAGAAACACGGTTGCCAGAGCCTTCCTCTGCAACCCCCAGAGACATCTGCCCAACCCCCACCTCGTGCCGTGGGACAGTTCTGCTCCATAGTTTCTGGAATAGTGTCCATGAATTAAGCAGGAATCCCTCGTCAATCTACTTCTCAGTCGCTTTCTATGAGCACAAGGCCCCTGCCTCCCTGGAGCTGACAGTCTGGTCTTCAAAGTCCTGGCAGGTGACATTTCTGAAAAGGGTGCTTTTAAATTAAGATAACTTCAGTTGCATCTGATTTCTCTATATAAAAAGTAATATGTATTTTAGGAGATTTACATGCACTATCTCATGTCATCTTGACAGCCTGGTAAAATACAGCGATCATCCCTGTGTTATAGACAAGGAAACAGGCACGGAGAGTTTAAGTTGCTTGCCCTGGGTCACCTGGCTTGTGAGCAATGCGCCAGGAGGGCCCCAGGCAATTTGCCTTGAAGCCGTATCAGAGCATGGGCAATGCCCAGCATCTTAGAAGCAACCACACCTACTGCGATCTAACTCGTCACTGCAGGAGCTTTCTAGCTGCATATCTATCCTGGGGAATCCTGCTTCCCTCTGATCAATCCATCCTCAACAGCTCCACAAAGAGGATCCTTCGAAGCCAGGAACAGGCCCTCTTGTCTCCTAAACTTCAGACTTTTATATGGCTCGTTGGTGCTCCCAGGAAAGTCCAAACGCCTTCACGCGGTTCATCCCAGGCCCTCCTTCCCTCCCCTGCCATCGGCCTATCCATCCTTTTCACAGTCATGCTGTCTCTTCCCTCCAAGAATTTTCACGTGCTATTCCTTCTCCTCTCTTCAAGGAATTCATACTTGGCCCTTCAGGTCTTAGCTTCTGTCTTTTCTTCTGGATGCCTTTTTTTAATTTTATAAAGAGTGAGTTTGTGCCTGGCTCTTCTCTCTGAACAGGGTCTTACCCCTCTCTCTCTGCTGCCTGCCTCTACCTCAGCTGCTCCATCTTCCTGTCTCATGTCACCAGCCTTGCCTCATTTTCTGTTTTTGTTTTGTTTTTTTTTTGCCTCACCACGAGGCATGTAGGATCTTGGTTCCTCGACCAGGGACTGAACTTGCATCCACCTGTGTCTCCCACACTGGAGGGCTTCCTGGTGGCTCGGTGGTAAAGAATCCACCTGCCAGCACAGGAAACTCAGGTTCAATCCCTGGGTTGGGAAGATCCCCTGGAGGAGGAAATGGCAAACCACTGCAGCATTCTTGCCTGGAGAAGTCCATGAACAAGGAGCCTGGCAGACTATAGTCCATGGAGTCCCAAACGAGTCAGACATGACTTAGCGACTAAACAACAAAACCCGCTGCACCGGAAGCGTGGGGTCTCAACCACTAGACCACCATGGGGGGCCCTGGAGGGCTGGGCCCTGCCCTCCTCTGTGCCTGTCTGTCCCCTCTCCTTGCTGTCATTCTAATCATTCATTTTCCACTGACGCCAGCCTCCAGGAAGGAAGACTGGCTTCTCCGCCATGCCCTTCTGCACCTAACGCAGAGCCTGGCAAGTCACAGGGCTCTGTGAAGGCTGGGCTGGGTGAACGGAAAGGAGAAAGCCAAGCATGAGAACGCAGCCCATGTCCCTCCTGTCTGCCAGACTCTGAGGCAAGACCAGCTCCTTTCCCGGTCTGTTTCGGGACACAAGACTTCTTATGTGGCTTTTCCCCAGATTTAAACTTGACACAAGAAGGCAGGGTGGGGGTGCATTCAGAACCACATCAAAGAGGCTGTTCTGCAAGTCTTGCTGAGCACCAGGCCCCCAGCAGGAGGAAGAGGCTTGCAGGGGAGGGCTGCCCCTCAGAGAGCAACCCTGGAGCAGGGAGGGTGTCCCAGGGTGAAGGCTCGGAGCATTTATACAGGGAGCAGGTACTGCCCGTTGTGGGGTTACTCGGTGGAGAAGCAGCCAGTCCTCACCAGGGCCAGGGCTGGGATGGTGAATCAAGGAGCCCTGAATACAGAGACACAGGACGGTCGTGATGGATGCCCAGGATGCTCCTAAGTGTGTGGAAGGGGCTGGAGCTCAGGAAGCAAGGGACTCAGGCATCTCAAGGCAACAGGCTAGGCCAGCCAGGGGGGTCTCGGAGTCTGCTCTGTGCACGCGTGCTTAGTTGGCCCAGTCATGTCCGACTCTTTGCGACCGCAGGGTCTATAACCCACCAGGCTCCTCTGTCCATGGGATTCTGCAGGCAAGAATACCGGAGTGGGTCGGAATTCCCTTCTGCAGGGGATCTTCCGGACCCAGGGATCAAATCCACCTCTCCGCGTCTCCTGCACTGGCTGGCGGGTTCTTTACCAGCTGCTCCTCAAGTCACTAGTTTCTTCACCTTGGCCCTAGTGATTTTCCTTCAGAATTCAGAGTGCCTCATGTTGTTCTAAGCCTCAGCTAGTCTCAAAGGACATAAAGGATGTGTCCTTGTCGTAAGCCTAAGCTTTAAGCACCCCAGGGCCACGAGGTGGCAAGACAACAGTGGAAACTGCAGTGGCCACCTGTGGGGGGCAAGGTCAGTCTCCAGTGTACTGGGTCAGGCTTGTTCTGGAAAGGCAGAAAATCAGCTTATTCCTCTCCCTTGTCTCTCCCCAGCAAATTGCCCAAGAGGTCTCTGAGCACCATCTGTCACAGGGGAGACTGTACCCACCCCTCAGCACCATCCGAGACGTGTCTCTGAGAATCGCCATCAAAGTAAGGGGCTCCTCACCCCCTTAACATGGGTAGCGGCGTTTGTCAACTCTGTCTGACTTTAGGGGGACTGAGGGGAGGGCAGCGCTGGACACATCCTGGCTCCCTGGCCTATAATGCATGCTCCCCAAAGGCTGCTGAGAAACTCTGGCCTGTAGCTCGAGCCCCATCCCAACACCCACTCAGGGCAGTTCTGGGAAGCTCCTGCACTTCCCCTCAGACACCAGGCAGAAAGGTCATCAAAGTCCATGGTTTTGTGGACCAGAACGTGGGTGGGATTTTTTAAAAATGAATCATAAGTGCCCATTTATACAGAAAGGTCAGCTTGCATAGCATCATGGAAAGAGCTTGGGCTGTGAAGTCCCAGCCCTGCCAGTCAGCAGCAGAGGCTCCTCAGGACAATCACTGTACCTCCCTGGGCCTCAGTTTCCTTCTTTTCCAAAGAATTCCTCTCTCCCAGAGTTTTGGGTCTTCCCTGGTGGCTCAGTGGTAAAGAACCCACCTGCCAAGCAGAAGATGTGGGTTAGATCCCTGGGTTGGGAAAATTCTCTGGAGAAGGAGATGGCAAACCACTCCAGTATTCTTGTCTGGAGACTCCCATGGACAGAGGAGCCTGGCGACCCCTACAGTCCACGGGGTCGCAGAGAATTGGACATGACTCAGCAACTAAACAACTCCCAGAGTTTTGGAGGACATTAAAAGAGAATAGCTTGAGAAAGCTCCACACTTGGCACCTTTCTGGGCAGAGTAGATGCTCATGCATTCTCTTTCTCTCAGGATGGCTGGGCCACGGGGTGATCAAGTTCTTGGAATAGTCTAAGTATAAATGTCACCCAACAGACGATGCAGAGATGATGGGTATTCAGAGAATCAGAACATAGCGCCCTAAAGACTGACCTAACACTGATAATTGTTGCATCTGGATGACAAATACACAAGGGTTTATTATACCGTTATTTCTATAATACATATTTTACATTTTCTATAAGTTTTAAGAGTAATTTCAGAAAACGCATTGCACAACAGACAGCATGCACTCCCCAAGAGCTGTCCCGTGTGGGTTCCAGAATCAGACTGCGGGGCTTGTTGTTCTCAAGCCCAGCTGTCCAGCTGATAGTCCAGCTCCACCCTGTCTAGTTCCTTCCTTTCAGGGATATTTAGCTTCATCCTCTTGTGAAGCCAAAGCTAATACCCAAAGAACATTGTCCAAGCTGTTCTCCCAATTCAAGCCATGTTTAGGAGAGACAAAGTATCAGGCACTGAACACTTTTGCCTACTACCTAGCTTTATCCTCACACCATGCCCGAGAAAGCTGTCATTACCCCCACTTCACAGATGCGAGGACTGAGGCTCAGCCAGGATGGCATCACTAGCAAGGACCCACAGGCAGTCAGAAGCAGAAGCAGACTTTAGCCTGAAGCCTCTTGACCCGGACCATGTTTATCCCACTGTGTCAGAGCTCTCTTACGAGGCAGAAAGCTCTAGCTCCTTCCCCTCCAGTGGCTTCAGGGGCCACATGCCTGCCGCGGGTGTATCCCCTTCCACAAGCTCCCAAGCGAGGGTCTTCAGGCAGGCTCCTCCTTAGAGCCAGTTCCTCAGTCACACATATTTTTCCCTAGGTCCTCGACTTCGCGTACAAACACAACCTGGCCTCCTACTACCCAGAGCCCGAGGACAAGGAGGCTTTTGTAAGGTCCCTGGTCTATACTCCAGAATATGACTCCTTTACGCTGGACAGCTACACTTGGCCTGAGGAAGCCATGAATATTCAGACCATCTGATGCAACCTCAAAGGCTGGGATAGGGCTGGATGAAGCCCAGGGTAACACTGACAATATAAATGGGTTCAAAAACGGCCATCCTTGTCATTGTGCTTTTCCTTTGAACTTTCTGGTGTGAGGGGAAAGGGCCAGGCATAAGATGAGTAAGAGCTTTGTCCCTGAAGGAGGCCTTGGGTTCACTTTGCTGTAACCCTCCTCAGGCTTCCTTCCCAAGAATTTCTTTATCCACCAATTGCCAACTTTTGGCTAGACCTTGTGGAAATCTAGAATCTGCCTTGACAAGGTCTGGGGTCTAGTAGAGGAGATGAGATATGGGCACAAGGCATTTTGCCATCAGGGAGAAAGTGGTTAAGCCCCTGAAAGAACTGCAGATAAAGGTCGTGTGCTCAGAGAAGGGAGAGGATCCTTCCTATGAGGGCATAAGAGAAGGCTTCATGGTGACCCACCCACCAGGGAGTTCAGTCTCTGCTGGACAAATACACACCCTTCAAGACTCAGAGGGCGTGAGGGCTGAGTGTCTGGCTTGAAGCAAGTCACAAGTCAGAAATGGTCACTGCCCTGTGGGTTGCTGAGTGTGGGCATGCCTTTGTGGTTATTACCAAAAGGAAAACCAGAGAAATGTGGGTGGGGACGGGCAGCAAACCAAGGCGGAAGAGAGGCTGTGAGGGGACGGGCACCATGGGGAGCGTGAGGGAAGACTTGATTTCATGTTCCTGACTCAGGGATGAACTCTCTGGGCCTTCACACTCTCAAGTAGTTCAGCAAACTGGAACAGCTTTCCTACAGAAGGCTGTCAGTCTGCGTGTCTCTTATACCAGGTTTGGTCATAGCCTTCACCTCCCTCGTGTCCAGCAGAACCCTGGGGAGGGTTGAGCTTGTGGCCCCCACAAGGGAAGACCCTGCTAAATTGCTAACATCTACCGGCATGGCAGCATGAAGCCTCCACTTTCACTGAGTGACACCGGAAAGAACAATCCATGCCCAGGGACCTACCACTGTCTGCCCTCCTGCTGCCGGCTCAGCCTGAGGGTCTCCATTGCCCACCATGAGCCGGCCCTATGTGCCACCCCTCAGTGACAGGCCAGGGGGATGCCTGGGATCCTGGAAGAGCGACTAGCAGAGACATCACGTCACCCCCTGCCTAGGTCTTATTTTTCCAACACCTCCTTCCTGGGTGCTAGTGCTCAGCCAAGAATACCCTGAGGAAACATCCCTGTTCTGTAATCTGTGGCCTCATACCGAGAACCTCTCATGATCAGAAGAGGGGCTGAAGAGTGAAGCTGGAATCTGAACACCAGGGAGCCTTTCACCTATCTTTTCTACGCCCTGTCCCACAACTTCCTCTGTATCCCAACCGCACCTTCTTTATACTCAATGTGACAGAAAAGAAAAACAGTAGAGAAAATCAGTGAAACCAAAACAGGTTGACAAGATCAACTAAAATGATCAACTTCAGCTATACTGATGGAAACAAAAAGATAATTACATTTCCTGTGTTCCAAGCACAGGGATCACCTTGCTGGCACTGAACACATGCGCTTTCAGGCCTGTGCCCTTACACATGCTTGGTCTCTACCTGCAAAGTCCTTCCCTCTGCTTCTCTGCCCTTTATCAGTTACATTTCAGTTCAACCAGCTTTCTGCCTGGAGACATCATTCATCATTGGAGTGCAAATACATTCGACTCCAGGAAGTCTTCTTGGATAGAGTTATAACTAAATTAGAAATCAACAACAGTAAAAAAGAAAATGGGAAGTTTCCAACTCTTTGAAAATTAAACAGTATATTTCTAAGTAAGTCATGGTAAGAAGAAATCACAAGATATATTATGTATGTTGAATTAAATTTAAAAAAAATAAAAATTAATGAGTTATAGCTAAAAATCAGAGAAGGCAATGGCACCCCACTCCAGTACGCTTGCCTGGAAAATCCCATGGATGGAGGTGCCTGGTGGACTGCAGTCCATGGGGTCGGGAAGAGTTGGACACGACTGAGCGACTTCCCTTTCACTTTTCACTTTCATGCATTGGAGAAGGAAATGGCAACCCACTCCAGCGTTCTTGCCCGGAGAATCCCAGGGATGGGTGAGGCTGGTGGGCTGCCATCTATGGGGTCACACAGAGTCAGACATGACTGAAGTGACTTAGCAGCAGCAGCACCTAAAAATAGTGCCTAGAGGGAAATTTTAGAGCTTTAAATGCCAATATCAGGGGGAAAAAATAAAGTCCTAAAACAATAACAAAGTTTCTCCTTAAGAAACTACAACAGGAAAAGCAAACAGAATTCAAAGCAAGCAAAGATTAGAGTAGAAGTCAATAGACCTATAATAAATCAAAGAATTGAATTAGTAATTCAAAATCTTACCACCAAGAAAAGCCCAGGCCAAGAATTCTTCATGGGTGAATTTTATCAAATATTTAAAGTATAAATAATACCAATCCTTCACAAACTTTTTCAGAAAATGGAGGATGGAATACTTCCAAAATCATTCCATAATACTGGTGAGTTAGTTAAGTCAGTTAGTTAAGTCACTCAGTCATGTCCGACTCTCTGCGACCCCGTGGACTGCAGCCCACCAGGCTCCTCCATCCATGGGATTCTCCAAGCAAGAATACTGGAGTGGGTTGCCGTTTCCTTCTCCAGAGGATCTTCCTGACCCAGGGATTGAACCCAGGTCTCCCGCATTAGAGGCAGCCGCTTTAACCTCTGAGCCATTGTACTACCCTGATATCAAAACCAGATAAAAAGCAACACACAAAAACTACAGATCAATATCCCTCATGAATATAGATGCAAAATTCTAAACAAAATATTAGCAAGCCAAATGTATCAATATAAAAGAATTAAACACAACAAACGTGGAATTTATCTCAGGAATGCAAAGTTGTTTTAACATTTAAAAACTGATCAACATAGTACATGATCTTACTAGAATGAAGGACACAAACCACCAGATCATGTCAATGGATGTGGAAAAAAGCATTTTAAAATACCCAACACCTGTTTTATGATAAAACTTTCAACAAACTAAGAATAGAAGAGAACATCCTCAACATAATGAAGAACCAACAGCTAACATCATACTTAAGGTGAAAGAATGAATACTTTCTCCCTAAGATCTGGAAGTTTGTTTTCACCACTTCTGGTCAACATGGAGGGTCTAGCCAATTCAATTTAAAAAAAAAAAAGTATAGGCATTCAGATTGGGGGGAATAAAAGAGTAAAACTGCCTTTATTTACAGATGACATATTCTTGTAAGCAGAAAATGCCAAAGAACAGAACAGCACTTGCTTTGCTTTCTCCCTCCCTTCCTCATTCCCTCTCTCTCTCTCCTAACAAATGAGTTTAGGAAGCTCATAGAAAGCAAGGTCAATGTACAAAAATCAACTGTATTTCCACAGACTAGCAGTGAACACTAGCAATAAAATTAAGAAAACACTGCATTCACAATACCATCAAAAAGAAAAAATACGTAATTTAAGAGGTACAAATCTTACACAATGAAAACTATAAAACATTGATGACAGAAACTAAATTGAAGGGAAATGTTCCATGTACATGTTTAAGATTCAATATTATCAAGGCTGCAGTTCTCTCCAAATTATTTATAAATTCAACACTATACCTATCAAAATCCCAACAGGCTATTTTTTGTATAAATTGACACATTGATCCTAAAATTTATATGCAAATGCAAAGGACTTAGAATAGTAAAAACTTCTGAAAAAGGATGATATACGTGATCCAGTTTCAGAACTTTCCATAAAGCTACAGTAATTGAGACTGTGTAATCATATAGATCAATGAAACAGAGTTGAGAATTCAGAAATGAGTCCTTCATTTACAGTAAATTGATTTTTCAGTTACCAAAGTAACTGAGTGGAGGAAAGGATGGTCTTTTGAAGAGATGATGCTGGGGACAACTAGATATCCACATGTAAATATATATATACACACATAGAGAAAGAGATATTTATTTCACACCATATACAAAAATTAACTCAAAATGGACCACAGATATAAATGTAAGAGCTTAAATCTGTACAATTTCTAGAAGGAAATATAGCCAAAAAGTCTTTGTGACTGATTGAAGAGATTCTTAGATACAATTTAAAAGCATGATCCATAAAAGAGAAAACAGATAAACTGTACCTCAATAAATTTTTTAACTTCTGTACTTTGAAACAAACCATTAAGGGAAAGAAAATGGCAGGTAACAGATCGGGAGATAGTATTTGCAAATTATATATCTGTTAAAGGCATTGGAGTCAGAATATATAAGGAACTTCTACAACTCAGCAAGATGACAAGACCCAACTGAAAAAAATGGGTAAAATATTTGAGTCGATATATTACAAATGGCTAACATGTACATGAAAAGATGTTTCACATTAGTTTTATTAAAATTAAAACTACAATGAGATACCACTTCCCACTCACCAGAATGGCCTTAATGAAAAAAAGAGAGAAACAGTCTAAGTGCTGGGGAAAATTAGAACCTCTTCTAGCAGGGCTTTGTCTCCTAAGCACTACAAAGTTGAGGGAAATTTCCCTCCATCTTTTAAAAACCTTCATTCTAACTCCCCAGCCTCTCATACTTGGTCCCAGAACTCAGCAAGTGTCTTTCAGTATAGTGGCTGTACCTGTGGATGCTGTGGCGGTACCACCCAGATCCCTCGCATGGTCTAAAACACACGTTCGCGGCCAGCTACCAACAGTATTTTCAGCTGCAGTCTCACAGCGCTGCCTGGGAGCTGCACTCGGCTGAAAGGTGATGCTTCATTCAAAGTTACACCCTCATCCCCAGGGGCAGCCTGCATCTAATGACTGGAGCCCAAAGGCCCAAGCCCCTTGCCACAGCTGCAGACGTCCCTAAATGGCCATCCCAGCTTCACAGCCCCCTGGGAGATTGGCTAATGCTACTACTGTTGCATCTGTATGTATCACCATTCGGCTTCTGCAGCATGCTGGTTCTCTTGCTCTGCCACAGTGTTGTTGAGATGATGCTCCAGGAAGCCTCCAAGTGCAAACCTCTACCTGTTTCCTGAGAAGCTAAACCTGCAACGTGAAACTGCCCAAACCTCTCAATTTTCCAATCTGTTGCCCCAGCCCCAAAGTGACAAGAGAAGCCTCACTGGGTTTCTTTTTCCCTCAGTAGAGACCCTGCTGCAAGAACCAAGCCTGATCCTTAGTCCATGTCCCAGCAAACATGTCCTAGTAAATGCCCCCGGCAAACAAAACGGCCACTCACCTCAGGAGAACTCCTTCCTGTCCGGAATTCCTGTTCACCTAGTCCATGCTGCTCTCACAGCTCTCATACACCTTTAAACATATGATTCTTGAAACCTACTCATATTTTTATGGATGTTGCAGAGAGGGTGTTGGGCTGCCATGACCTACTACATCCTGTCTAGAAGTGGAAGTTTCTAGACACAGATTTTCAAAATTCTAAATGTTACTTTTTTCTCTAATTTTATTGTAGTCAGAAAATTTGTTATTCAAATGTTTTAGAATTTTGCTGAAACTACATATGATCTTATATACAGTCAAATTTAATAAAATATTTCATGTACTCTTAGAAGAATATGGATGCTCACTGTTGGATGCAATGTCCTTATGTTCATGGGATCAAACTTATTGTTTTGTTCAAATCTATATCTTTACTAATTTTTGTCTACTTGATCTGTTTCTGAAAGAATAATAATAAAATTTCCTATCATTCTGGTAAACTTGTCCATTTTCCTTGTGGTTCTTTCCATGTTTGCTTTGTAGATTTTTGAACCATGTTATTTGATACATAGAATTTAGAATTGTTGTAACTTTCTGGTGAAGTGAACTTTTGAAATTTTAAGTAATGATTTTATCTCTAGTCATGCCTTTGCTTCCACTTTTAATAAAAATGACACAGCTATACCATCTTGCTTAGTTTGTCTCGCTTTCCTATAATTCATTATTTAGACGTTTAAGCTTTTGTACTAGCTGATGAAAGGTAAATACTAACAAATTATTTCTCCCACAGAACTACATTTCCACACACTATGAATCTAACCTTGATACATAGCACTGTTTTATCAATTCCATAATAAAACAAAGTATCAAGTATCTAACTATTAAGTTACACAGTTCAAAATCATAAAATGTTAGATGTCTGATCAGTTCAGTAGTAGAAACTCTCTTCTATTTTGTTTGAAAAGACAAGGAAAAAATACTACACTTACAAATAATAGTTAATAACTTCCAATAGGTGTGTTGAAGAACTATAAGACATTCAAAAATTTTATAATTAAGAAATGTTTTAGCTACAAAGTATCTTTCCCTTTTTAAAGTTTACTAAATAAAAGGAACTATTCTATACATCCTGCACAAGATTAAGGCAACATGGAATTTCTAGTAGAAATTTTCCATGGCCTCTTCCCATTGTTTTTAGGCCTTCCCCTTCAAAACTGCATCCCAAGTGTAAACAGATTGACTCTAAAGCTTTTTTTGTCTAAAAATATTACAAACACACACGTGTTTCTGTATGATGTATATTTTACATGAACTTTCAGAGATGTGATTTTTTTTCAAACTGGAGTCTTTCACAACAGCACAAAATGAGATTTATAGAAAGACAATAATCACCGTAAGTCCTAGTAAGAATTCAACAGAATCAATTGTCACACAAACCTGATGTACACAGGTACACATGTCGGGTGGTAAACATAGGAGCAAATAAATAACCATAAAGGTCTTACTTGCCATATTTGAGATGACTAGAGGAATAAACCTCATATGGTTTACAGTGCTGTTCTTAATTCCTTGGGTTTTTACTCTACATGATACTAAAAATATCCCAGTATTGTGATGAGGAGTATTTTGGTACCTAATCTCTGTTTCTTATATATTATTTCTGGCATGGGAATAGCAGTAAGCTAAAGAGGCTACAATTTTGTGACGCTTGTGTCATTTCAGTATTCCTATGGGAGGCTTCATTAGACTTGTCCTTCATTAAGCCTATTCTAATATATATGATAAATTAAGTCCTGTCTCAAGTTCCGTGTCCAAGGCAACAGCATGAGGCAGGCAAGTTTTATTGAATGCAACAGTTGTTTCTATGGCCACTGGAGTCTTTGAAGCGCAGCCGCATTTTAGAATGATATTTCTCCAAATATAAAAGTTGCTTGCTGTTAAAAGCTCCACGCCGCTTTTGTCTTATAAACTGGACCGCCTCTTCATTTTTCATTCCACCTTCCATTAATGCCAGGGCGACAAGCACTGGAGTTCTCCCAAGACCTGCAACACAGTGAACAGCAATGCAACAACCAGGTTCTTCCCGAAATTTAATGTTTAAAAGACTTAACCAGTCATCCACGATCTGGTTAGAGGGTGATGAACCATCATCAAAGGGCCAATCCAAAACCTGGATGCCTTCTTTCTCCACCAGAGCAGTGTCATAAGTTGCTTCACACACTCTTACTATTGTCGTAACTCCGTACTTTTTAAGGTCCTCTATGAATTTGCTTAAGGTTGCACTGGTTGGATTGTGTGTAATAAGAAATCTCATGTTCCTGTATGTGACTTCCACAGGAGCTGGGCGGTTCAGTGGAGCCATGTTAGTTTAAAAAAAAATCGATACGGTTACGGGAAAAAAAATTAAATTTCTGAACGCAGAAATGATGTAAAGAAACTGAAGTCTACTCCAATATGCCCCACTCGAAATTCTCAATGCTTTAGATACGAAATTGGGAGTAACGAGGAAATGAAACGAACCTCCTAACACGAAGCCATCCTTCAGTTCAGTAAGACTGAGTCAATGGAAAGGAAGAGCACCGAGGTTTACCCCATCCGGGTCGGAATTCTTGCAAAAGGCTCCAGTGGTTTCAAGAACACACGTCTGTGTCCAGGGTGACGCTCCTATGGGGGCTTCTTGGTGGAGCAGTGATGAATTTCTACAGTTCACTTCTCATGAAGGTCGTGCTGTGCCTGGCAGTAGTCTCCGGGGACCTTCAGAAACTCCATAAATGTGTGACCAACACCACCACAGGAAGGACTTAGTTTACTCATTAAAGACTGTGGCCTAACCATACAGCCGGTCCCGCAGCACAGGCGGCGGTGGCGTCGGCTGAAGAGGAGGGAGCAATGGCGATCGTTGCGGAGAGAACGGTGGCACGACTCCGACATCCACCGAGCGTTCGCGTCAAGAGAGCCAGTCGGCGCTCCCCGAGGCGCGCCTGCGTCACAAATCCTTCCTTTTATAGGCAGCGTGACGTCTGCTCTTCCTCACCAATCGCGGAAAGGCGGGCCGAGAAATAGAGCGCGACAGTGTGGGGCCCGCCCCCAGCAACAAGAGAGCGAGCCGGTTGGTGTAGGGAGATGGGCTGGACGTTAAGCCTCCTCGCTTCCCCGCCTCCCGCCGGGGAGGAAAGGGGCTGAGGAAGGTCTTGGGGGCGGCTGAAGAAAGTCGGAGGCGAACCGAGATAGGTGGGAAGGGAAAGGTAGTGGAAGAACCCCGTCCATTGACTCTGCTAGCTTCCTCCGACGGCTTCATGTTTTAGCCATGACATATTGCTAGGCTTTTTTTAGATTCGGTCTGACAAACTTTGTCTTTAAAGAACTTAAGTCTACTTACATTATTTTTATACATTAGTTTTATGTTACATGTTGTTATTGCTGTCTGTGCATCTGTTTTTCTCATTTTGTGCTATTTGACATACTTGTGTATTTCTTATCTTTTGATTTCTTTTGGAGTAAGATTTTTCTTCCCCTAAGTTCATATTTTCTTTCCACTGTTTTGAAACTGTGTAATTGTGGTTTAAAGTTCTTAGCAGTTACTTTAAGTCATACAAACATACTCTTTCAGTCTTGTCCAAATCTTTGTCACCCCATGGACTGTAGCCCATCAGGCTCCTCTGTCTGATATTTCCCAGGCAAGAATACTGGAGTGGGCTGCCATTTCCTACTCCAGGGAATCTTCCAGGGTTGAAAGGGATGGAACCAGCCTCTCTGTGTCTCCTGCATTGGCAGGCCGATTCTTTACCACTGCGCCACCTGGGAAGCCCAGCAGTTATTATTGAGCCCAGCTCAACACATTTTAATTAATGCTGTCAAGCATTTTTTAAACCCCACATATGACATTCTTTATAAAAATCAGGGTTTGTTTAAATTTGCCCAATATGTCAGCAGTTTATTTGCTCAGTATTTCTTGCATCTCAACTCTTCTAAGAGTATTCTTCCTTATCTAACAGCATTTGGGGGCAGTTCCTTTAGTTCCTATAGTATGACCGACTTTGGTAAATATTTTATATAATCTTAAAAATATGCATTTTTCTCATTGTTAAAAAATATTTTTTATTGTTGGTAGACATCTGTGTTTTTTTTAAATAAACTTTTTTCTATAATTCTTTTACTTTGCTTTCATTTCTGATAGTTTCACTGAGTATGCAATTCTACATTGACATTTTCTCAGACCTTTGAAGATATTCCTTGTTTTCAGTTTAACTTTCTAATAGTTTTAGGATTTTCTAAAATGTATAGGCTTTCTTTACTGGCCTATACTGGGCCCATTTCTTCTTTCCTCTTCCTTCATTCTTTGCTCTTTCTTCCATCCTTCACTTCTTTAATAACTGAGTCCACTACATGGAGGGGAGCAAGGTAGTTGTCTGTGAGGTAGATGAGACATGGAGAACGCAGAAGATATTGGAGTATGGGGAAAAGGATGAGGACGACATTCAAGGAAAGGTGGGCTGGCAGTTGGAACCTAGTGTGGGTTGTCAGAGCTCAAGCAAGGTACAGAAGACATGTACAAAGGAGGAAAGCAGTGGTGATCGGAGATTACATAAGGGTTTATTCAGTAAGATTACATAAGGTTTTATTTAGTAATACATTGAGCATAATGGGAATTAGGCTTCTCCCTGCTCTGACAGGACTTACAAATATGGAAAGGGAAAAAGTATAACTAGTAGTAGGATTTGGGGTTGGCATTGTTTGTATCACTGTAAACTCATAATTTCAATATATATAGAAATATAGATAGGGGTGTGTGTGTGTGTGTGTGTGTGTGTGTGTGTGTAATTCCTCAGCTTCATCTTCAGAGAGCAGAGAGGGCCTAAATCAATGACAACCCAATAGCAATGAGAACAACTAGCACTCAGATCATGGTTTCCTAATACCATTCTCCATTAAAAAGTCCTCTAGGGGAAATGGCTAATTCCAAAGGTAGGGCAGCAAAAATATGACTAGCCTAGAACATTTATTATGACAAAGTTATGGAAGTGTTCAAAAAATGATAGGCATATGACAAAAGGACATAGACCAAAAAAAAAACAGACCAAAGGAGACTAAAAATAACCTGATGACCAAGTGATATATGCTATACTAGGTGGAATCTTGGAACAGTGAAAGGACATTTTATGCATATCAGGGTAAAACAAGGGATATCTGAATAGAGTGTGAACTTTAATTAATGGTAAAGTACCAATGTTGATTCCTTAGTTATAACAAATATGTCATAGAAACAGAAGATGTTAACAGTGGGGGAAACTGAGCGAGGAGTGTACAAGAAATTCTCTAAAACCATTCTAATTTTTTAAAATTATTTAAAACTACAAAAAACACAGAAACCAGCTTAAAGATCTCCGACTGATCATGATTTTTATATCAATAATAGTACTGAATTATTAGTCATTGAATTAAAAAAAAACAACCTTAAGTCTATATGGATTTAAATAGGGAGAAGAAAACACTTTGCCTTAGAGTAAAATGCCAACTAATAAATGTAGCAGCAATAGTGGAATTAGAAAAATCTGTATTTAGCAACCATCATCACAATTATGCATTTAGCAAAGAAACATCAATACATGCTAAACCTAGTGAGTGAAATTTGATGAGGAATGGATATTTATTTACTTTCAAAAGTACCTACCATAAAGTATCAATTACAAAAGAAAACAAATTGATAGTGGTAAACCCAGCAGGTCACAATCAAATGATCAGAGTTAACATGACCAATAATGAGAAAGATTGAGTGAGTACCACCTGATAGAATGGCATGCAAGGAACATAGCAGCACTTCTGTGATATTACTGAGAAACAGAATACACTACTTGAATTTTGTCATGAGGAAAAGTCATACATCCAGGTGGAAGGACTGAAATCTTCAAAAGTGTCAGCCATGAAAGTCAAGTGAAGGCTGAGGACTGTTCAGGTAGAAGGAGATTAGGAAAATAATGTCAACTACATGTCAACATGATCACAGATTGCACTCTTTTGCTTAAAAGGACATTACTGCCTGTCAACGCAGGGGAGATGGGTTCAATCCCTGGTTCAGGAAGATCCCACATGCCTCGGGGCAACAAAGCCTGTGAGCCAGTTACTGAGCCTGCATGTCACAACTCCTGAAGCCCATATGCCTAGGTCCCACGCTCCACAACAAGTGACGCCACCTTCCACCGCAATGAGAAGCCTGTATACAGCAACGAGGAGTATACTTACACAGCAACGAAGACCCAGTGCAGCCAAAAGTAAAATTAATTTTAAAGGATATTATTGGAACAACTGGCAAAGTTTTCATTGAGCTGTTGGATTATATAGTAATAATAGATGTTGATTTTCTGATTTTGGTGGCTATATTGTGGTTTTATGGGAGACTATCCTTATTTGTAAGGCATTATGTTCTAAAGTATTTAGAAGTGATAAGGGATATGTCATCAACTCCCTTATTTAGTTCTGGGGGCGGGTGGTGGGGTG
>SJYQ01003158.1:174636-203714 GCA_006410935.1 Redunca redunca
GGGGGGTGGGGTGGATATTTTTACCATTCTTGAATCCTTGTAAGCTTGAAATTATTTGAAAATTTTTAAATTATCTCTAGCATTAATTTAAAAGGCCCAAGTCATAGGTAACCCACCAGCTGATGCTTGCTTCTCTGAATTCTTGCTCCCACTTTGTGTCTGCCTCTAGAGATGTTTTTTTGCAGCTTTATATTTTTTAAAGATTTTTAAAATATTGGGGAAGGGTGGAATGAATTGGGAGATTATGATTGACATACACACTACCACACGTAAAGTAGATAGCTAGTGGAAACCTGTGGTATAGCACAGGAGCTCAACTCTACTCTGTGATGACCTAGAGGCGTAGGGTGGGGGAGGGAGGGGTATATGATAAATATAGCTGATTCACTTTGCTGTACAACAGAAATTAACACATTGTACAGCAATTATATTCCAAAAATAAAAATATCATAGCTGGCATTGTTAGGTATTTCGTAGTTTCTTCCAGCCATAATTTTAGGATATGGCAGACTGGCAGTTGTCCAATAGGATCTATTTCCCCCATATTTAGTACTAGCATTTTCTGAGTATTTCACTACACACATGGCCACCAAGCTAGAGACTTCAGTCTCCAAGATCTCTTGCAGCATGGTGCAGCCATGTGATTAAATTTTGGCCAATGGGACATGGACAGAAATAATGGTACCACTTCCAGGTTATACTCCTTAAAAAAAAAAAAAATGCACACTGGCTACCCTGCCTTTTTCTTCCAATTTGCTAGTTAGGAGATGATACTAGGAACAGTTGCCTTGACCCAGTGGTGGAAACCACAGGAGAATCTGGTAGAACCACCTTACTGTCTTGGACTATGTACTCCTAGACTGTTTCTTGAAAAAATGGTTAAGCTACTTATTGTGATGGTTAAACTACCAGTATTTAATCTTTGTTAAGGTGCTATCCTAACTAATAAAATTTAAATGAAAGGACTGACATACCACCTGATTTGGGGGAAAGGTGAAAGGAAGAATAGAGACTCAAAACCAAAAAGAACACTTCTGCTGCTGGCCAAGATTGAGTAAGCATACTATAGCGTTTCTCTTCAACTGATTGTAACTGAACAGAATATAGAAAGCAAATAGGACTCTAAAAAGCAAACAATAGCAGGGGGATTATGTAAGCAAGTCAAAACCTGAAGAATGATTAGCATAGTGATGAATTTACTGGTGAATTTATTCCTCTTCTGGTTTGCCCTGAGGACAATCTAAGATCCAGGATGACACACAGAGCAAAAACTCAAGAGAAATCCCCTCTTCTGGCCAGAGAAACAGGAAAAGGGTTCCTTGTGAACTAGAGTGTAAAGGGAAAGCCCTTTTCGTCCTTCTCCCACTCCCTGGCATGCGCCGAGACCAGCTGCAGTCATGAACTGCAGAATGACAGCAATGATGGCGGTGGCATTCCAAGTACCTGAGACACTGAGGGAGCCTGTCTTCCTGGCCAGGGGAAGCAGGAAAAGGCACCCCACGGTCAGAAGAGTGTGGGATGAATCTCTGTTGTTTGTTTCTGTCTTGTCCCTTACTGCTCCTCTTCTGGTTTGCCCTGGTTTGCTAAAGCTCCAAGAAAAACTCTGGCTTTATAGACAGAGGACTAGAAATAAGACACTGGAGAATATTAAAGAAATTCCAGAGAGGAGAAAGCTGGAGAAAGAAATCCCTTAATTCTGTGTGTGAATCGACACAAGTCTCAGGTTTATGCCCAAGCCGCACATGTGAAAAACAAACCCAAAGAAACACAGGCTTTGGGAAGTACAGAAGAGCCAGGCAGAGCCCTTGAAATCAGGTCTGACTGACAGGGAAAGCTTTTGGAAGAGATGAGGCTGACTCCTCTACCCACAGATGAGATAGAACTTGCAATCTGAATGTCAAGATTTTGCTTGCTCAGAAAAAAAGTCAATATCCTACAATGGATCTTAACAAGGTAACCACTTTCTTAAAGTTCCTCAGGAGAAGCCAGTCTGGGTACCAGACAGGACTTAAACATTTCTCAGTCTCCTGGTCGAATACCATTATAATACAATCTCAACCACTAATGAATTCCAGCCAAATATGAAGTACTATGAGAGGGAAGAATTCAATTAAAACTATGTTTATCAAACTGAAAATTACCTATTTACACTAGCAGACTGTTAAATCAGCTCTGTTCAATCTAATCAGAAATGTTTAATGAAATAAAATAGAAATCATCAGAATCCATTGCAGATAGGTAGGGTAAGTAGAGCCCTGTAAAACTTTTGTCTCATTATATGAGTGCACAAGTTCTGTTTCAATATGAAGTGTATTTCTTTTACTGAATCTTACTCAAAACATTTTGAAAACTACTGGAGTGTTTTCTAACAGCCATTCCAATTTCATTGCACTATTTTTATGTAGGGTCAAAGATGAAGGCAAAAATGGGCATAGTTCCCTAGAACTGACAGGGCATTTTCAAAAGCAAAGTCCTTCACTTTGCTCACTTTTGATAGTTTGAGCTTGTAATAACATTGAAGGAAAGCTGTTTATAGAGTAAGAGTTCTTAACCTGTGGTCCAGGTGTTCTAAAGTGAAAGTGAAGTGGCTCAGTCGTGTCTGACTCTTTGCGACCAGGCTCCTCTGTCCAAGGGATTTTCCAGGCAAGAATACTGGAGTGGGTTGCCATTTCCTTCTCCAGGTGTTCTAGGATACCCCTAATCACATGCAATATGTTTTATATGAAGATGTGCATATTTTTAGGAAAGAGTCCATATTTTCCACCAGATTCTCAAAAGATTCCCGACTGTCCAAAACATTAAAAACCACTGAAATTGGAACTCCTTTGATACATTAAGCTGGTCTGGCAGTACCATAGCTCCAGAAATGACAGAACTTGAAGACAGTAATTCAAATTGATTTAGAAAAGACATTCTCATTGAGTCTGGCCTAATAGCAGGATTGAACTAAAACAATATTAGCAGTTAAAATCAGTGAACAAGGTACCAAATTAGGGAAACTTGCTCAAAAAAAAAAAAAAAAAAAAGACTGTGCCTTCTTTTTTTGTATGAAATCAGCTGTTTTAATTCAGGACTATAATAAAATTTGATTCTTAAAGACACAGATACAGAGAATGGACTTGTGGACACAGTAAGGGAAGGAGAGGGTAGGAAGAATTGAGAGAGTAATATTGAAATAGATACACTACCATGTGTAAAACAGCTAGTGGGAAGCTGCTGTATGACACAGGGAGCCCAGCCTAGTGCTCTGTGATGATCTAGAGGAGTGACCTGGGGGAGGGAGGTCCGACAGGGAGGGGATATAGTATACTTAACGGCTGATTCATGTTGTTGTATGGCACAAACCAATACAACATTGTAAAGCAATTATTCTCCAAATAAAAAATTTTTAAAGTTATTGAACATCAAAAAAATTTGATTCTTAAAATGACTGAATGATTTTTTTTTAATTAGCTTTAATAACCTAGCTCACATAACCACTTCTCCATCTTAGTCTCAACAGACAGGAGCACAGGGCCTTGACATCTATTGCCATGACTCCTTGTCAGTCTTTACCTAACTATTTCCTATTTCTCCTTAAAAACTCAGCTCAGCCCTCATCCCTCTCAAAAGCTTTCCCTGTCAAGCTAACCTGACTCAAGGGCTCAACCTTGCTTTTCCAAAACAAGCAATGCACAGCACCATTAGGTGTCTGCTTTGTTACAGGGAGATTTTCCAAGTCACATCTCTGCACTGCACTGTGAGTGCTCCCAAGGCAGGCAAGGACTGAAGAGGTCTTAATCTCCAGGTCACTAGCTTGGTGCTTGATACAGACTGAGAGTCAGTACTGCTACCCTGGGTAACACATTATAAGTTCAGGGATTTCCCTGGTGGTCCAGTGGTTAAGACATACATTCCCAATGCAGGGGGTCCAGGTTCAGTCCCTGGTCAGGGAACTAGATCCCATGGTTCACAACTAGAAGATCCTGTATACTGCAACTAAGACCTGATGCAGTCAAAATAAATAAATACTTTAAAAAAATAAATTATAAGTTCAGCTCCTACAGTAAAAATATGCATGAATTTAAATCTTTTCACCCAAACATATCAACATTGCCTAAAGTCTTTTTTTCTTTAACAAGGCAGTCTATATATATATATATATATATTCATACAACACTATGATAGGAATTTATTATTTATCAGAGACAGAGAAGTACTCCAAGGGTGTGGCACGGATGGGTTTTTCAAGCAAGTCAAGCAGTCCTGGGGACAGGCTATTGTTTCAAATATTGGGGATGATGGAACCCCCATGGAGGGGAGAGCTTCAGACAGTTCCAGTCACCAGAAAGCATACTTATTTCCATAGAAAAAGATAACATCAGCAACAAAATTTGCCCGATATCAATTTAAGTAAATACTTTCCCAATTATTCAAGGCTCAAAACGTTCCTATTTTGTATTTGGAGTAGGGCAAACAATGTTCTAGATTGTTGTTTAGTCAGTTATGTCTGACTCTTTGTGAGCCCATGGACTGTATCTCGCCAGGCTCTTCTGTCCATGGGATTTCTCAGGCAAGAACACTGGAGTGGGTTGCCATTTCCTCCTCCAGGGGATCTTCCTGATCCAGGGATCAAACCCTTGTCTCCTGCATTGGCAGGCGGATTCTTTACCACTGAGCCACCAGGAAAGCACAATGTTCTCAGTGTCTCCCCACATGTTTCTTTCTAAGAAAAGCATTGCAGGCAGAAAGCAGAGTGTCTAAGGGACTTTCTGCCTAGCTTTTACATATCAGAAATCCATACATTGCTCTGCTTTGTTAATTGTTTCAACTGAAGTGGTAGGACAGGGCAGGGAGAGGAAAGCCAAAGGGTAAAGATAAGTGAAAAAAGTCTTGGTTAAGAATACACAAACCATAGGAGGTGAAAGGGAGATTCAAGAAGGAGGGGACATACATATACCTAAGGCTGATTCTTGTTGATATTTGGCAGAAACCAACACAATATTGTAAAGCAATTACCCTTCAATTAAAAGCAAGCAAATTTTAATTTTTAAAAAAAGAAAATATTTTTTAAAAAGAGCACATATACTTTAACTGAAAATCAGTCCCTCAACACGAAGCTGTTCCTCACCCATAGCCCGTACAGCTTACGAATGGATACCAGGTATACACAGAATCTAGAAAAATGGTACTGATGAACCTATTTGCAGGGCAGGAGTACAGATGCAGATATAGAGAACAGATAAGAGAGGGTAGGATGAATTGAGAGAGAAGCATTGACAAATATATACTGCTATGTATAAAACAGACAGCTAGCAGGAAGCTGCTCTACAGCACAGGGAGCTCAGCTCCGGGCTCTGTGATGACCTAGAGGGGTGGGATGGGGCTGTGGAAGGGAGGGAGGCTCAAGAGCGAGGGGACATATACATACATATGTGTGTGTCTGATAACACTTTGTGTTAGGAGAAACTAACACAATTGTAAAGCAATTATACTCCAATAAAAAAAGATTAGATGCAATGAGAGAAGAAAGTGGACCCCGGCAAGCCAGCCAGGCTTCCCTCGCAGTATTCATTTATCCAAACAATAAACCTACAATCAGTAGTGGTGCAGAAATGGGCAGAATGGTGGAATGGTTGGCCAGAAGCTCACCAAGGGAAAAATATCCCTGAGATCCCAACAAGTCCCAGGTGTGTCATCAACTAGAAAACTCCAGAAGCATTGTTATGACCACCTGAGGCAAATAGCCTGACCTACCTTTGGGAGGTTCACACATTTCCAGCCTTGGGAAAATCTAGGGCTGGGGGAGGCATGGTATGATTCACCATCACGAATTGTTCTGCACAGTCAAAACTCGTAGCAAGTATTTATTATGACACTCTTCATTACAGGTGAAGAAAAATAAAGGTTCCTAAACAAAGTCACAGAGGGGGTGGTGGGTTGGGTCAGCAACCCCCTCTCAACCAGTGAAGCAGGGTCCCACTTCCCCAGCCCAGGCTCCTTGGTGGCCTGGGGAGGGTTGGGAGGGAGACGGGCAGGGAGAAGCCGTCTATAGGAATCCGATCTACTCCAAAAAGCACCAGAATGGCACAGTATTTTTTTTTTCCCTCCTCTTAAGTAAAAACAGGAAGTTTCAGCATCACCCTTAAAAAAAAAAAGACTTTCCCCAGGAGACGCAGGCCCAGACTCTGGGTTTTATATGAACAGCCGGGAGCCGTGCATGTACTTGTCGAGGGGCCACAGGCTGCTCTCGCCCCTGTTGGAGGTGCGCCTCTGGCACTGCTTGCAGCGCCGATACTTCTCACATTGGTCCAACAGGAAGAGCTTGTCGGAGGCCCTGCAGAGACGGAGGAAGAGCGGTCATCGGCCAGCACCCCCTGAGTCCTTGCTGCGTGCCTCACCTGGAAGCTGGAGCCAGGATGGCGTTCAGGAGCAGCGCTGGGTCCCTGCCCTCCAGGAACTTCCGGTCCATCCATGATCCCCTGTGCTGCCACCTGCTGGTCACCCCAGGAAGGCCATCTCCTGCATCTCCTTCCGGGTCAATACAGACTCTGAGTGGTACCTTCCTGTCTGACCCCAAGTCCTCTCCCCTCCATGAATCACAGCTCGCCAGGCCTCCCTGTCCATCACCAACTCCCGGAGTTCACTCAGACTCAACCCTCAGAGAACACAAGACCCGCCCAGAGTCACACAGTCAGCACCAATGGGAAAACTCCAGAGCTTTGGTGTTTGCTGCTTGGCCCTGTGTGGGGCCTTCACCTGTCGGGCTTCCCAGGAGACAGCTTTTGAGAGAAGGTCAAGCCATTGAGCTGCTGGTTATCAGCAAACAGTGAAGACAGGGAAGACTAGATTTCAGTGAAAAGACCCAGAGGGCCAGGAGCCTCTGGAGAGTGGAGGGCAGGAGAAGAAGTGGAGACAGAGAAAGAGGACAAAAGCAGTTGAAAGCAGAGATGAAGGGATGGCAGTGGCTGCTTTTCCACTTCAGCCATTTCCTCCATGATGCAGAATAGTCTCCACGGTATTCTCCCCTACCCTATCAAAATTCCTATACACATAGGATTCTGTAAAAAAACACATCAGTGATAATACTCAAAGGAAAAAAAAGAAGGCCTTGTCAACGGGCAGGGGAGACCTACCTGGCTTCCTTTGGGGACAGGAAGGAGTATCACAAGCTAACTGCATACAAAGTGAAAGTCGCTCAGTAGTGTCCAACTCTTTGCAACCCCATGGATTATACAGTCCATGGAATTCTCCAGGCCAGAATACTTCAGTAGGTAGCCATTCCCTTCTCCAGTGTATCTTCCCGACCCAGGAATCGAACTGGGGTCTTTTGGCAGGTGGATTTTTTTTTACCAACTGAGCTACCAGGGAAGCCAACTGCATACACGTGAACCTTAATTTTGCTTTTACTTTGTTTTCTTTTTAACACCAACCAATTCCTCCTCCCTGTCTGCCAGCCACTTGAGTCCCTGCCCACAGCTTGGCCTACGTCTTCTGGTGAGAGGTCCATTTTGCTGTGTCCGTGGAGCAATCAGACCATCCTGCCACTCAAGCGTATGTTATCGCAACATTAGCCAAGCCTTCTTCCAAAATCCAACTAAAATCTCCCTGACACTAATCTTATTGCCTTTTACCTGGTTTTTCACAACATTAAGAAAATGGTTTAAAATATCCAACTTCCCTTTCTCTTCCTCTTCTCTAGGCCAAACAACCCCACTTCTTTGAAATCTGTTTTCCACATCATCCCTCATACTTTCATTGACACAAAATATGGGTTCTGCACATTAGAAAGATAGGTGAGGAATGCCTTAAAATCTAAAAGGAAAATGTTAGTTACAGATCAAGATCCACTGTAACAACTTTTTATGATAAAACTTTGTTGATAATTAGCAACTGAATGTTACTTTGGTATTTTCAGGTTTTTGTAATGTTTGATTGTATAGACTTTGTTTCTTCAAGTTTTTAACATTCTATGAAATCGTACCTTACATGTGTAAATCATTTTCAATTTTTAAAGTATAATGATTTTCTATTTGATCCCCCAAATTCCTGTGTTAGCCAAGCTAGGCAAATGTTTAATTTCCCCACCTTAGAAATAAGAAAAAATGAGGCAAAAAGTATTAGCTGCCTCTCCAAAGTTAGTGTTAATTCTTAAAAACGTCTAGATTCCCTGACTCTAGATTGTAAATAGATAGCAGGGGAGAGTAAGCAGGAATATAATACATTTCAGGAAGGTGTTCTTGGTTGGGCATCTCACTTTTCCAATTGCCAGTCTTATCCACAGCCCCTTGACCCTGCTCTTATGAGACCATTCCGTAAGCCTAACATGCGTTCAGGCAGAAACACTCTATTCCTATTTCCAGCTAATTATTTCCAAAGAGAATTTCCACCCTCCTCCCCTCTCCCCAGGCCTCCCTAACCTCCACAAAAAGAAAACAAACCTATTACACAGAGGCAAAGATCAGCACAGAGGTGGCAAACATAGAGCACACAACACAGCAGTCGCCGTCCCAGGTCACAGCAGTATTTCCCACTGAACCCAGAATTCTTTCCTTCTCAATAAGCTCTCTAGGCAGTCAACGCTAATAAATTAAAGTTGACACTTAAAACCTATCTGTCATCCCAGGATTAACAGGAACTAAACAAGATGCAGAGAGGATTTGCTTTGCAAATAAAACTTCAGGTGCAATCAGGTATTACCGCTCAAAAGCCTTCTCCTCCAAGTCTCGATGCTTCTTCATGACAGCACTCCTTTCCCAATCATCCTGTAAGCTTTGGTTGATTTTGTTCACTCGCTCAAGTTCAGCATTTCTGTCTGCCAAGTGCCTAGAGAGAACAGAACAGTCTGATTCCATTTGTAATACTGGGAAAGGCACCAGCCTTAGGAGCCCCATTCCTTTTATTCTAAGTTAAACAGAAAACTTCCTGGTTTTGTTCCCCACCCTTTGAAACATACTAAGAGACATGAACACTGTAAAAACATGGTAAAACTCCTGCAAATAATTTATGGATCTAAGGCTTTTCATCATCATTCTGGGTTTAAAGATAGTATTAAAACCTCCTTTCAATTAAATTCAGCTTTTAAAGCCATCTGTTTCCTTTGAGGCTAATTTAGCTGATCTGAAGATTCATCTCACATGGTTTCCCATACTTTGTTTCTTTCCTTTTAGTCCAGACTCTCAGCTGTCAGTAGCGGGCCCACCAGTTCTTCCAGGAGTTTTACAAGACAATGTAGACAGGCATACAAATAAATGGTTAGAAAGGGGCGGGGGTGGGGGTGGGGGTAAACAAATGACTAGGCAAAAGAAAGTGAATGGAGAATGTATCCAACATTGTGAAGAAGGTTTTAAAAAAAAAAAAAAAAAACTGTTTGATGAGGGTCATGTCATCAAAGAAATGACTGCAGTATAATATCTCCCTTCAAGTAGAGTGTTCCAGCATTCCCAATGTTGTTTCTACCTCTGATCTCCAAACACATACTCAGGGCTGTTGTGAATCACCCTAAACTGGCCTCAATATAAATGTGTCTCTTTCTTGCCAAGCTAAAACTCTTTACAGTCAGTTCTCATTAAATTCGGGAAGGGATTTCACTGAACGTGACCCTTGATTTACCCTGCTGCTCTGAAGACTCTTGTGTTACAGGTACCAACCGCCACTAGGTGTCAGGACCTGCCGATAAAAACCTATCACATGCTTTGTGCTGGTTCACTTATTCTAAAATAGCATGGCCACATTATCCTCTAACAAGCATTGTTTCAATAGCTATTGTGTGTTCATTATGGAGATTAAGTAGGATAATGTACAGAAAGTGCCAATTCCTATCACACAATGGGAGTTCAATGACTGAATGGTACCTATTATATACATTTTTTCATAACCTTTTTTATCTTTTTGCTTTTTTAAATTATAGTAAAAAAAAACCAACACATAAAATTGACTTTCTTAACCATATCTAAACATACAGATATATGGTGTTAAGTATATTCCCACTGTCGTGCAATCAGTGGGAATATATCTAACATATATAAAATACCTTTTTTCGCCTTGTAAAATTGAAATTCTAAACCCATTAAACAACTCCCTACTTTTCCCTCCCACAACCTCTGTCAACTACCCTTCTACTTTGTTTCTATGAATTAGACTACTCTAATTACTACTCTAATTACCTTATGTAAATGAAGTCATACGGTGTCTTTTTTGTGTGGCTGGTTTATTTCACTTACCATAATGTCCTCAAGGTTCATCCACATTGTTGCATGAGTCAGAACTTTCTTTTTAAGGCTGCATAATATTCCGTGTATGTGTATGCCACACTTTATTTATCCATTCATCTGTGATTGGATATTTGGGTTGCTATTTCTTGGCTATCATAAATAATGCTGCTATTAACATAAGTGTGCAATATCTCTGAAAGAGTATGCTTTCAAATATTTTGGTTATATACACAGAAGTGGAATTATGGAATCATACAGTTCCAGAAAAACATCTATCTATTTCTGCTTTAATGACTATGTCAAAGCCTTTGACTGTGTGGTTCACAATAAACTGTGGAAAATTCTGAAAGAGATGGGAATACCAGACCACCTGACCTGCCTCTTGAGAAACCTATATGCAGGTCAGGAAGCAACAGTTAGAACTGGACATGGAACAACAGACTGGTTCCAAATAGGAAAAGGAGTGTGTCAAGGCTGTATATTGTTACCCTGCTTATTTAACTTCTATGCAGAATACATCATGAGAAACACTGAGCTGGAAGAAGCACAAGCTGGAATCAAGATTGCCGGGAGAAATATCAATAACCTCANTTGGCCACCTCATGCAAAGAGTTGACTCACTGGAAAAGACCCTGATGCTGGGAGGGATTGGGGGCAGGAGGAGAAGGGGACGACAGAGGATGAGATGGCTGGACGGCATCACCAACTCAATGCACATGAGTTTGAGTGAACTCCGGGAGTTGGTGATGGACAGGGAGGCCTGGCGTGCTGCAATTCATGGGGTCGCGAAGAGTCAGACACGACTGAGTGACTGAACTGAACTGAACTGAACTGAGAAAGGATCTGAGTTTCATATCTTTGTGTCTACTTGAGTAGGACAACACATTTGTGACTCACATATGGACAATGCTGGGGTGGACAACTCTTTTCAGACATTGACCTGTACAGGGAACGAAAACTATGGAAAGTTAACTTGAGGGAGAAGTAGGATCAAGAAAGTTTTTTGAGACTTTGTTGTTATTGTTTAGTCTCTAAGTCATGCCCGATTCTTTGCGACTCCATGGGACTGTAGCCCACCAAGCTTCTCTGTCCATGGGATTTCCCAGGCAAAAATCCTGGAGTGGGTAGCCGATTGCCTTCTCAGGGGATCTTTTTGACCCAGGGATCAAACCTGTCTCCTGCATTGGCAGGTGGATTCCGTATCACTGAGCCACCTGGGAAACCTCAACCAAGTAATACATAGTTCCAAAGGGACATCCTTCTTAACCAAACCTGCAGAACCTAGATGTCACCTGTGAACTTAGCTGCCCAATGGAATCACCAGAAAGCTTTTAAAACTATGAAATGCTAAGTACTTCAATTTTTTAAAAAATGGAGATTAAAGAGTATTTTTAAAACTCTACAGTAAGAAAGCAAACAACACAAAATAGTAAATATAGCAAGTAAATAATGTGATAAGAATGAGTATGAGACTCGAACAGATACTTCTCCAAACTTATGGTTATCAAAAGGGAAAGGGAGTGCGGGAGGGATAAATTAGGAGTTTGGGATTAACAGATACAAACTACTATATATAAAATAGAAAAGCAGTAAGAGAACTATAGTCAGTATCTTATAATAAACCATAATGGAAAAGAGTATGAAAAAGATAATGCTTTCAAAATTCATTATTGGTTATCTTCCATCATTATATAATATGTATGCTTATAGAAACATGTATACATAACATTCCTTTTAAATGGGTCTGTTATTAATTTCAAAGCTTTTGTCCATAGGTTGAGTTGTAGGGACGAAACAAGATAAAGCGTATAATAAGCGTAGAACAATTATTTTACACATAGTAACTCTTCAGTATGTTCCCTGTTATGATTGCTTCCCTGGAGGGCAGAGAAGAGGAGGAGGAAACAGCAGCCAGGGGTCTCACTCTTTGTGTGTCCTCTGAAGCATCAGCAAATCCCGCTTTTGGTCCACCAGCTGGTGCAGGATGGCTCTCCTCTTGTTGTTAGCAGCGGCCTCCATCTGATGCTTCATGTAATTCTGGTCTCTCTTTCGCTTTTCCACCATCATCTCACCCTCATTCTTACCAAAGATGGGCTTAGAAGAGTCTGGCTCAAACACGGGCAGCTGAGGGCATCTGTTCTTTATCTGAGGCAGAGACACACAGAATGCAGATTATAGTTATACCAGGGACTAGACGTCGGGCACAAGGCCGTGGCATAGCAAAAACCAGCACCTGGGAGGGAGGAACAAGAGCCTCAAAAAACACCAAATGGATAACACAGAAGGGCACTGATAACATTACAGGATTCACACATATTTTTAGAATGCTATTGAAACACTGCACGCCTTTTTAGGGGAGGGTGGGGATTCCAGCTTTTCTATTTTTTTCCCTAAACAAAGTAGGAAAAATAATAAAGGAATAAAACTGCAAAAGTAGTTATTTGGTAGAACACACACAAAAAAAATCTGGATAGGAGGAGAAGCTTATTTACAACAAGGAAACACATGTAAATTACAGTAGTTTGCAGTGTTTATGGGAAACATTAAAAAGTTAAACATGTGCTACATGGACATCACTGTTTACAGCAATAAAGGAGAGAGAACACTTATTTGGGGACAGATATACCCACAAGGTCCAGGTTTTACAGCATCAGTGCAATCTATATTACAGCTAGTTAATCAGTTTAAGAATTGTTCCCAAATATGTCACGTCTCCAGCCCTTGGCAGTTCACTCCTACAGATTTCAACGACTCCATCCGTGGGGACCAAAAGCAGCCAGAAACACTGCACAGTTTTAAAGTAATAATTGTCCCCTTACCTGGGCATCCAGAGCTCTCTTGTAACACTGTGTTTCTTCCATCTTATCTTTTTTATATTTGGCTCTTTGAGCAGCAAGTCTGGCAGTTACAAATAAGAGAAGGTGAGGGCACAGTTTCTTACAGAGTCTTTCGTAACACAGATTAACATCAACAATACATGTTTAATAAATATTAATAGGAATAAGAACCTGGTAAACAAAAAGTGATATTTTTTCCTTCCAGGAAGTTTTACTTTAAGAAAGAAAAGAGAAATCCATATCCATAGGCTAGTAGACAAGGACAGCTGCTGCTGCTGCTAAGTTGCTTCAGTTGTATCCGACTCTTTGTGACCCCATGGACTGTAGCCCACCAGGCTCCTCTGTCCATGGGATTCTCCAGGCAAGAACACCCGAGTGAGTTGCCATTTCCTCCTCCAGGGGATCTTTCCGACCCAGGCAGGGATCAAACCCAGGTCTCCTGCATTGCAGGCGGATTCCCTATCTCTAAGCCACTGGGAAAGCCCTCAGACAGGACAGATAAGTAGAGATTAAGCAACTGACCAACCATATTTTCCAAATGTACTGCCAATAAATCAGGCACCCCTTCTTCCCCCGTGCTTAAAAAAATCTAGATAGGAAAGCAGAAAATGTCTATAACACAATAAAAGGATTCATCACAAGATTTCTTAATAAGAATGATCTTCCTATTGTAACACACATCTGTTTTATGCCACCTCCACATGATCTGTAAAGTGAATGTAACAAAGCATATGCATTTTATAGAAAACAGCTTTTTGACCACAGAATCTAGCTGCTTATTTGTTTTGGAGGTCTCTCTCTCACCCCAGCAGCCTCTTTAACTTCTCTCCGGTAGCAGAAGTGTATTCCCTCTAGCATATTTGACCTCTGTGGCCCTGGCCCTAACCTAGGTCTCTGATAGCCCATGCAGGACAAATCAGATTCTTTCCTAAAAATTTGGAATTGAGATTGAAATTCATCCAAGTGTCAGCTGGAATACAGACAATGTCAACTAAGGAGCTGTGGATATTAGCAGACGGAAAGCGTTTTTACAAGGATTTTAGACCCTGGTTTCAGCCCTCCTGGGTCTCCCATACATTTCTGCCCTTGGCTTCCACGGGACCCCCCTTCTTAGTTATAATAAAACTCAGCTTTGCCTTGAGATCATCTGGGAATAACAGAACGAAGCCTGCTCAAGACAAGTCCTTTCCGCCATCTACAAGGATTAGTGACCACAAAACAGTTCAAAATGGGAACTTCCCTGGTGGTCTAGTGGTTAGGAACCTGCCTTCCAATGCAGAGGATGCAGGTTGGATCCCTGGTCAGGGAACTAAGATCCCAAATGCCACGGGGCAGCTAAGGCTGCAGTCCTGGAGCCTGCATGCCACAGCTAGAGAGAAGCCCACAAACCACAACCAAGACCCGACGCAGCCAAAGTAATAAAGTTTAAAAATAATAATATCTTGCTTAAAAATACAAAATGATACTCTGTAATCAAAATGATTATAAGCAGCCATTGTTCCTATGATGATAGTTATAGTAATGCTGGCTTTTTCTCGTTTCTAATCAAGTGTTATGCTCAGGTAGTGGCTGCTAGCTGGGTTAATGTGCACAGCTGTACTAATGGGAATACCAGCAGTGATTCAATCCTACAGGGGAAGAAGAGTCCCACGAACATTCCAAACCCATCTTTTCGGAGACTCACTCCTCTGTGAGCTGCACTTGTTCCAGGTGGTCCATCAGCTCTCTGTTTTGTCTTTGCTTTATGTCCTTTTCCCGTCTGTGATCCATTTGTCTCAGGAGACTTTGGGAATACTCCTCTTGCTTAAAAGCATTAATCTCAGGACTGAGTGGCCGTTTATCAAACAGGAAGGATTTCTAGAATGAAAGAGAAGCAACTCATTTATTCTAGAATCATAAAAGGCATCAAAGAAAGTGAAAGTGAAGTCACATGGACTGTAGCTTACCCGGCTCCTCCGTCTATGGGAATTTGCAGGCAAGAGTACTGGAGTGGGCTGCCATTTCCTTCTCCGAAAAGCATCAAAGAACAAAGGTAATCATTCAGAAAATGTCAACCAGAAAACCTTAAGTTATCATATTGGCCCAGTCTTCAACATGGCAAATAGCTAGTGACCCACAGATTAATACGAGCACACTTAAGGATGAATCTGAACAGTATGACCACAGCCCTATAACTGAGAGGGAGATGAAAAAGGACTTCAAGGAATAGGTCCTCCACTAGTACTTACACATTCGTACTGAAAGAAGAAGGTATTGAGTGAGTGCAGAAGTATCAGCAGGAATGCAAGGGGGTAGAAGAAGGAGAACATAGCACCTACTTGGGCCTAGCCGCTCCCAACACTGGGAACCCAGCCGTGACCAAGAACAGAGGCCAACAGAGAGCCTCACTCTCACTGATTCCACATGCTTGGTGCCAGAGACAGCTGGTCACAAGCAACAAGGCACAGACAATTTAAGAAATTAATTGTGTGGCTCAATGGAAAAGAATCCACCTGCCACTGCACAAGATGCGGGTTCCATCCCTGGGTCAGGAAGATTCCCCTGGAGAAGGAAATGGCATTCCGCTCCAGTATTCTAGCCTGGGGAATCCCATGGACAGAGGAGCCTGGTGGACTTACAGTCCTTGGGGTTGTACAAGAGTTGGACATGAACAGCAACAAGGTGCTATGAGGTCTTCTTTATCATAGCAAGTAACTGGATGGGAACGGGGTTAATTGGTTATTAGGGAAGGCGTTTATTAAGGTGGTGACTGGGTCACCTCCACTGCAAATATCAGGGATCAGCAAGTGCAAAGACACTAGATGAAAACAAGAAGGTCTATGTGGCTGAGGCATAGTGAGCAGGGGGAAAACACGGCAGGTGGGCTTAAAAAGAGAGGTGGGCCAAACCAGGGGGATGTGAGAGGTCAAGGTCAGGTGTTTAGACTTAATTTAATTCAATGGAAGTCCATTAGAGGCTCTATATGGAGAATGATCTGTTCTGGTGAACAGTTTTAAAAGATCACTTTGGCTTCTATGTGGAGAATAGATTGTAGGAAGGCAGGCATAGAGCCTAACTAGGAAAGCATCACAAAAGTTGGACCTTCTAGAAATGTGGCTTGGGCTAGGGTCGGGTACCACTGAAGGTGAAGAGATGCTGGATACATTTTGGAGGTGAAGGCAAGTGGGCTTGAAGATGGCTGGATGAGGGGGGACGGAGGAGAAGGGATCTGGGATCACTTTAGGTAAGGGTTCGTGCAACTGTCTGGCTGGTGATGCCACTTGCTAAAATGGGAAGGCTGGGAGAAGAACAGGTTGAGAAGGGAATCCAAACTTCTGTTTTGATCTTTCTCACTTCAAGCATCTACAGTTATAACAAAGAGGGGATTCAAATTGGGCAGTGATAAACATATAATCTGAACCTTAAATCTACCTAAGAGGAGAGAGAGATTGGGTCTACAGCTCAAAAGCATGGTTCTCTCTCTTCCTAACTCCCTGCTGCCCCTGACCAGAAGGTTTTGCCTCCATTCACTTCTTGACCTAACTCCTGTATGCCAGGAAGTCTTCCCAGATCTCTGGTCTGGGTTAAGTGACTCCCCTCTCTGCCCTGTTCAAAGATTTATCATAGCATTTAGTTTATCACACTCTTGCCTCTTTAAATCTGTTTCCCCCATTATCCTGAAACGTCTTTAGAGAGCAACTTTGTCTTATTCTTCATCTTTGTATTCTTAGCTACTAGTACAGTGGCCAGCACAAGATAATTCAATGAAATGTCTGATGTTAAATAAAGAAAATCTATTTTATTAGGTGTACATCCAGAGTGTCACATTACCTAGATAGTGAGGTAAAAAGAAGCAAGAACAAGCAGAAATAAAGGTAGGCACATCATGATCGAAAACAATTAATAGCAAGGCAGGTGGCTCACCTCCATCTGAAGCTGGACTTCTCAAACTTATTGCTTAGTCTTTCAGTTGTGTCCAACTCTTTTGTGAACCCATGGACTGTAGCCCACCAGGCTCCTCTGTCCATAAGATTCTCCAAGCAAGAATACTAGATTGGGTTGCCATGCCTTCCTCCAGGGGATCTTCCAAACCCACAGACTGAACCTGCATCTCTTACATTGGCAGGCAGATTCTTTACCACTGAGCCACCTGGGAAGCCCCTCTCAAACTTAAGGAAGCTACAAATTACCTAAATATCTTATTGAAATGTAGATTCTCATTCTGTGAGGTGTGAGGTGGCACCCTAGATACTGTATTTCCAGCAAGTTCCCAGGAGATATTTGTTCTCTATTTAGATCATCTAATCCTGGGGCAGGAATTGAATACACTGTTCTCCTAACCCCACCTCTCCAAGATCCCACCTGAGAATTGCCATCCGTGACAAGCACTATAGTGACCAACAACAGGAACTGTATTGTGAACGTGAACATGCAGAGGCAGACAGTGGACCACTCCTGCCTTAGAAGAAAACTTCAACCTTGCACAGCCTTACCACTTTTTACAAATGGCACAACATGCAATATGAGTAGACCCAAATGCTCACAACTAGGGCAGGTATCAGCAACAGAAATTTTGAAAAGATTCTTACATAAAATTCAGGTTTCTCATTCTTGTGGATTCTTATAGCTTCAGCAACTCCAAGATTATAGGCGGCATTCTTTTGATTCTGTTCTCTACTAGCCAGACTTCTCATCTTTGAAAAAAAATCATTACATGTTGAAATAGAGTCTTTAAAAATTTAATTCTACTACATTAGAATAACCCAACTAAGGTAGAAACCTGCCTTTGGGAGGTAATGGTACTTTCTGATGTGTTTATATATATATATTTTTAAAGTGGGCTTTTGTTTCCCATTCTTGGACTCTAGGCACCACTTCTACAGGGATCGTAAGAGGAAGGAAGATTTCAGGAATGGTTCGCTATGATCTCACAAGAAGGCAGTAGAGCCTGTTATTGAAAAGTTCGGAAATCAGGATAGAGCAAAGGGGAAGGTGCCATTCCATCTTTACTCAAGATAGGCCATGAATCTGAAGGGAAAAGACTTGCCTGGGGTTATATTTTATGATAAATCAAAATTAAAGCCATATACATCCAGGAATTCCACCTTTAAAATTCAGTCCTTAGGGAGGGGAAAAAAATCAGCAGCAGGTGCAAACACCAACTACATGGATATTCATCCCCGGGCTATTTATTATTAGTGAAAACTTGGACATAACCTAAGTTCAAATTCAGCAGTAGGTAAATGATTAAATACACTACCATCAAGCTACATGCTGGAGCTTTTTAAATGGCGTTTGATAATCATGTTCTCCTGCCCCATGTTAAACACTCCTTAACTGAGGTGCGGAAGTACCTGCTCTTTGAAGATAGTCTCTTGGTCTTTCAACATGAGATACTCCTGGATGAGTCGCTCATCTTCCATCTCTCTCCGCCTCCTCTCCTCGGTGTAGTACAGTGGGGAATTTCGCTGTGCTCGTTGCAGGCATATGTAACACATTTCCTACAACATCGAGTTTTAGGGCAAATTGAGTTTCACCTTTTACTTTTTTTGCTCTGCATTTCCTTCCCAAGCTCTCCAAAGGCTAGGGGTGTCGAGAAGTAGACTTCATACAAGGATGCATTTGTGATATTATCCAAATGGGATTTTTCAGAGAGGGCCCCGCAAATATTCCAGAGGATTTATTCAACTCTTACTTGAACAGACGTGTTTAAAGCAACTGAAAATTAGAGATTTCGCAGACCTATTTCTGTTAGCTAGTAGATTTTGACTAGTAGATAGATTTATCACAGTCCCATTATAGCTCCTGTGTACTTGAGCCATACCCGTGTATTAAAGAAAGAGCAATTCTTCGAATTCTCTTTGAGAAACAGAAGTCAGAAGGAGATTCTGTCTGGGCTCTGTTTCTTTGAAGATACTGTACCTGTCCTGCCCTATGATGGTCCTTGCAGGAAGTGCCTGGAGAAATTTTAGGCTTCATTGCATGATCATTTTTCAGTCCACCTGGAAATGATACACTATAAAAACAATGCAACATTAATATTAGTGTAGCCTGACATCAATTATAATCAATGATGAATGATAATTTTAGAAGCAAGTATAAATATAAGAGGGCTTCCGAGGTGGCACAAGTAGTAAAGAGCTAGCCTACCAATACAGGAGACATAAAAGATGCAGCTTCAATCCCTGGGATGTGAAGATCCCCTGGAGGAGGTCACGGCAACCCATTCCAGTGACCTTGCCTGGAGAATCCCATGGACAGAGGAGCCTGGTGGTCTGCGGTCGATAGGGTTGCAAAGAGTCAGCCGTGACTGAACTGACTAAGCATGCATGCACACATAAATATAAGAAAATAAAAAATATCTCAGCAGTTTTCTTTAGAGTATCTACATGTATAGAGATTAAAAACCTAACCTTTATATCAGATAAATTTGGGTTCAAAACCCGGCTTTCTTTATTAGAAGTTGACTGGCAGTAGACAAACTGGATAATTGTACAAAGTCTCAGTTACCAATTCAGTGAAATTGGTATAAAACTTACTCATTCTACAAAAATTTATTGAGTGTTTACTAAATGTACTGCTCTCAGCATGGGAGAGGCAGTGAAGAACAAAACACACATACAAAGAAAAAGCTCCATCCCCATGGAATTAACACGCTGATGGGAGTAGACAGTCAATAAACAAGATGAATGAATCACATAGTCTGTCCGATGGTGATAAACACCATGCAGGGCTGGAGGAATGGAGTATTAAATCATGGATACAATGGCCAGGGAAGTTCTCACCAGAAAGGTGACATTTGAGCAACTTGAAGGCGGTGAAAGAATAATAATAATCAGATATCTGATGGAAAAGAATCTAGTGGAGCAAATGAGTGCTAAGGACTTGAAGTGGGAGCATGTCTGTGTTCAGTGTGGCTGGAGGAAGTAAGAGAAAGATCAGAGATCAGGCAAGACATTGAAGGCCATGGTAATGACTTTAGCTTTCACCCTGGGTGAGAATGGAAGCCACTAAAGAATGAAGAGGGAGCCGTTGAGAATGCAGCCGTTGAATGGGAGCCATATCCAGTATTAGCAAAGCTACAGAGAACACAGCAGTTCTTAATATTTCTGTTACTGGGAAGATAATTTTTAGTATTATCTACTTGAGGGTAACTGGTGCATGGTGCATGCATGCTAAGTCACTTCAATTGTGTCCAACTCTTGGTGGCCCCATGAACTGTACTCCACCGGGCTCCTCTGTCCATGGGATTCTCCAGGCAAGAATACTGGAGCAGGTTGCCATGCCCTCCTCCAGAGGATTTTCCCGACCCAGGGATCAAATCCACAACTCTTACGTCTTCTGCTTTGGCTGGTGGGTCCTTTAAAACTAGCAGCACTTTGGAAGCCCTGAAGATGATTGGTAATGCATATCAAAAACATGAAAAATGGACTCATCACTTATCTCTGAAATTTCACTTTAAAGCTTCTTTCCTATAGAATATGCAGGTGTGTGCAAAGAATTATGTGATTATATTTGTTTCAACATTTATAAAAAACTAAAAATCATCTATGTATACAGGAGATTTGTTAAACAAAAGGTTTAATAAATGAGATGAGCAATCATTTGTTCATGTTTTAGAATATTTAAAGCCATAGGGAAGTTTTCTCCACTTAAATTGTTAAGTATAGCAAAGGTTCGTATGATATAATCTCAGTTTTCTTTAAAATGTATGTGCATGTTTCAAGTATAAATATATGCCCATGTTATAATATATATGCATTGAAATGAAGGATATCCACCCATAACATTACAGAAAACTTCTGTTTGGTGGGGTTATGGATGATTGTTTTTGTATCTCTTGCTTTTCTCATTTCTTCTAAAATTTCTTTAACAAATGTATATTACTTTAGTAATTAGCACACAAAAACAAACAAACAAGAAAAAAACATTGGTTGTTTGGTCAACCTCCATAGGAAAACCTTACTAGGAATCACTAATAATTAGTAATTAGAATCCCAAAGGAAATCAACCCTGAATATTCATTGGAAGGACTGATGCTGAAGCTGAAGCTCCAACAGTTTGGCCATCTGATGCAAAGAACTGACTCATTAGAAAAGACCCTGATGCTGGGGAAAATTGAAGGTAGGAGAAGAAGGGAATGATAGAGGATGAGATGGTTGGATGGCATCACTGACTCAACAGACATGAGTTTGAGCAACTCTGGGAGTTGGTGAAGGACAGGGAAGCCTGGTGTGCTGCAGCCCATGGGGTTGCAAAGAGTCACACAAGCTTAGTGACTAAACAACAACAAATCCATGTTTGGCAAAAACGCTTTCCAATTTGATCTAAACATGAACCTGTGCCACATTATAATATCCACACACAGAAAACAAGAGAGGTTTTCCCGAATTCATGAGGGGAGTTAGATGTTTTCTCCTCTGTGCTGTTTTGTTTCCACCTCCATGGTAGCATTTATCCTACTGAATCATAATTTATTACTCTGGTTTTCCCACAGGTTGTGAGTGCTGGTCATCATTACCACCTCATCACCTGGCATGCAGGTGTATTTTAGATGCTAGAAGGAATGAATGAAAAAAACGAATGCTTACTTAAAATTCCCTACATCAAGAAAGGGCGTGAAAATATATTTAGTAAAACGCAACAGAAAAAAATACCTAGTGCATTACCTTTCAAGGTTCATATTCTTCCCACCACTCCCATTCTGCTCCAGTTTATTTGGCAAACTGACATTTGTCCCTTTGGCAGGAGAGACAGCTGGTCTATCTTGAGCTGTCTTGGGTGATAAAATCTCTGTAGAATGAATGAAAGCAAGTTTCCTTTCAACTCTCAATCAGTGGTTTGTATGTAACACCAGTTTTAAAAACTCATAATTTTACTTGGGAAAATTTTCACATAAAATGCACTTTCTCATTTTAAATCATGGCAACCCACTCCAGTGTTCTTGCCTGGAGAATCCCAGGGACAGGGAGCCTGGTGGGCTGCCGTCTATGGGGTCGCACAGAGTTGGACACGACTGAAGCGACTTAGCAGCAGCAGCAGCCCTTGCCCTAGTGTGGTTAAAATATCTATTTTGCTGTTTACTTATTACATGTAAAGGCTCTGGCTGGGCACTTTAAAAAATACAAGAGGCAAGTCTCTGCCCCTGAAGGCTTTTCAACAAATATAGTTGGAGAGGAAAAATAAGATACAAACAGAAAACAGGAGAGCTCTCATTTGTGGAGGTCTTTCCACCTGCCAAAAATACTAAGTGTTTTACACACATAAGTAGCAACTCAGGATAAGGATGCAGAATATCTGAATCTCAGATAAACGGTGCCATCTTTAACAGTCTGACAGAGGAGATGAAGGGAGCCAGTTCAGAATCCATTGATGAGAGAAGTTTCCATGGAGGAAGTCAGATGTGAAAGGGCTACTAGAGAAATAGAGACACAGACATAGAGAACAAACATGCAGACACCAAGGGGAAAAGGTGACGGGTGGAAGGAACCAGAAGACTGGGGTTGACATATCCCAATACTACTATACTATGGTACTATACTATGTACTCCAGTACTACTGATGCCAAATATAAAATAGGTAACGAATGAAGACACACTGAATAGAGAGGGGGCTCTACTTAATGCAATCACTGCGGTGGCCTGAATGGGAAAGCAGTCCAAGCAAGAGGGGATATATGTACAGATACCGCTCAGTCACTGCTCTTGAATAGAAACTAACACAACACTGTAAGGAACTGTACTCCAGTGAAAATTAATTTAAAAAGAAAAAAAAAGGCTGATAAGAGGAGAATAGGATTGGGATAGACTGTAAGAAAAGGAAGGGAATTCCAGGCAGGAGAAGAGTGAACAAAAGCTTGAAGTCAAGGAAGAGCAAGGCATGTTAGGAGAATATGAATAGACAACTTAAACTCTAGAAAGAGTCCATAGGAAACTGACAAGTGAAGCTAAAGAATGAAAGCGTCTATCAGGCTAAAAGCTGATGTGCAATCCTATAGGCCACACGTCACAAAACCAACATTCACAAGCCAACATTTACCCATTGATAAATGTTTTGTTTGGCCTAGTTAGCTTTTCTTTTTCGAATGTCAATACAGTAGTGAACACTGGACTCAGCAGGAGAAGGCGAGGGTGGGATGATTTGAGAGAATAGCATTGAAACATGTACCTTACCACATGTAAAAGAGATGACCAGTGCAAGTTCGATACATGAAGCAGGGCACCCAAAACTGGTGTTCTGTGACAACCCAGAGGGATGGGGTGGGGAGGGAGGTGGGAGGGGGGTTCAGGATGGGAGGGGACACATGTATACCTGTGACCGATTCATGCTGATGTATGGCAAAACCATCACAATATTGTAAAATAATTGTCCTCCAATTAAAATAAATTAAATTAAAACAATAGATTTCACAAGTCAGGATCTGTGCTTCTCTTGAAAAATTAGACAATTTGCTACCACTTGGTTTACATTTGCACTTATCTCACATGCTAGTAAAGTAATGCTCAAAATTCTCCAAGCCAGGCTTCAACAATACATGAACCATGAACTTCCAGATATTCAAGCTGGTTTTAGAAAAGGCAGAGGAACCAGAGATCAAATTGCCAACAGCTGCTGGACCATCGAAAAAGCAAGAGAGTTCCAGAAAAACATCTATTTCTGCTTTATTGACTATGCCAAAGCCTTTGACTGTGTCGATCACAATAAATGGTGGAAAACTCTGAAAGAGATGGGAATACCAGACCACCTGACCTGCCTCTTGAGAAACCTATATGCAGGTCAGGAAGCAACAGTTAGAACTGGACATGGAACAACAGACTGGTTCCCAATAGGAAAAGGAGTACGTCAAGGCTGTATATTGTCACCCCGTTTATTTAACTTCTATGCAGAGTACATCATGAGAAACGCTGGGCTGGAAGAAGCACAAGCTGGAATCAAGATTGCTGGGAGAAATATCAATAACCTCAGATATGCAGATGACACCACCCTTATGGCAGAAGGTGAAGAGGAACTAAAAAGCCTCGTGATGAAAGTGAGAGAGGAGAGTGGAAAAAGTTGGCTTAAAGCTCAACATTCAGAAAACAAAGATCATGGCATCTGGTCCCATCACTTCATGGGAAATAGAGGAAACAGTGGAAACAGTGTCAGACTTTATTTTGGGGGGCTCCAAAATCATTGCAGACGGTGATTGCAGCCATGAAATTAAAAGACGCTTACTCCTTAGAAGGAAAGTTATGACCAACCTAGACAGCACATTCAAAAGCAGAGACATTACTTTGCCAACAAAGGTCCATCTAGTCAAGGCTATGGTTTTTCCAGTGGTCATGTATGGATGTGAGCGTTGGACTGTGAAGAAAGCTGAGCACTGAAGAATTGATGCTTTTGAACTGTGGTGTTGGAGAAGACTCTTGAGAGTCCCTTGGACTGCAAGGAGGTCCAACCAGCCCATTCTAAAGGAGATCAGTCCTGGGCGTCCTTTGGAAGGAATGGTGCTGAAGCTGAAACTGTAGTACTTTGGCCACCTCATGCAAAGAGTTGACTCATTGGAAAAGACTCTGATGCTGGGAGGGATTGAGGGCAGGAGGAGAAGGGGACGACAGAGGATGAGATGGCTGGATGGCATCACCGACTCAATTCACACGACTTTGAGTGAACTCTGGGAGTTGGTGGACCGGGAGGACTGGCGTGCTGCAATTCATGTGGTTGCAAAAAGTCAGACACGACTGAGCGACTGAACTGAACTGAACTGGCTTACATTTCCACAAATCAATAATCTGCTAGAGGAATAAGTCTCCAAGTATATAGTCTGGCAACCCCTGGGAATCCCTAGGAGTCTTTCAAAAAGTCTTTGAAGTCCTAGGATTTTCCTCACATGCCCCAACCAAAACAATATATTACAACGGATTATATGATGATACAGATATGAGAATCTGCTATCTTCTATAAATCCAGATGTCAAAGATGTAAAGCTACCAATCTTCATTTTTCATAAAAAAAAAAATTGAGGCTAACATGTCTCCCTACCATGTGACATCCAGCCCAGTTCATGCATTTATGTTACCTGCCTGGATCTTGCAGGCAGCTGAGTTTTGAGTAGTGGAGAGTCAGAAAAGAGATCACAGTCTAAAAGTCTGAGTGTCATAAAGTGGTTAGGGTGAGATACAGGATTCCAGGAATAAGAGATGTTTGTTAGAGAGAAGAATACAGTGATTATTCACAAAATGAACTTTATTTTGGCCATCAGAGTTGCTAAGCAATATGGCATGGCTCACAAGTAGTAAAAAGTCACAGATTATACCCAGAAATCAATGACCTACCTGGGACACCTTCTTCTTTGTCTGACTGGTCTTTTAATTTGTCCTTCCTCTGTCCATTCTGTCCATCTTCTTCTGTAATGGTCTCCATAGGTGGTTTGTTCTCCATCTCCTTGAGCTCAATCCTGGAATGAGCCAAGATGTGTCCATAGGCAAATGTGTAAATCTCTTAATTCTGAGAAGCAGCCAAGTGAGCTAACGGATTCTGAATGAAATAAGCTTACGTGTCTCAAGCGGAGGGATGTGCTTTTATTTGCTGAGTATGAATCATGGACTCATTCTCTTTGGGGTTAAGCCTGGAGCCAACCAAGACTCTCCCCCACTATATTGAGGACCCCAAAGAAGCTCTTATATAGATAAACTGCTCTGAAGGCCTGGATTAAAGTTTTTGGGTTTTATTTCAGATTGAATTCATTTGTCTTTTCTAGCTCTGTAAGCAGATACCACAGTCCTGAAACAGTGGATGGTGGCCACTGGATAACTTGGAGGCACGGATTCAGGGCCTGGTAGGCAGGGTATGCCCGGAAGTGAGCACTCCTCTCCTCTCTCTTCCTCCTCCTCACTGCTCCATCCTCTCCCCAGGCAAAAGTGAGGGGCTTACAAAGGCGAGGGGAAAGGGGTTTGTTCAGTTGATGTCAGTAACTGCAGCTTTTCTCTGGTCCCAGGAATGGGGTGCTGGGTTAGAGGTGGGAAGGAAGGGTGGGGCGGGCATGGTGCTTGCTGTACATTCAGAGGCCAAGCTTCACATAAAGGAAACACCTACAGTTGCTTTGAGGATTCGAGTCTTCCTGTCCATTGCCAGGCTCTCTAATGGACAGGACTGTTCATCTGTCCCTTAACTAACTGCACTTATTTCTCTCCTGGAGTGCTTAAGCCAAACTACGTCCAAGGGGACAGCCAAATTTGCCTCCCAAAATACAATCAAAATAAAGTTATTTTGAATCCATGGATTTATTTTTAATGGGTAAGGCAACATGCTGCAGTGGAAACAGCACTGAGACAGTCAGGGGCCATGGTTTTATTTCTGACTTGGCCCCCCCGCTGTGTAATCATTTCATCTGGAAGATGAAGAGGCTGGACTAATTAATCTTTAAGTCTTATTCTCCCCCTCACACTGATTATGCCGAGGTCTGTATCATATAGCTTTTCCAGGAAGAACTGGTTCCAAACCAACAAACAGAAGAGGATGTCACAGATGCCAACCCCCCCACCAAAAAAATGAGAAAATACTCTGAGACAAAAAAATGAGAAAACTATTTCGTAAAATAGTTTACTATTTCCCAAACTTCCTTTACCCAAAATGCATAGTAGTTAGTGGCACAGCAATTAAGATTAAAAATATGATTAAGAGCTCATAATGGGTAAGTAATGACCAAACTGGAAATAAAACCCAAGTCTCCTGACTCCTATTGCAGTGCTTTTAATACTGCATCCTGAAACTGCAGATGGTGACTGCAGCCATGAAATTAAAAGATGCTTGCTCCTTGGAAGAAAAATTATGACCAACCTAGACAGCATATTAAAAAGCAGAGACATTACTTTGCCAACAAAGGTCCATGTAGTCAAAGTTATGGTTTTTCCAGTAGTCATGTATTGATGTAAGAGTTGGACTATAAAGAAAGCTGAGTGCTGAAGAATTGATGCTTTTGAATTATGGTGTTGGAGAATACGTTTGAGAGTCCTTTGGACAGCAAGGAGATCGAACCAGTCCGTCCTAAAGGAAATAAGTCCTGAATATTCACTAAAAGGACTGATACTGAAGCTGAAACTCCAATACTTTGGCCACCTGATGCAAAGAACTGACTCACTGGAAAATACCCTGATGCTGGGAAAGATTAAAGGCAGGAAGAGAAGGGGACAACAGAGGCTGAGATGATTGGATGGCATCACTGACTCAGTGGACATGAGTTTGAGTAAACTCTGGGAGTTGGTGATGGACAGGGAGGCCTGGCATGCTGCAGTCCATAGGGTCACAAAGAGTTGGACACAACTGAGCAACTGAACTAACTGAAGTGATACTTCACTTGTTTAAAAACAAAAAAAAGAATTAAAACTACATGCTGAATGCCTAAAACTAACACAACATTGCAAATGAACTATACTTCAATAAAATTTTTAATTAAAAATAGAATTGAAATTATAATTAATTTTGCCCCTTTATAAAATTATAATACATATCTCAAGTGGTTGTAGTAAAGATTAAATGCAAGACTATTAAGAAAGTGCTTAACAATATCTGGCAACAAATAAGTGCTCCATAGATGACTGTTATTATTATTGTCATTATAATATTATCATTGTTGTTATCATTATCATTATTATATTCAGCAGCATCAGCAGCCATTGAAAACACTCACTATGCTACTGGGATGAAGCTGTACCTTGTCTTTCTAGCCCCTTCTGTGGTAAAAATCAAATCTTAGACAGCTGTTAGTCTAGAGTGCATGATGAGGAAGAGACTAGGTCAGAGGAAGGGGTGAAAGGTAGAAGAAAGCCTAGTGGATGAGAAAAATTTTACTGATACTTGCAAGGACTAAGGTTGGTGGGAGGCAGTAAGAGAATTCGCAGGGAACCAAGAGTATTTTTTTTTTTTAAGTATTCTAAGTGTCTGTTGTTTTTTAACTTAACTACAGAAAGTGCATGCAATAAACTCATTTGCTGGAACACAGAGAGAGAGCAAGAGAGAGCTGCACTAGATGGAGCATGGGCTAGAAAACTCGGGTGCAAAACACTGTCCAATTCCATCAACAAGTCAGCAAGGACGGCCATGCCCGGAGGAACCTATGGAGGAAAGCACTGACCTGGGAAATGCAAGCGCGCTGTTGGGTCGCTTCCCCAAGTTCTCTCTGCTAGACAACACTGAGTCCACCGTGTCAGGCCTCTGGGGACAGGGGAAAAGACAGGTTACATTTGGGCTGTGGTCCAGGACACAGACAATCAGAGCCACAGGCTGCTCGAAAGCCTCAGACTACCATGATACCCTCCACTGTTATTTCTGTTTAGGGCTTAAAATCTAGAACTTAACATCCAATGAAGAATGATCTCATTTATCAAAGTCACCTTGCTTGGTCCCATCCTAATTTCACTGTGCTGCCTTTTCTCAAACCATTTCCTCCTTGGAAACTGCCCTCAGGATTGACAGTTCCTCACCTTTAAGAGGACAGCCAACTTCTTGAAACTCTCAGGAATGTGAACAAGCTGCCTAGTTCCACTCTTGACCCAAATAACTCTAAAACTGGGTAGTTGAGAGAAGGACTTTGGAGTCAGCTATCCTCATGTTTAAATCCCCACACTGCTAACAGCAAGAAGATCAAACCAGTCAATCCTAAAGGAAATCAACCCTGAATATTCTTTGGAAGGACTGATGCTGAATCTCCAATACTTTGGCCAGCTGATACAAAGAGCTGACTCATTGGAAAAGCCCTGACACTGGGAAAGACTGAGGGCAAAAGGAGAAAGGAGTGACAGAGGATGAGATGGTTGGATGGCATCATCGACTCAAGGGACATGAGTTTGAGCAAGGTCTGGAAGATAGTGAAGGACAGGGAAGACTGGCATGCTGCAGTCCTTGGGTCACAAAGAGTCAGACATGACTGAGGGACTGAACAACAACAACAGCTATAAAGCTTTAGACCCTAGATATGTGGGATCAGATTCACAGGACTTTTAGGAGGTACTATACATAAGTGGCTAGCACATAAAAGCACTCCACAAATAGTGACAATTACAATTATTATATATAATATATTTATTATAAT
>SJYQ01003158.1:206410-236923 GCA_006410935.1 Redunca redunca
AGGAATCAACCTGCCTGACTTCAGGCACTACTACAAAGCCACAGTCATTAAGACAGTATGGTACTGGCACAAAGACAGAAATATAGATCAATGGAACAAAATAGAAAGCCCAGAGATAAATCCACACACCTATGGACACCTTATCTTCAACAAGGGAGGCAAGAATATACAATGGATTAAAGACAATCTCTTTAACAAGTGGTGCTGGGAAAACTGGTCAACCACTTGTAAAAGGATGAAACTAGAACACTTTCTAACACCATACACAAAAATAAACTCAAAATGGATTAAAGATCTAAACATAAGACCAGAAACTATAAAACTCCTAGAGGAGAACATAGGCAAAACACTCTCCAACATACATCACAGCAGGATCCTCTATGACCCACCCCCAGAATACTGGAAATAAAAGGAAAAATAAACAAATGGGACCTAATTAAAATTAAAAGCTTCTGCACAACAAAGGAAACTATAAGCAAGGTGAAAAGACAGCCTTCAGAATGGGAGAAAATAATAGCAAATGAAGCAACTGACAAACAACTAATCTCAAAAATATACAAGCAATCCCTGCAGCTCAATTCCAGAAAAATAAACGACCCAATCAAAAAATGGGCCAAAGAACTAAATAGACATTTCTCCAAAGAAGACATACAGATGGCTAACAAACACATGAAAAGATGCTCAACATCACTCATTATCAGACAAATGCAAATCAAGACCACAATGAGGTACCATTTCACACCAGTCAGAATGGCTGCGATCCAAAAGTCTACAAGCAATAAATGCTGGAGAGGGTGTGGAAAAAAGGGAACCCTCTTACACTGTTGGTGGGAATGCAAACTAGTACAACCACTATGGAGAACAGTGCGGAGATTCCTTTAAAAACTGGTAATAGAACTGCCTTATGACCCAGCAATTCCCAGCAATATGCTGGGCATATACACTGAGGAAAACCAGAATTGAAAGAGACACGTGTACCCCAATGTTCATCACAGCACTGTTTATAATAGCCAGGACATGAAAGCAACCCAGATGTCCATCAGCAGATGAATGGATAAGAAAGCTGTGGTACATATACACAATGGAGTATTACTCAGCCATTAAAAAGAATACATTTGAATCAGTTCTAATGAGGTGGATGAAACTGGAGCCTATTATACAGAGTAAGCCAGAAAGAAAAACACCAATATAGTATGCTAACACATATATATGGAATTTAGAAAGATGATAACAATAACCCTGTATGCGAGACAGCAAAAGAGACAGATGTATAGAACAGTCTTTTGGACTCTGTGGGAGAGGGAGAGGGTGGGATGATTTGGGAGAATGGCATTGAAACATGTATAATATCATATAAGAAACGAATCGCCAGTCCAGGTTTGATGCAGGATACAGGATGCTCAGGGCTGGTGCACTGGGACGACCCAGAGGGATGGTATTGGGAGGGAGGTGGGAGGGGCATTCAGGATGGGGAACACATGTACATCCGTGGTGGATTCATGTTGATGTATGGCAAAACCAATACAATATTGTAAAGCAATTAGCCTCCAATTAAAATAAATAAATTTAAATTAAAAAAAAAAAGAAGGGGTTAGAAGAAGGAAAACAGTAATTTACATTTGCTAGGGCTTTTGCCAAAGCCCCGCTTCCATCCATTGTACAAAGGAAGTCCTTATAGAATCTCATCTTGACTTTGCTGTCTTTGATCATGAGGACCCCGATTCCTTTGAATGTAAACTCCACATTTTGTTTGATGGAAATGGATCGTGACAAAAAAAGCAGCGTCTCCTTCACACATCCTTCCACTATATCTCTGCTAAATGGACCCTCCAAGGATATCATGAAAAAATTAAGTGGGACTATTGGGATATCACCTAGAGAAGAAAGGGGGAGAGCAAAGAATTGGAGATTATAACAAAGACATATCATACACACTCACAAATAATCACTTGATTCTCACTTAATACTTAAAAACAGAATTGTACCTGTGAAGCCTTTAGTTGTACCCTTTAATGCTCAATTAAATTTTCCCTAAAAGTAGAATGTTTTTGCTCAGAACAAGCACAATTAGCTTTCTAAACTGTGCTACAGACAAGCTTTTCATTCTTTCTTGTTGAAAGAGAAAGCCCACACAAAGCAATGAAGACCTAGTGTAGTGAAAAATAAATGAATTTTTAAATGGTCGAAAAATCCATCAAATTTACCATACAGAATACAGGCATAAAAAATTCTAAGTATAGCTTGTTGGTATTTGTTTTTCCAATATATCATTTTTCGGTAGAAAGTTACTCTGCAAATTAACTTCCAGAGATATTAATTGAAAGGCAAGTTCCAGCCCTTTCACCTTGTCAGCATTGGGGGTAGATGTACTCTCTTCATCCAGATATAAGTCTAATGCAGGAGGGCATGATAAGGAAAATCAAAAGGAACACAACCAGAAATTAGGAGGGAACCCTCCCACCACAAGTAACCAGAGCAGGTATCACACAAAGCCACACCCTGAAACTGGCATGCAAGTATCCTGGGGAAGGTGTCTTGTCTCCCCCCATGTCTCTTGCACCTGGGACAAGGCCTGCCATGTCGTTGGCCCTTAGTAAATATTCGTGGAAGGGAAAAGAAGGAGGGAAGAAGGGAACAAGGAAGCAAAGGAAAGAAGGAAGATTTTAGGATGTGAGATGTGTATAAGGTATTAAGTCTTTACAGAATTATTAACCTTCCACTGCTAAGTCGCTTCAGTTGTGTCCAACTCTGTGCGACCCCATAGACAGCAGCCCACCAGGCTCCACCATCACTGGAATTCTCCAGGCAAGAATACTGGAGTGGGTTGCCATTTCCTTTTCCAATCCATGAAAGTGAAAAGTGAAAGTGAAGTCGCTCAGTAAGTGTCCGACTCTTCCTGACCCCATGGACTGCAGCCTACCAGGCTCCTCCGTCCATGGGATTTTCCAGGCAAGAGTACTGGAGTGGGGTGCCATTGCCTTCTCCATTAACCTTCTAACAACTTTTAAATTTCAATAATTTAGATGACATACAATAGAAACACAGTTGATCTTTTCCCAGTTGATATTAACTGTGATTCTTCCAACCAGTAACCCTAATTAACTTTCTCTTCTTTACAACCACTTTTAATTTCTTAGATCTGAAATAAGAATAAAAATCTGTATGACTCAGTGATGTGCCTTGATGTCACATCCAACCTTGAGCTTCTGAGGTTGAAAATGACCTGCAAGAAGACTGAATATTATTCCCTACCTCAGCCCCTCCCTCTGACAAAGGTACCACATGAAAAGAGAGCTTCTCAAAGCAGAAACCAGTAAAGCAACAACTGGCCAAGCACTGCCCTTTCATTTTCATCCCCACGCTAGTCACGTTCTGGGAAAGTCTTTAAGATAAAATCTATTTACCAGGAGTATACACTCTGTTTTGTTTGAGTCCATGGATCTGTACTAACTTCTCTGCCATGATAAACACGGGCCTCTGAATTAGGAAAAACTTCTTGTTTCCCACCTCAAGCTTTTGTCTCATGAAAGTGAAAGTTCCAAGTCCCGGAATCTGAACTCCCTGAAAAGAAAAAGGGCAAAAAAAAAAAAAGCAACAGAGAGAATTCACTGAAATGTAAACAAAAATAATCCTTTGCACTGTTATACCAAAGCACATGAAGAAATTTAAGCATGTGCCTTAAAATTCAATGCTCTTTATGACCCATTACAACTTTAGTATTTCATGACTCTAAGTTTTCAAAGAAGTATAAAATGTAATATCTCAATCCACAGTGCTTTTCTGATCCATCATCTCCATACCATTCAAAGCCTGTGAGGACTGAGAAAACATGTATGGGGACTTCCCTGTGGTCCAGTGGCTAAGACCCTGAGCTCCCAGTGCAGGAGGCCTGGGTTTGATCCCTGGTGGAGGAACTGTATCCCACATGCCACTACTAAGACCTGGTATAGTTAAATAAATAAATATTTTTTAAAATGTATGGATGCTATAGCTGCTTTTAATCTTTATCTAAGATTACTCTAAGCAGAGATATGGTTTTTCCAGTGGTCATGTATGGATGTGAGAGTTGGACTGTGAAGAAGGCTGAGCATCGAAGAATTGATGCTTTTGAACTGTGGTGTTGGAGAAGACTCTTGAGAGTCCCTTCGACTGCAAGAAGATCCAACCAGTGCATTCTAAAGGAGATCAATCCTGGGTGTTCATTGGAAGGATGGATGCTGAAGCTGAAATTCCAATGCTTTGGCCACCTCATGCGAAGAGTTGACTCATTGGAAAAGACCCTGGTGCTGGCAGGGATTGGGGGCAGGAGGAGAAGAAGATGACAGAGGATGAGATGGCTGGATGGCATCACTGACTCGATGGACATGAGTTTGAGTGAACTCCAGGAGTTGGTGATAGACAGGGAGGACTTGCATGCTGTGATTCATGGAGTCTCAAAGAGTCGGACACGACTGAGCAACTGAACTGAACTGAAGATTACTCTTGTCCTAAAAAGAGATGGAAATAGCAGACCACCTTTACCCGACTCCTGAGAAATCTGTATGCAGGTCAAGAAGTAACAGTTAGAACCAGACATGAAACAACAGACTGGTTCCAAATCAGGAAAGGAGTACATCAAGGCTGTATACTGTCACCCTGTTTATTTAACTTATATGCATACATCATGCGAAATGCCAGGCTAGATGACGCACAAGCTGGAATCAAGATTGCTGGGAGAAATATCAATAACCTCAGATGTGCAGATGATACCACCCTTATGGCAGAAAGTGAAGAAGAACTAAAGAGCCTCTTGATGAAAGTGAAAGAAGAGAGTAAAAAAGTTGGCTTAAAACTCAACATTCAGAAAACTTAAGATCATGGCATCTGGTCCCACCACTTCGTGGCAAATAGATGGGAAAACAATGGAAACAGTGACAGACTTTATTTTGGGGGTTTCAAAATCACTGCAGCCATGAAATTAAAAGACACTTGCTCCTTGAAAGAAAAGCTATGACCAACCTAGACAGCATATTAAAAAGCAGAGACATTACTTTGTCAACAAAGGTCCATCTAGTCAAAGCTATGTTTTTTTCAGTAGTCACGTATGGACCTGAGAGTTGGACTATAAAGAAAGATGAGTGCCAAAGAATTGATGCTTTTGAATTGTGATGCTGGAAAAAATCCTTAAGAGTCCCTTGGACTGCAAGGAGATCCAACCAGTCAATCCTAAAGGAAATCAGTCCTGAGTGTTCATTGGAAGGACTGATGCTGAAGCTGAAACTCCAATACTTTGGCCACATCACCAACGCGATGGGCATGAGTTTGAGCAAGCTCCGGGCGTTGGTGATGGACAGGGAAACCTGGCATGCTGCAGTCCATGGTGTTGCAGAGAGTCGGACACGACTGAGCGACTGAACTGAACTGACTGAAATTGTGTGACATTTTAAATTTTAATCCCTTGCCATCAGGGGGACAGAATTTCTGCTTTCTCGTTCTCTTTCTAGTTTTAAAAAACGTTGATCTACTTACTTACTTGTCTGCGCCAGATCTTAGCTGTGGCACACAGGGTCTTGATCTTTGCTGCAGCATATGGGATCTTTTAGTTATGGCTTGTGGGATCTAGGACCCTAAACAGGGATCAAACCCAAGCCCCTGGCACTGGGAGTATGGAGGGTTAACCACTGGACCACCAAGGAAGTCCCTCTCATTCTTTATGGTAGGTTTAATGTCCCTCACTTAAAATCAGACAACCCAAAACATGCAAGATACGTGCTATCGTGTGGTGATCTTGGTTAATGTGCAGAAGCAAAAGATTGTGGCTTTCACTCTAGGTCTCTGTCTTCATGGAAACATCATACATCAAAGGTTACAAAGTCAAACGCTACAAGAGCGAAGAAAGGATGCAAGGGAGTGAAGGTACTGAGCCAGAGAATGTGAAAGCTAAGGAGTGCATCCCCCATCTAAAGGGGAGAGACCCTTGTCAGCTTCAGCCAAGTGTCACATGTACTGAACAAAAACTCATTTTGTTAATCGGCTGATTTTTCAAGAAAAAAAAATTTTTGTACACTCTCCCAATTTTAAGTTCTGATGACAAATTTAAATTATCAGATCAAACAAAATAGATTGCACGGATGAATTCAGATCAAAGGTTCTCATATTGGGACCTCTGAGTAGGATATAAATGTTTCACAATATCCCAGCACCCTCCAAACTCCCAACATCTCTGTTCAGTTTTGTGGCATCCAAACTCAAGACTTGATGGGAAGAAATAGCCCATCCCTGGACAAAGGTTCTCATTTTTGGCAAGTAGAGTTCAGTCCCTGACTGCCTTCTTACATTTCATTTAAAATCCATTTCCTGCAAGGAGGCAAGATAAGAAGCATCATATCCTCCTATAGCCACTCCAGGAACTACCAGATCACAGATGAACAGAATTCATCTACTTCCTCTATACACGCCTGGGCTGATCAGCAATACCCTTCCTATCACTGGAACAGCAGAACTTTCACATTCGTTACCTAAGGGTGAAATCCATATCTGTTAAATCTACCAACCACAAGTCCGAAGTGTGAGTATCATAAGATCACAAGACTGCAGGTTACCCTGGATGGCTCTAAAATCTGCTATCTTGCTCCCAGCAAAACTATTGGAGACTAAGGAGGAAACATTCTTTGATGTCCTATATTAAAATTAAAGTATAAATCTTACCTTGTGTAGGGATAGCTGCAGTTCCACAAATTCTGACACATTTCCCCAAATAGAAGAAACTTCTGAAATCCAAGGTAAATAAAATATAATGTATGAATAATTTATGAAAGCACACCTGTGATAGTATCTTAGTGTTCGTAAACAAAAATGTGAGTACGAAATACAGAATAAATAATTTACATTATTTATTTTAAGTAACAATAATTTCTAATTAAGTAAAATTAACAGAAAATAAAGTCACTTCCCAAAGTTAATTTTCCTAATAAGCAAAGTTAACTCACTTTAAATTCCAAAAATGTGAAAGAGGAGGCAAAAGAGAAAGAGAAGGTGGAGAGGAAGGGGAGAAAATCTTTGTAAAAAAAGGGAAATGTCACACCTTGCCCTTTATTCTATAAACATAGTTGTTGTTAGTTGTGTCAGACTTGGAGATCCCATGGACTGTAGCCTGCTAGGCCTCTCTGTTTCTGGAATTCTCCAGATAAGAATAGTGGAGTGGGTAGCCATTCCCTTCTCCAGGGGATCTTCCTGACCCAGGGATCAAACCCAGGTCTCCTGCATTGCAGGCAGATTCTTAACTGTCTGAGTTAACCTAGTGTTATCTAGCCTTTTATTTTTATATATATGTATTTATGTGCCCGTGCTGAGTCTCAGTTGCAGCACAAGGGATCTTGAATCTTCGTCGAGGCATGTGGAACCTTTAGTTGTGGCACACAGGATCTTTTTTTAGTTGTGGCTTTTGAACTCTTAGTTGCAGCATGTGGGATCTAGTTCCCCAACCAGGGATTGAACCAGGGCCCCTTGCATTGTGAACATGGAGTCTTAGCCACTGGACCACAGGGAAGTCCCTAATCTAGGCTTTTCTTAATGACCCATTCAACAAGCTTCTAAGAGTCTACACCGTGCCATTTGATTAACATAAGCCTTCATTCTCACACCATTCCATAATATAGGAAGGAGGCCAGGGGCCACTAAAACATCAAAGATCATTGTCTGTACACTAACTGTCTCTGCACTTTTATTTTTGCTTCTTTCTTGACTGCTTTTCACTCTCAGTAGCCACCACTGGACTCCGGCTGTCACTCCTCTCTGCTGCGAGTACTCTGCTGGCTCACCGCCCAGTCTTAATTCACTGCTTCTGATCACCTGTGCTCTTGCTTTCAACAAATATACTAACATTATGTCTAAAATAATAATTTTTTAAAACAGACTTTTGGGTAAGGGCCCAAAGGGCTTTACTTTGTATTTGGCCATAGACTTCACATTCTCTACTTTGAATGATCAGAGGGAGGCCTTCTATGCTTATTTTCTTGTTCTGAGCTATGTTCCAGGAAAGCTGTGGTAGAAAAAATAAGTAGTTGTCAATTACTAAAGTGTTAATGTATGATATGAAGGAATACTCTGGGTATAACTAATACTCATAAATATAGAAATCCATGTCTGTATTGACATTTCCATTCCAAACTTAGTCATGAGTTTATTACAGATATTTTCCACTAGTGAACTCTTTTTGCAAATCAAAAGAGTGCTGTGTTTTAATTCTCAAAAGAAAGGATCAAGAACAGTGGCAAATACCAGCTTACCTCTTCATGGCATAGATACAGTTGGGCACAAAAACCCATTCTTTCCCCATTTTAGAAGCTGCTTGATTTACTCTTGCAACTGTTTTTCCTAATGGTTTAAACCACTACCTAATGTGGAAAATTGCACTCATTTAATCCTGTATATCGGCATTATAAATATTTTTATTAATATGCCAGAGAATGAACAGGATGGGTAATGAGAAGTAGCAGTGACTCATGGGTTTCCCTAATGGCTCAGTGGGTAAAGAATCCATCTGCAATGCAGGAGACACAGGAGATACCAGTTTGATCCTGAGAGGGTAACAGGCAGGAAGGCTCAGTTCAGTTCAGTTCAGTCGTTCAGTCGTGTCCGACTCTTTGTGACCCCATGAATCGCACCACGCCAGGCCTCCCTGTCCATCACCAACTCCTGGAGTCCACTCAGACTCATGTCCATCGAGTCGGTGATGCCATCCAGCCATCTCATCCTCGGTCGTCCCCTTCTCCTCCTGCCCCCAAGCCCTCCCAGCATCAGAGTCTTTTCCAATGAGTCAACTCTTCTCATGAGGTGGCCAAAGTACTGGAGTTTCAGCCTTAAAATCATTCCTTTCAAAGAAATCCCAGGGCTGATCTCCTTCAGAATGGACTNCTTGCAGTCCAAGGGACTCTCAAGAGTCTTCTCCAACACCACAGTTCAAAAGCATCAATTCTTTGGCACTCAGCCTTCTTCACAGTCCAACGCTCACATCCATACATGACCAGTGGAAAAACCATAGCCTTGACTTGATGGGCCTCTAGGGGTCTCCAAACAGAGGAAACAGACTGCAAGTGTCAGACGTTTTTTATCTCTTTCTTAAGTGGCAGGAGGAAACTACACGTGTTAGATTTTTTTCCCTTCTCTATACAAATTTAAAAGGTTTCTCTTAAAATTTTGTGTCGCCATGATGACACCTGGCTCCACCTGAACTTAACTTTTCTCAAACCTTGAGCTAACCAATGCATTTTTCTTATGGAAATATTTTTGTAAGCTATGTTAGTGAACTATGTATTTACCCTAGACTCTGACTTTCTCCACTTAAGACACAGAACTGATAAGGGCTCGACAAACCAGTATGTTTTACTCATACATTGTTCCCCTAATCTATGTTAATGAAACTGTATATTTACTTGGAAACCTGCCTTTCTGTGAGATTCATGTCAATCACTTTATGGCCTGGGATGACTCACCTGGTACCAGTGTTATCTCAAAATGTATGTTGTGGGTGAGGGGCCTGGTGACAGTCTTTGAGTTTTGAGACATTTCCTTTCTCTAATTAGCAATCTGCTGGTAGCTATATAACACTGAGCCAAAGACTAGCAGGGGGCACTCTTTCTGCCCCCTTCTGATGTCTATGTCAGAAGCTTTTCTCTATCTCTTTTATACTTTAATAAAACTTTATTACACAAAAGCTCTGAGCGATCAAGCCTTGTCTCTGGTCCCAGATTGAATTCTTCTCCTCTGGAGGTCAAGAATCCCAGCATCTTTCACAACTCAGCAACAACCTTTCAATCCCTGGGTTGGGAAGATCCCCTGGAGGAGGAAATGGTAACCCACTCCAGTATTCTTGCTGAAAAATCCTGTAGACTACAGTCCACAGTCAGACACGACTGAGCATGCATGCACAGATGGAAGTGACTCTTATGAGTCTCAAGGAACAAGCTGGGTGATGGAACTCACTCACCAAGAAAACTAGGACTGCATGCTACAGCAAGCTGGATGCCAACTCTGCCCTTCACTCTAACTCATGGATATACAGTTTATTAAATATACTCAAGTATTCCTTCTACTCTGTCCCATTCTACTGTATTTCCCACTCTTCCTCATCCTTACAGACAAAAGAATTCTGTCTGCTGCTGGCTGCTAAGAATTAACAGTCCCAACTGTTTCCTGAATTCAAATTTTCATCATGAATAAAAATATTTAATTCACTAATGATATAGAATCTCAGTAGCCAGACTTACATGAAGACTTTTCAAAGTCAAAGGTGTTAAGCCTTTCACCTAGACTGCAGCTCACATTTCAGGAAAACAGTCTATACCAAAATGAAATGATTAGGGCCAGCAGAAATTGTATAGCTGGCAACCAGACCCTACCGAAAAGACCTGACTGAGCTTAATTAGAAATTTGAAGATCCTCTTTCCTCATTTGAAAGATACATTCAAGTCCAACTGTGTCATTTTACCCTATAAAATCTAATGGGGTGGGAGTGGGCGGCCTCCCTAGTGGCACAGTGGATAAGAATCTGTTTGCCAATGCAGGAGACACGGTTTAGATCCCTGATCTGGGAAAATCCCACATGCTGCAGGGAAGCTAAGCCCATGGACTACAACCACTGAGCCAGTGCTCTAGAACAAGGGAGCTGCAACTACTTAGCCCATATATTGCAACTACTGGAATCTGCGGGCTCACTTTGTGGCTCAGCTGGTAAAGAATCCGCCTGCAATGCGGGAGACTGGGGTTCAATCCCTGGGTTGGGAAGATCCCCTGGAGAAGGGAAAGGCTACCCACTCCAGTATTCTGGCCTGGAGAATTCCATGGACTGTAGAGTCCATGGGGTCGCAAAGAGTCGGACACGACTGTGCGACTTTCACTTCACTTCACTTCACTGGAGTCTGCACACCCTAGAGCCTGTGCTCAGAAACAAGAGAAGCTCTCATGCTGCCTGTAGAAAGCAACCCCATCTCGCTGCAACTAGAGAAAAGCCTACAAGCAATGAAGACCTGGCACAGTCAGAAATCAATAAATAAAATAATAAAAATCTAATAGGCAAAGTCTTATAAGAGCAGAGTTTATTATTCTAAGCTGAAATGTTATATTTTTCACTGAAGGAAAAGGAAAACATGTACCTAATTTCTTTCAGGAAATGAAGCCTTTAAGCCTCTGTAATTCAAATGGAACAGACCTGGAAATCTTGCAGACTGTGATTTCTAACTTTGATTTTTTTCCATACTCCAAAGTGTCAGGAAAAGAATAACTAAATCTCAAAAGAAAAATACTTCTAATCCAGTCTAAAAAGCAATCTAAAGAATATGCTACTGTTATATTTTTAGGAACGCTGAGGTTATTATTTATCTTAACCAAACACTGAAATACCAAGAACCACAAGAAATCATCCCTGGATGTACCTTCCATATTCAATTCAACCTTCATTTAACTTCAGATTCTAAACATTTTGTGCTTTCAAAACTGTATTTTTAAACACAATGCCAAATGTATTCCAGGTAGGAACACTTTACCTTATATATAATCATTATAAAAAAAAAAGATCAAGTGCCCATTATGTATATTACAGGATAATATATACTTGAAATAGATGCTAATATCAAAAGGAAAAGATAAGTCCCCTAACTTTATAAAACATCTTATAAAACTAAAATATTGATATACAAACAGAACAAATTATTATAGAGTGATTTAGACAAGGAAACATATTCCCAGAGCATAGTGCAGTGGAAAGGGCACACTGTGCTGTGTGTCTGGAGACCTACAGCCTTCCCGCCCCCATGGATTGCTCACTGTGCAGCCTTCAATAATTTCAACCATAAAATGATGATGGTTCCCTCCAAGTACTACTGTTGTTGTTTAGTTGCTCAGTCATGTCCAACTCTTTTGTGACCCTATGGACTGTACCCTGCCAGGCTCCTCTGTCCTTGAGATTTCCCAGGCGAAAATACTGGCATGGGTTGTCAGAACTACTGAGCCCTCGGGCTGCAACTACTGAAGTCGGTTCGCCTAGAGCCTGTGCTCTGCAACAGGGGAAGACAGTGCAGGGAGAAGCCTGAGAACTGCAACAAAGAGTAACTAACTCCTGCTCGCCACAACTAGAGAAAGCCCGGGCAAAGCAATGAAGACCCAATGCGGCCAAAAATTTTTTTTTTTTTTTAAATCTCAATGTCACTTTGAAAAAGAAACTTTCTAACTAAGCCTAGAAAATTTTCTATAGAAGATGTCAAGTCTTCTTCCAAACAGCCATTTCTTTTTTTTAATCTCAGTTTTTTTTGTTTTGTTTTGTTTTTTAACTTTTTTAGCTGCCACAAGCAGCATGCAGTATCTCACTTCCCCAGCCAGGGATGGAACCCATTCACCCACTCCCCTCGCTGTAGAAGCCCAGAGTCTTAACCACTGGACCACCAGGGCAGTCCCTTGATCTCACTTTCTTAATACAAGCCTAAGATACCATGGGCAACAAAAGTAGCCTTGCCTGAATTCTGAGAAGGAGCCATTTGGGGTGGCTGTTTGTAGCCAGCATTTATTGAGACTTACTCCACACTAGTCCCTGTGTGTACATTATCTCATTTAATGAAAAACCCTTCAGCTGGCCCCTTTCTCTCATTAAAGAAGTCAGTATACAGAAGTGTCTTAAGACTTAATGCTCCCAAGTGCAGGAGGTCTGGGTTCCACCCCGGGTCAAGGAAGTCCCTCCCACACCGAGCAAGTGAGTTAGCAAGGGGCAACTAAGACCCAGCGCAGCTAAAGAAATGAAAAGAAAATGAAAAGAGCTGTGATTACCAGCTGCTTGACAAGGAAACACGGGCCATTCAAGGCCCTCCAGAGACAGGGGATGGGGAGAAGTCCTTAGCTTTGCCCCAAGCAGGTAAAGGTTCATCCTCAGCCCCCAGCCCCTGTCGCTTACCCTCCTGGCTCAGCGAGGGCAGCGTGGGCAGCAGGTGCCTGCCGACGTCCTGCAGCGAAGGGAGGATGGCGTCCAGCATCTCTGGTCCCCTGTCGGCTAGATGCTGCGTCTTTTCTTCTTCAGATGGAGTTTACACAAACGTGGTTGTCCCACTCTCCAGCCTCCCTCTCCTGGGAAATTTGGATATACCTTTAAAATTACCAAATCTCGATTTTTTTTTTTCTTTCTTAAACGTTTTTTTCTTGGCGTCCCCCACCCCCGTCCCCAGTCGGCTCTCCCTGAAAGGTGTCCACCACAGGAACTCAGAGAGCTGTTCGGCACTCGAATTAAAAAGCGCAAATCCAAGCTCTGGGGACCTCTAGGAGGCCCACTGAGAGGGTCAGCCGGAGCGGAGCGGGGTAGGGGGACCGCGGGAGGGCAGGCCCGCCGAGAGTAAGGGAAAATCGTGTTGCTAGGACGCGATAAAGGCTCGCTCTGTTGCTAGGGAGTCAGAATAAGGCCGCGGCCCAGCCCCCTAGGTGTGTCTGGTCCCAGGTGGCCCGGTTGAATCAGAGCTCCAGGTAGAGAGAAATTGGGAAGTAACAATGTTTTTTATTTTTTGTTTTTCTTTCCCTTTCCTTCTTGCCCTGAGCAGCGAAGAGACGTGTCGCTTTGGTAATCACCCTGGACAAATCTGGAAATAAGCGTTTGTCCCGAGTGATGGACTTTCTGAGTCTCTGGGTTTGTTTGAGAGTTTGAGTGCGAGCTGGAATTTGTTTTGTCTCGTGTTTGTTTTTTCCTAGACTTCTCTCCTAGGAAATGGAGGGCAGGAGGACTGGGGAGGGAGTCGGCTTTTTTTTCATTACAGTCAGCTTCTCCTTTCTTCTACACTTAATGAATCTCTTGCAGAACTGTTTTCATACTCTCTCCTCTGCTGACAATGAATTATCACAAAGCAAGCACACTCATGTAAACCCCATTCAGGTCAAGAAATAGAACTCCACCATTACCACAGAAATGCACCTCATTCCCCCTCCCGACATTATTCCAACAAACACCATCAATTAATTTTACCTGTATTTGAACTTTTAGAAGCATACAGTATGTATGCTTCGGTGTGTGGCGCTGTCACTAAACATCGTGAGATTCCTCTGTGATTTCTTCAGTAACGATTTGTTCATTTTCACTGTTGCATGTTATCCCTTTGTGTGACAATTGCACACTTTATATATCCATTCCACTGTTGAGGGAGACATGAATTGTTTCCCTTTGGAGCTATTAGGAATAATGTTGCTGCAACCATTCTTGAACAAACTTTTTCGTTTTGGCTGTGCTGGGTCTCTGTTGCTAAGTGCTGCTTTCTCTAGTTGCCGAGATCAGGGGCTTCTCACTGGGTGACTTCTCCCTGTTAGCTCTCATATTTGAGATATGAAGAGAATGTAATGGAAGTACAAGGAGGGGGAGGTTATTTCTGAGATGACTGGTCTGAATGCTTAGCAGAGAGGTTTGGGATTTACTTGGAAGGTGTAGACGGCTCCTGAAGGCTTTGGGATAAGATGACGTGATCACTCACACAGACTATTATATTCTTCAGTATTAAAATGGAGTTGGTATTTCATTATGTGGCATAAAGAATCTATATGTCAGATGGAAACTATTTAGTTGATCCTCAAACAGTACAAATCTGAACTGCCCAGTTCCCCTTGCATGCAGATTTTTTTCACTAAATATATATGCTATAGTAACACAGATCCTGGAATAGCTGAATCCATGGATATGGAACAGCAGATATCAGGGTGGGAGTAGACGGGCATGAGTGATACTTGACTGTAAAGTTAGGGAGGGGGTTCCACTGTGGGGAGGGTTGGCACTCCAAACCTCACCCCCTCCCGTTGTTCAAGGGTCAACTGCAATCAGAGAAATTTCTGAGAGAGATGAGGGAAAGCCACCTAATAACTAAAAGCATAAGAGCATGTCTTGGGAAGATTGACCCCAGAGTGATTTATGTCATTGGGAGTGACAGCTGTTTATAAATGTTTGACAGATGAAATGGCAAAGACGTAACACAACTGAAGAAAGGTAAATTAGATAATATTACAAATGAGAATACTTTGAGACTAAGCTATGGAATAATCTCCCAAGGAAGAAATGTAGGAAAACTCAAGTCAGACTATTAAAAAAAAGAACATGTCAAGTAATAGAGAGCACACTATCACCCTTCCACCTGGTACACCTGCAGGATAAAAGTCTAACAGAACTTTCCCATGTTTAATAGATGTGACCTCAATGAATAATAAATATGATAACAATACCTATATATATAACATTATTTATTAATGGATGCTAAGTTAATATTTATGCTGTACTCATCTGACCTCTCATTCTTATAAACATTTTGCATGTTTCTCCCCCCATTTCAAATAAGAAAAAATAAAAATTTTGGCAGTTGAAGACCTGAGTTCACACCTGATGTTAGCATAAATAATTTGTATGACTGAAAAAAGGTTAATACTTCAGAGCTTCAGTTTTTCACTCATAAGACAGGAATAATGATAATAGAGGAAATTGCAGTATGCTTAAGGAAACAATAGGAGGGACTTCCTTGGTCATCCAGTGGCTAGGAATCCACATTCCAACGCAGGGGACACAGGCTCCATCCTGGGGCACAGAACCAAGGCCCCACACGCTTCAGGGCTATCGAGGCTTCGTGCTGAAACGAGAGGGGAGTCCACACAACGCAATGAAAGTCCAGCAGGAAACCAGCTAAGATCCAGTGCAGCCAAAAGCTAAAAGAGTCAATAAGAAACAACGGGAAAAATTGAATGAGAAAAAAAATGTGGCTTCCAAACACACTAAACTTGAAGCTAGTACTGTAGGTTAGTCAGCTATAGAAAGACAAGCATCATACGGTATCACTTATATGTGGAATCTTTAAAAAAAGAGAATACAAAGTAACTTATTTATAAAACAGAAGTAGAGTCATGGATGTAGAAAATAAACTATGGCTGCCAGGAGATAAGTGGGTGGAGGGATAAATAGGGAGATTGGGACTGACATATACACACTACTATATATAGAATGGATAACTAATAAGAACCTGGTGGATAGTACGGGGAACTCTACTCAATACTCTGTAATGGCCTGCGTGGAAAAGAATTGAAAAACAAAAATAAGGGCATATGTATAACTGATTCACTCCGCTGTACACCTGAAACCAACACAACCCTGTGAATCAACTATACTCCAACAAAAGGTCTTGTAAAAAATGAGGGAGTGGAAATTCCCTTGTGGCGCTAGTGGTAAAGAACTCACCTGCCATTGAAAGAGACTTAAGAGATGTGGGTTCAACCCCTGAGTTAAGATCCCCTGGAGCAGGGCATGGCAGCCCACTCCAGTACTCTTGCCTGGAGAATCCCATGGACAGAGGAGCTTTGTGGGCTACAGTCCACAGGGTCAGACACAACTGAAGTGACTTAGCACACACAGCACAGCGCCAGTGGTTAGGCATTTTCATCGCCTGGAGTCTGAGTTCAGTCCCTGGTTGGGGAACTAAGTTCCCACAAGCTATAGGATGTGACCAAAAAAAAAGAAAAGAAAAGTCAAGATATTCCCAGATAAAAACTGAGGATGTTTATTACCTTTAGACATGCCCTGCATGAACTGCTAAAGTCAATCTTGCAAATTGAAATGAAAGGACATTTGAAGTAACTCAAAGCCATGTGAAGAAATAAAGATCTCATAAAGGAGAGTACATGAGCAATTACATAACCCAGTACTAAAGCTGGGCTTCCCAGGTGGTGCTAGTGGTAAAGAACCCGCCTGTCAATGCAGGAGACATAAGAGACCTGGGTCAGGCAGATCCCCTGGAGGAGCGCATGTCAACCCACTCGAGTATTCCTGCCTGGAGAATCCCGTTGACAGAGGAACCTGGCGGGCTACAGTCCATAGAGTCTCAAAGAGTTGGACATGACTGAACAACTTAGCACACAGGCACTGATGCATTACTATTGTAACAATGGTTTGTGATTTCAGTTTTTAGTTTTCTATGTGATTGAAGAGACATACTTTTTTTAGAAAGGAAATTGACTGCAGCAAAGATAATATATTTTAGGGTTTATAAAATATATGAGAGTAAAATGTATGTCAACAATAGCACAGAGGCTGGAAGAGAGGAAATGGAAGTATACACTTGGCGGGTTTTTATATGTAAAGTGTTATCACTTGAAGATAGATTGGGACAGGTTAAACATGTATACTATAAATACAATAGAATTGTAACAAGTAAGCCCCCTCAACATGGAATTTAAAAATCAGTTAGTCCAAAAGAAGGCAGAAAAAGAGAACAAAAGCCAGACAAGACAAATAGAAAACAAATAGCAAGATGGTAGATTAGAATTCAGGGCTTCCCAGGTAGCACTAGCAGTAAAGAACTCATCTGCCAGTGCAAGTAGGTATAAGAGACACAGCTTCAGTCCCTGGGTCGGGAAGATCCCCTGGAAGAGAATATGGCAACCCACTCCAGTGGTCTTGCCTGGAGAATCCCATGAACAGAGGAGCTTGGAGGGCTACAGTCCATAGGGTATCACAGAGTCAGACATGATTGAAGTGACTTAGGAAGACCCCACTATAGGTTGCCTATCAGAAACACATTCAGAATATAAACAAATAGGCAAAAACTAAATGAGTGGCAAAAAGTATACCACACTAACACTAATCAGTAAATACTAGAGTAGTTATATTACCATCAGACAAGTTAGATTTCAGAGCAAAGGATGTTATCAGAGATAGGATGAACAAAGTATGTTACCATTTCATAATGATAAAGGGGTCAATTTATGAACAAGACATAAAAATCTTAATTTTTACATCCTAATTATCCTATTACATTTATGCATTTAATAACAGAGCTTCAAAAATATATGAGGCAAAAACCAATAATTTGAAGATTACTAGTTTTTTTTTTCTTAGTACAAAGACATGATTTTTATGTTTGTTAGTCTCTTGTCCAACTCTTTATGACCCCATGGACTGTAGCCTGACAGGCTCCTCTGTCCATGGAATTCTCCAGGCAAGAATACTGTAATGAGTAGTGCTTTCTTTCTCCAGGGGATCTTCCTGACCCAGGGATCGAACTTGGGTCTCCTATGTTGTACGCAGATTCTTTACCATATGAGCCACCACGGAAGCCCAATACAAAGACATATCTATAATTTATTATTTCATATAAACTTCAAACTCACCTCAAACTATAATAATATTTCTCTTGAACAAGGACATTACCTATAGAGAATGACTAAAATTTGATGTGCTGACACAAATTACTTCCAAATTTTCCCACAAAAAAAACAGCACACCCATATGGCTTTAATGATGAATTCTTCAAAATATTTAAGGAAAAAATAATACTAAATGTACAAATACTCAAAGAATAGAAAAAGAGAGAAAACTGATCTCAGTTTTTTAAGATCATTAAGACGTTCATACCAAAACTAAAAAAGACATTACAAAAAAGAAAAATTACAGGCCAGTGTCTCTTTTGAATGTAGATGTAAAAATCCTGACAAAATATCAGTAAACAGGATTCCAGGGATATTAAAAAAAAAAAAATGTGATGCATCACAGCCAAGAGGGGTTTATTCCAGGAATAAAAGGACAGTTTAACATTTTAAAATTCCATCAGTGTAATTCACAACATTAACAGAATTTTTTAAAATAGGGAGAAAGTGCAGTCATGTCAATAGATGGAGAAAGCACATTTGATAAAACTAAACATACATTCACAATTTCAGAAGGAAGAATCCTCAACAAAGTAGAAATGGAAGGAAACAGGATTTTTGAAAAATTATCTAATAATAAAACCCTATAGGTAAGGACTTGCCTGGTGGTCCAGTGGATAAGACTCTGTTCATAGTGCGGGGGGTCCAGGTTCAAACCCTGGTCAGAGGACTAGATGCCACATGGAGCAATGAAGATCTTGTGTGCTGTGACTAAGACCCAGTGCAGCCAGATAAATTTAAAAGAAATTTTTTTTTAACATCATATTCAGTGGTGCAACAGTCAAAGCTTTCTCCCCAACAAGATGAGCACCAAAGCTTTTATTACCATTGTGCTGGAGGCCCTACATGTTGCTATAAGACTAGAAATAAATAAAAGATACTCTTGGGGAAAAAAATACAATGATTTTCACTCACATTTTACATGACTGTAAAAACAAAATCAGAAAACATATCAACTATTAAAATCATAAGTTTACCAACAAGCTCTTTAGATACAAGCTTAAGGTATAGAAGTGAAAGTGAAAGCCACTCAGTCCTGTCCGACTCTTTGAGACCCCATGGACGGTACAGTCCATGGAATTCTCCAAGTCAGAATATTAGAGTGGGTAGCTATTCCCTTCTCCAGGGGATCATCCCAAACCAGGGATTGAATCCAGGTCGCTCGTATTGCAGGCAGATTCTTTACCAGCTGAGCCACAAGTGAAGCCCAAAGTATACCAAAAAACTGTATTTCTATGTACCATCAAGAAATGATCAGAAAATGAAATGTTTAAAAATACCATTTATATTAGAATGAAAAAATCAAACATCTAGGAACAAGTTTAAGAGAAGTTTCACAAAGCTAATGTTGAAAACTGCAAACTATTGCAAGTTTGTACTATAGCTGCTGCTGCTGCTGCTAAGTTGCTTCAGTTGTGTCTGACTCTGTGCGACCCCATAGACGGCAGCCCACCAAGCTCCCCCGTCCCTGGGATTCTCCAGGCAAGAATACTGGAATGGGTTGCCATTTCCTTCTCCAATGCATGAAAGTGAAAAGTGAAAGTGAAGCTGCTCAGTTGTGTCCAGCTCTTAGCGACCCCATGGACTGCAGCCCACCAGGCTCCTCTGTTCATGGGATTTTCCAGGCAAGAGTACTGGAGTGGGTTGCCATTGCCTTCTCCATTGTACTATAGAAAAATTTAAAATGACCTAAATAAATGGAAAGCAAAATCATGTTTATGAATCAAAAGACTGAATATTGATGTCCAACTTGATATATAGATTTGACATAAATGCAATCAAAAGCCCAGCATGAATATTTTGTGGCTACTGACAGGTTGAATCTTAAATTTATCTGGAAATACAAAGAACCTAAAATAGCCAAGACTATCATAAAGATGAATAAAATCACAGAACTTATACTATCAGAGTTCAAGATTTACTATAAAGCTGCAGTAATTAAGACAGCAGGCTTCCCAGGGCGAGAAGTGGTAAAGAATCCAGCTGCCAAGGAGGAGATATGTGTTCAGTCTCTGGGCCACTGAGATCCCCTGGAGGAGGAAATGGCAACCCACTCCAGTATTCGTGCCTGGGAAAATTCCATGGTCGGAGGAGCCTGGTGGGCTACAGTCCATGGGGTCACAGAGTCGGACGTGACTTAGCAACTAAATAACAACAACAACAGTGAAGACAGGGGAGCATTAGTGCAAGGATAGACCAATATAACAAAACAGAGATCAGAAATACCCTAGATTTATAGTCACTTTACGACAAAGTGTCATCGCAATTCAGCAGGGAACTGATAGTCTTCTTCATTAAAAGGCACTTTAACAACTTCATATTCATATGGGAAAAGCAATAAACCCTACCTCACATCAAGCTCCAAAATTAATTCAAGGTGGATCATAGACCTAAACACGAAAGCTAGAAAATAAAGCTCTCGAAGAAAAGGTAGGAGAGTGACTTCACAAGTTTCGAGTAGGCGAAGATTTCTTACACATAACAGAAAAAGCACTGACTTCAAAAGACAAAATTCTTGAATGTGACTTCTAAAACTGAGAACTTCTATCATCAGAACACATTGGACAGGCAAATTACAAACTGGGAGAATATATTTGTAATACATATATCTGACATATCTGATAAAGAATTATACCCATAATATATAAGGAACTTCATAGATCAATAAGAAAGCTTTTAAAATTGACACAATACTTGAACATGGACTTCTTACAAAAGGAAGCGAAACAGACATACCTTATGACACATCAATTTCACTCCTAAGCATATCTTCCCCTAAATAACATATCAAGTACATATGTCTATAAAAACTTGTATAAGAATATTTTCACCAGCTTTACTCCTAATAGCCAAAAACTAGCAACAACCTAAATACCCGTTAGTGGGTGAATAAATAAACAAACTGTGGTGTGTTTATATAAAGGACTATGACAACCATAAAAATAAGAAACTACTGATATGCAGAACACAGATAAATCTTCAAAATATTATGATGAGCAAAAAAAAGAAAAATACAAGAGTACCAACTATAGATTACATGTATCTGAACCTGAAAACTCAGCAAACTAATTTATGTGATAGAATTCAGAAAACCTACCTCTGGGACTCACTTGGTGGTCCAGTGGCTAAGACACCATGCTTTCAACGCAGGGGAACGAGGTTCAATCTCTGATCAGGAAGCTAGATCTCCCATGCTACAACAAAGATCAAAGATCCCATGTGCCAGAGCAAAGACTCAGTGCAGCCAAATAAACAATAAATAAGGAGATCAACCCTGGGATTTCTTTGGAAGGAATGATGCTAAAGCTGAAACCAGTACTTTGGCCACCTCATGAGAAGAGTTGACTCACTGGAAAAAGACTCTGATGCTGGGAGGGATGGGAGGGCAGGAGGAGAAGGGGACGACAGAGGATGAGATGGCTGGATGGCATCACGGACTCAATGGACGTGAGTCTGAGTGAACTTCGAGAGATGGTGATGAACAGGGAAGCCTGGCGTGCTGCAATTCATGGGGTCGCAAAGAGTCGGACACGACTGAGCGACTGAACTGAACTGAACTGAATTAAAAAAGAAAAAAGAAAACCTGCCTCTGAGAAATACGGTATCAACCAGAAGGCAGTGCAGAGAGCTTCCTCAGCGGCTGAAAATGTTCTGTATCTTGATCTGGGTGGTGATTACATGAGTATATAGACCTGTGAAAACACACACATGCTTAATATTTATTTTACTATATGTACATTAAACTCTAATTTTAAAAAGAGTACAGACCATCAAGGCACATATTATTTAGCATGTGGCATGCACAACCTTTGCACAGCATATTCTTTAGTATCAGGAGATTTAAAAATTAAATCTTAATTCTGCCTAGGAACACAATAAAAGTTAAGAGTTTGGGACTGAGAGTCAATCCTTAAACATAAAAAATTTGTTGAGCTTCTTATTATTTGCTACATTTAAACAGAGACCTGAAAGATGTAAATATCCTCAGCTATGAGAATATTTAATGGAAAACTAGCCTGAGGCCTTTAATTTTCTGTTCTGAAAAACCTGGGCCTGCTACTCAATTTCTATGAGTCTTAGCTTCATGGTCAGTAAAACGGGATCATAATCACTCTAAACTCTATTAAGGATTTAATGAGATAACATAAAGAGTTATTATCATAAGCACACAATAAATTATAATTGCTTAAATCATGGAATGGCCTTCCCAGGTGGCACAGTGGTGAAGAACCCACCTGCCAATGCAGGAGATGCAAGAGAAACAGGTTTGATCCCTAGTCTGGAAGATCCCCTGAAGGAGGAAATGGCAACCCACTCAGGTATTCTTGCCTGGGAAATCCCATGGACAGAGGAGCCCGGGGGTCTGAAGTCTGGGGGTTCACAAAGAGTCAGACATGACTGAGTGACTGAGCATGATGTACAAAACAGGTAATAAGTTACAAACAGAATGAATGCATCAGTAATATAGCATGGGCTTTTTCTTAGTCTTCTATATATACATAGTGTAGATGTTGCATAAACATTTGGGGTCTGGTATATTTTAATGTTTAACACCTGTTTCGCAATGCATCTGTTTCAATACAGCTCTAGCACAGAAAATGAGAAGATGAGAAAAATTGGGAAGCTGAAGAACAGTTATGGCTAAGGAAAGCAGGGGATAGAATTAGAATAGTTATTTCAAACAGACAGCTCACTTTTCCAAGTTCATATCACAGGATACAGAATTGAGATGAGTCAGACTCAGCTGGTAAAGAATCCGCCTGCAACATGGGAGACCTGGGTTCAACCCCTGGGTTGGGAAGATACCCTGGAGAATGGAAAGGCTACCCATTCCAGTATCCTGGCCTGGAGGACCCCATGGACTGTATAGTCCATGGGGTCGCTAAGAGTTGGACACGACTGAGCAACTTTCACTTTGAGCTTCCCTTGTAGCTCAGTCGGTAAAGGACCTGCAATACAGGAGACCCAGGTTCAATTCCTGGGTCAGGAAGACCCCCTTGAGAAGGAAATGGCAACCCGCTCTAGTATTCTTGCCTGGAGAATTCTATGGACAGAGGAGCCTGGTGGGCTACAGTCCATGGGATCTCAAGAGTCGGATATGAGTTAGTGACTAAACCACCAGACAACAAACTAAACAATTAAATAGCCATCCATAGTTGAATCTAAATGTATGTGTACGTATCTCACACCTTTAGGCTCTTTGGTGGTTCTCCCTTATGTTAGAATATCCCTCCAAATGTCTATCATTTCCTGGTGCCCCAGTCTCAGCTGTTAATCGGGAAACTTGCCATCCCTATCTGCCTGGGTAGGTTCAGGATCCTTCCTCTGGGCTTAAGCTTCTCATTTCCAATAGGAGCTCAATATTTCTTGAATGAGTGAGTGAAGTGAAAGTCGTGTCTGACTCTTTGCAACCCCATGGACTATACAGTCCATGGAATTCTCCAGGCCAGAATACTGGAATAGGTAGCCTTTCCCTTCTCCAGGGGATCTTCCCAATGAAAGGTTGTTGTTGAATCACGACACCAGGATTCTCGGCCCTGAAGGAGAATTCAATCCAGGGCAGGAGACAAGGCTTGATCGCTCAGAGCTTTCATGTAATAAAGTTTTATTAAAGCATAAGGGAGATAGAGAAAGCTTCTGACATAGGCATCAGAAGGGGGCAGAAAGAGTACCCCCCTACTAGTCTTCAGCTGGATGTTATATAGTCACTAGCACAGTCTGTTAATGAAAGAAAGGAATGTCTCAAAACTCAGAATGGCACCAGGCCCCTCACTCATAAGATGCATTTTGGGATAATCTTGGCACCAAAGGGTTTATCTTGGGCCATAAAATGATTAACTTGAATCTTGAAAAAGGGCAGATCACCATACAAATAGTTTCATTTACATAGATTGCTGCTGCTGCGTCGCTTCAGTCGTGTCCTACTCTACTCGACCCCATCGACGGCAGCCCACCAGGCTCCCCCGTCCCTGGGATTCTCCAGGCAAGAACACTGGAATCGGTTGCCATTTCCTTCTCCAATGCATGAAAGTGAAAAGTGAAAGTGAAGTCGCTCAGCCGTTTCCGACTCTTAGCGACCCCATGGACTGCAGCCTGCCAAGCTCCTCCGTCCATGGGATTTTCCAGGCAAGATAGAGGAACAATATCTGAGTGTAACATACTGGTTTATCAAGTAGGTTCTGAGCCAAAAGGCAGAACCGACTTGAAGACAGAGTTTGGGGTAAATGCATAGTACATTAGCATAGCTTAAGATAAACATTTCCATAAGAAAAAGGCATTGGTTATCTCTAGGTTTGAGAATAGTTAACTTCAGGTGAAACCAGGTGTCATGACAACACAGAATTTTAAGAGAAACCTCCTTTTAAGTTTGTATAGAGAAGGAAAAAATATTGCTAGTTTCTTTCCTCCTGCAGCTTAAGAGAGAGAAAAATGTCTGACATGTGCAGGCTATTTCCTCTGTTTGGAGACCCCTAGCCTTCCTGCCTGTTACCCTTTCACCAACCGGGGGATGGAACCCAGGTCTCCTACATTGCAGGCAGATTCTTTACCAACTGAACCACCAGGGAAGCCCAAGAATATTGGAGTAGCCTATCCCTTCTCCAGCAGATCTTCCCAACCCAGGAATCGAACTGGGGTCTCCTGAACTGCAGGCGGATTCTTTAATTTCTTGCATTGCAAGGTGGATTTCTTTAATAATTGCTACACAAAAGCACTTTGCCAACAGCAGGAGCTTGGGAACTTCCCCAGGATCCATGTTTCACTCTTTATATGTAAAGCGCCATCTGGTGGTGAAAGAGGGTGACAATATTTCTAAGTCACCAAGACACGCTTTCCATACTCCGAGGTTTCAGAGAGCTTTAAAAACGTTAGACAAAAAGTCACCATTACTCGTATACAGACGTGCCTACTGTCAAAAATTAATTTTCCTTGAGTAAATGTTTCCTGCTGATTTTACCTCTTCCCCATTTCCTCCCATCCTTACTTCCTCATCCCTTGCTCCTACATTTCAACTGGTTCCTTCAAACACAGCTTTGGTTGGCATTTGTTTTTGTTTTGGCTGCCTCTAGAGCATCAGATTTCCTTTTGCAAATCCATCCAGACTGTGGGTAATCTTGATGCGGCAGTAATTCCTGGTGAGCACATTCCATTTCCTGAGAGGACCAAAACAGATGCCTGCCCTACTTGACTCAGCAGACCAGGCACATGACCCAAGCTCAGTTACCAGATGCTCTTTCTTAGACAGTTGAACCAATAACAGAGAGACAATACAAAGGTCTGTAACATACACACTGCAGGGGTGGCATGCTCTCCCCACTCTTTTGCTTTACAAAGCTTGCCAGGGTTCCTAATTCCTAGCCCCTCTCCCATGATTCCTGCCCATTTCCAGAGTGAACTTCCCAGTTCCCATGACTCTGTGAGCTTCCTAGTGGTCTTCCAGTAACTCCCTTCTCTTTAAGTTAGCTCAAGTTAGTATCTGTGGTCTTGTCTGCTTGTTGCTGTGGTTTAGTCGCTAAGTCGTGTCCAACTCTTTAGTGACCCCATGGACTATAGCCCACCAGGCTCCTCTATCCACGGGATTTCTCAGGCAAGAATCCTGGAGTGGGTTACCATGCCCTCCCCCAGGGGCTCTTCCTGACCAAGGGATTGAACTCGTCTCCTACACCAGCAGGCAGATTCTTTACCATTGAGTCACCTGGGAACCCCCTGTCTGCTTACAAGTTTGTAACACAGCTAAATATCAGACTAGAGAGTGTAGTAAAACAGGCCATCCATCTTCTCATCCCATTTTCAGAGAATGAATTTGAGGATTAAAGAGAAACACTTAAATCCTAGCTTTAACTAGTCAGAGGGGCTTAAACAGAGCCATGTGCAGGCAGTGTGACGGCCCTTTGAAATGAAAACCAGAAAAAGAAAGGGGCAAATGTCAATAGGAAGATTAGAGGCTTCTAATGCAGATTAGATCAGATAGTCCTGAAATGAAAATTAATTCTCATGATAGCACACTAATGCAAGGTATTTTAGGAGAAAATGAGCCGCAGCTGTGAAACACTCAGTGGACTACCCCCATAATCCCCCTCTTAACAGAACCACTCTCCCTGCAAAGATGAATGGAGGGAAAAAACACATGTACCCATTCAGTAAGCACATTATGCAAGAGAATTTATGATACGCAAAAGCAAACAGGGGCTAAAATATCTTTATTCTGTGGACTGAAGAGTGGCTTGCCAGAAAGACCAGGAAACACGATGAGTGTCTCTGAGTTGCTTCGTCACCTGATGACTTATGCAATGAGGTCCTTCTCTGGTCTTATGCAGGGCAGGAAGCAGTTAGCTAGACCAAAAGCTGGATGCCTGCTCCCTGCCTAGGGACTCCATGTGATTTCAGAAGACACATTTGACCTGCCAGTCAAGAGCAGTTTAACATTCTGTAGTGGACTAGTGTGTACTGAAAGGACCTATTAGGAAAAGGGAAATAGAGCGCTGCTCCATGGCTGCTGAGAGTTTGTCAGGTCTTTCTTCCCTAGATCATGCCTTTGGTGTATATAAAACATCATCACCATACCTAAGACCATCAAGATTTTCTCTTATATTATCTTCTAGAAGTTTTATAGTTCTAAATTTTGTATTTAGGTCTATGCTCCATCTTAGGTTTGTTTTGTGAAGACTATAAGGTCTGTGTCTAGACTGACTGACTGAAACTGATTTTTGCATGTGGATGTCCATTTGTTCCAGAACCATTTGTTGAACAAATTATCTTTGCTCCGTTGCATTGCCTTTCCTCCTTGTCAAAGATCAGCTGAGTGCATTTATGTGGCTGTTGCTGGCTCCTGTTCGGTTTCACTGATCTGTTTGTCTGTTCTTTGGCCAGGACGACACTGTCTTGACTGTAGCATTACAGCAGGTCTTGAAGCTTGGCGCTGTCACTCCTCCAATCTTATTCTGTCCTTTCAGTATTAAGCTGGCTCTTCTGGTCTTTTGCCTCTCCCTGTGAACTTCAGAATCAGTGTGTTGATATCCACAAAATAATTTGCTGGGGTGTTAATGGGATGGCATTAAATACATAGATCAAGTTAGGAAGAATTGTCATCCTGAGAATATTGAGTCTTTCTACCCATGAACATAGAATATCACTCCATTTACTTAGTTCTACTTTCTCCCATCAGAGTTTTGTATTTTTTCTTACATATGTATTCTGTTAGACTTATATCTAGGTATTTCATTTTGGGGGTGCTAATGTAAATGGTAATATATTTTTAATTTCAAATTCCACAAGCTCATTGCTCCTGTATAGGAAAGTGACTAGTTTTTGTTTACTAACTTTGTATCCTGAAACTGTAGTATCATCACATAGTATGTCTAGTTTTTTGTCAGTTCTTTCAGATCTTCTACGTAGACAAATGTGTCATCTGCAGAGACAGTTTTATTTCTTCCTTCCCAGTGAGTTTGTCTTTCATTTCCTTTTCCTGTCTTGCTGCATCAACCAGGACTTCCAGTATGATACTTAAGAGGAGTGGTAAGAGGGGACATCCTTGTACTGTTTCTGATCTCAGCAAGAAAGCTTCCAATTTCTTACCCATAAGTATGATATTAGCTGTATGTTTTTTTTGTGGATATTCTTTATCAAGTTAAGGATATTGAGTTTTGAATCATGAATGGGTATTGGATTTTGTCCAATGTTTTTAGTACATCTATTGATATCGTTGGATTTTTCTTCTCTAGGCTATTGACATGATAGATTTTATTCATTGATTTTCAAATGTTAAAACAGACTTGCATAAAACTTGGTCATGGCGCACAGCTCATTTTGTACATTGTTGGGTTCGATTTGCTAATATTTTGTTGATTTTTGCTTCTGTGTTCACAAGAGGTCTGTAGTTCTTTTTTCTTGTAATGTCTTTATCTAGTTTTAGAATGAGTTAGGAAGTATTTCTTCTGCTTCTGTCTTCTGGAAGAGACTATAGATAATTGGTATAGTTTCTTCCTTAAATATTTGGTAGAATTTACCAAGTGAACTCATCTACTTCCTGGTGCTTTCAGTTTTGGATGGTTGTTAATTACTGATTCAATTTCTTTAATAGATATAGACCTATTCAGATTGTATATTCCTCCTTTTATTTCTCCCTAGTGGTCCCCAGGCTTTGAAAGACTTTTGTCTATAACTATCTTTTCCATTTTTTTCAAATCTCACTAAAAAGTACACAAGTACACAAACCACACTAAGAAAATAAAATTCCAAACAAGAAACACATGTTGATGCAGCCCTATTATTATGCATTTTTCCTTTAAAAATGCAATATATACCTAGTATTCAAATAATTATTGCTCATTTCATCATTCATAGGAAATCCTAAAGATATATAATGATCTGATTGCTCTTTGATAGAGTTTTAATAATTTATAAAACATAGTTAACACATAAGATATACCAGGCACTGGTCTGTTTTGTGTAAATCAAATTATTTGTACCTTACCACGAGACTCTAAGGCAGATACTATTGTCATTTTCCTTTACAGATTAAGGAAACCAAGAGAGGTTATAATATCAATATAATAAGAACTTGATAATATCAGGTAGTGCCTGATTCTTTGCAACCCCATGGACTGTATCCATCTGACTACAGTTTTGAACCCCAGCCATATGGCTCTAGAGGCCATTACCTTGACCTTTACATAATAAATTTGTACAATATAGTTTTATTGTTATATATGTACTTTTCCAAAAAGAAAAACCTTTGTGGGGGGAAAAATAAGCTACTTGCTAGTGCTATTAAGATCTAAGATAACTGTAGTTCCTGGTTAGAAAATATTAGTTTTTGATCAAATAAATACAGAAAAGTTGAATTTTGTGATGCTCAGATCCCTGATATATATTTGGTCCATAATAGGTCCTAAATAGGAAAAAAAAAAAGGAACAGCAGGCTATGAAACTGTCTCAATAAATGCTTAAATCAGAACATGTTTTGATAATTTTTATTCCATATTCAGACTATTAAGCACTATGAATTTTAAGAAGGGGGAGATTATGCTGTTTCTTAAAATATTTGACCTCAGAAACTTTTTTTCACAGTATTTAGCAGATTAGCAGTTTATCAAATGCATTTTAAATAATATTGATTATATTATACAACATTGAAGAAATTCATGTTCATATTACATGTGATATTTAAGAAATAGGGTATAAGTTAAAGTCTTGGGAAATATTATTTCCTGCTGAAAAAGAAAACTGAAACACCTCTCATTCCTCAATTCCTTCCTTTGTAGGTCCTTCTGAAACCCTCAAGTTGGAAGCCACTGGGGATATAAGACCATTTTAACAAAGGAAGCACTTATTTCTCCACAAAGCATACTGCCCTCATACCTTGTTCAGTCTTAAAAAAAAAAAAAAAAAATCTATTGAGCATCTACGATTTACCAACAATTTAAAAAGAGAGTGAAAGTGAAGTAGCTCAGTCATGTCCAACTCCTTCCAACCCCACGGACTGTAGCCCACCAGGCTCCTCCATCCACAGGATTCTCCAGGCAAGAATACTGGAGTGGGTTGCCATTTCCTTCTCCAGGGGATCTTCCTGACCCAGGGATCGAACCAGGTCTCCCGCATTGTAGGCAGATGCTTTACTGCCTGAACCACCAAGGGAAGTCACAGTTCCTAAGCTCAAAAAGAAAAATAACAAGTAAATAGCCAACAATAAAGTAGTGTGATTAGGTGTCACAAAATGCTATAAGAAGGGGAGTCAGAGAAAGCTTTCCTGTTCAAAATATGGTTAAGGGAGCAGCAGGACCAACGGCAGTTTCACCTGAAAACTTGTTGAAGTGCAGGCCTACCCCAGGACCTACTGCATCAGAATCCACAGGCATAAGCTCTCCAGGTGACTTGCTCGTACAGTAGAGTTTGAGAAATACTGGCCCAAACTGCCTAGTAGACGCAGAATTAGAAAAAAAGAACAAATTTAAGAACTATTTGGAGGGAGATGTGACTGTACTCATTTAGCATAATTGTTGACTAGATAAGGTGGGAAGGAAGGAGAAATCAATAGTGGAATTTAAACTCTGGGCAACTACCCTGTAGGAATTAATACCACTTCCTAAGATAAGAGGCACAGGGGACAAAGAGGCAGGGGAAAGAGATGAGCTCTGTTTTATTTATGAGTTTGATTTTAACGTTCTTATAGGACATGAGGCTTTTCAGAAAACAGCTAGAAATAAGACTCTGGAATTTAGAAAAGAGATCTAGAGTCATCAAGATGTGCTGGAATAGATTAGATCACTCTAGACTGCACTTTCCAGTATGGTAGCCCATAGCTCACTGAGCACATGAAATGAGATTAGCGTGATTGAGGAA
>SJYQ01003158.1:253511-303561 GCA_006410935.1 Redunca redunca
TAATTGTAATATATAGTGGAAATATATATAACTATTATTTGTATTTTCCAAATCTCCTGTAAATGTGCTATCATATCTTAATAATTTAAAGAGGTAAAAAAAAAAAGTACCTCTCTTCCAAAATACCATTTGCGGGGAGAGGGCTCTCCTCCTACTTTGGGTGTTCCTTTCCTTTTATTCCTCCTGCTCTCTTAAGCATCTCAACTTTGAAATGGCTCAAGCTCTGTCACTGACCAATTTTTCTGTTTACAGTTATTTCTCAGTGATCATATTTCCTCTACAACTTTAAATACCACCTCTACACTGAGAGCACCCAAATTTTTATCTCTCATGAACCTGCCACCTCCAGCTATCTATCTAATAGGCATCCCAAACACAATACAACTAAAACTCAACTCCTGATTCCACTCCCAGCCCATACTTGTTCTTTGCACAACATTCCTGTGTTCCAGCTCCTGGAACCAGCATCTTAGAGCCATAGTTGATGTCTCTATCTCAGACTTTACATGTGATTCACATTGTGAGACAGAATTGGCCCCATATTCAAATTATCTCCATAAGAGATATCAACTACTTTTCACCACCTCCATTTGTACTCCCCCATTAAACTCTCACCGAGATTTTCGCAAGAGACTCCTAACCGCTCTTTCTCCTTCCATCTTTGCCTCATTACAGTTTCTCTCCAAAGATGCAAAAGTGATCCTTTAAAAACGTTAAGTTAGATCATATCACTCCCGTGCTCAAAACTTTATGTTTTGTTCTCCAAAAAGAACTTAAGCCAAAGTCCCTACAAAAGCCAATGAGATTTCATATATGGAATCTCATTATGGGGAGCGGCTTCCCCCTAATCGCCAACTTCATCTCCCATCTCTCACCCTTGCTCACTCTACTCCAGCCACAGTTTCACTTTATTTTTCAAACATAACAAACTTCTACCATTGGGCCTTTGTATTAACTATAACTCTGCCTCAATCATTCTCTCCTTCAGGCCTTTGCCTTATAGATTAAAAGTCAACCCTTATGAAATTATGTGATTTTAAGCAACACGAGGACCAGAATCTTGTTTATTATCAGGTTCACAACTGTATACCCACAGCCATACATATTAATTGTGGGAGGAAATGGGGGGGGAAAGTTAATATTTAAACTCATTTAAAAAAAATCACTGAGCTATTTTATCACTGTAAAAACTAAGTATCATCAAAGCACTTATGAATTTTAAAATACCTAAATAGAAGGGAGACAAACTGAAAATATTCATAGAAGCCAGTAATTTAAGTCATATGTGTTCACCTTCATTTTTAAATGAATTCTACCACAGGCTGTTTTATGAAGTATATAATGTGATTTGTAAAATATTTTAGAAAATGAAAGGTGCATTCCACTACCTGAGTGAATGAGTCAACTGAGGACACAGCAGCATTACCCACAGGAGTCTGCTGAGCCAGACTGTCCAACAATTCCACTGAAATCCCAATCTGAGCAACGGATGGAGTTCGGACAATATTCATGGTTCCAAATGGGTGTTGGCTTCCTTCTCCTGAAAGAAATTAACATGTGCCACGTTTCAAACTTAACTTGTACGTATATAAATTCCTTCCTAAAGATGTGAAGAACCACTGATTTATATGCACTAAGAAGTTCTGTCACGTGAAAGTCTGTCTTTTCTCAGATAAATGTAAAAGGATGCCTCTGTGTGTTTGTGAGTGTGTGTGTGTGTGTTAGCTGTTCACTTGTGTCCGACTCTTTGTAAACTCATGGATCATAGACCAACACCAGGCTCTTCTGTCCATGGGATTCTCCAGGCAAGAATATTGGAGTGGGTGCTATGCCCTCCTTCAAGGGATCTTCCCCACCTAGGGATAGAACCTGTGTCTCCTACACTGCAGGCAAATTATTTACCATCCGAGCCACCAGGGAAGCCCAAAAGGATGCCTAGTTCTTACCATATTAGGAAAACTGAAACTTTCCCCACCAGAAAAACAGCTGTTATTTTTCTAAAAACTTATAAAATTATTACAGCTAGAAATGAAAATTAAGAGAGTAAGACAAAAATAAATGAGAATTAGATAAAAGATTCTCAATGCTGTGATGAAAGGATACCTTTAAAGATTTTTAGAATTAGTTTTAATATTTTCTGATTATTATACAAAGAAAGAGCTCTCAATTGCCATTATCAACAAAGACATGGCATATTTTACCACATGTCATGACTCACCCCACTCAACACCTTAAGATCTATTATCAAATAGGCAATAAAGAAATTTGCAACTTATTCAGAAAATAGTAATTTTCCACTTTACAATATATAAGTATACATATATCATAAATACATAAAACAGATTACATGTGCATTTGATATACCTGATCCTCTAAGTGTCAGCTAACTTAAACATGAAAAAATATAGGTCAGTTTTATTAATCCATATAAAACAATCATGAAAGAAGAAAAAAACACAATGAATAGATTAGTGGTTCATCTGCTCTTTTAATAGGACTATAAAATATCTAAATTAATACTACAGAACAAAAATCTGGGACAACATGCATTCCTAATAACCAGAACACTCACTGAAAGTATCAAATCTCTTCTTATATTTTCAGGTATATGAATATAAAAACTTGCAACCATTTCTGTGCTTTAAAAAATACATACACACACTTCACTAAATGCGACTGGTTTACGATATTTTCATTATTTTATTTAATTTCCTCATATTTGTACATTTTCCAGGTTTACTTCTGTTATTTCTATCAATGTGGTCTGAGAACATACTCTGCAATCTTTTAAAATATACTAAGATTAGGTTTGTGGCCTGATGTGTCAAGGAAATGTTCCATGGGCACTTGAGAAGAATGCCTATTCTGCTGCTATTGAACAGAACGTTCTGCTACGTCTAATCAAGTTTATAGTGTTGTTCAAGTCTTCTATTTCTTTGAAGATCTTCTGTCTAGCTGTTCCGTCCATATTTAAAGTAAGGTACTGACGTTCTCACTTACTGTTGAACTGATTATTTCTCTTTTCCACTCTGTCAATACCTGACTTATGTATTCCAAGGCTCTTTTAGGTGCACACAAGTTTGCAACTGTTACATCTTTTTGAAAGACTAATCCTTTTTTATTTCGGTTTGCATATATATTTTTTCATCCTTTACTTCCAACCCATTTATCTCTCTGAATCAATAGTTGAATCATGTCTTTTAATCCATTCTGCAAATCTCTGCCTTTTAACTGGAGAGTTGAATTTTGTGTTAAATAGATACTTGCTAGTATACCATTTTAACTTCATCATAATTTTTATTATATCCTTTAAATGACTGCACTACAATTACAATTAACATCTTAATTTATAACAACTCTAATTTGGATTAATATCAATTTCAGTATACAAAATAGTTTAATTTCAGTATACAAAATTCAGTATACAAAAACTTGGCTCCTATGTAACTGCTTCTCTTCCTTATGTTGTTTACTGTCACCAATTACATCTTCATACATGGTATGACTATGTTGTGGTGTTGTTAGTTGTTAAGTCATGTCCAACTCTTTTGTGACCCCATGGACTACAGCCCATCAAGCTCCTCTGTCCATGAGATTTCCCAGGCAAGAACACTGGAGCAGGTTGTCATTTCCTTTTCCAGGGGATCTTCCCAACCCGAATGCACTGAATCTGCATTCTCCTGCACTGGCAGGCAGGTTCTTTACCACTGAGTTACCAGAGGAGCCCACTGTATCAATAAGCAGACGTTTTATGTCACTCTTTTATATCAAATAGGAAAAGCAGAGTTACAAAGTATGTATTAATACTGACTTTTATAATTATCTGTGTAGTTACCTTTACCTGTGTTTTTACTTAACATGTATCTAATTTACATCTCAGGTCTCATTTCAGCTTGAAGGACCCCCTTTAGCATTATTTCCTGTAGGGTTAGTCCTCTAGTCATGATTCTCTCAATTTCTGTTTATCTGGGAATATCTTTATTTCACCTTCATTTCTGATGGCTACAGAATTCTCAATTGACCTTTTTTCAGTACTTGTAGTATGTCAGCCTACTGCCTCTGGACTCAATGTTTCTGATGAGAAATCAGCTATAACTTAATAAGGACCCTTGTACATGATGAGTTGCTTCTCTAGTCAGTTTAACATGTCCTAAAGCTAAGCCTACTTGAGTTTGTTGAGCTACTTAAGTGTAGATTAAAGTTTTCATCAAATTTGTTTTAGGGCAGTATTTCTTCAAATATTCTTTCCACCCCTTCTGTCTCTCCTCCTCCTCTGGGACTCCCAACACTGACATGCTTGACAGTGTCTCACGGGTCTCTAAAGCTCTGTTCATTTTTCATTCTTCTTGCAGCTCTTCAAACCTGATATTTTACCTATTTTCAAATTCACTGATTTGGGGGGACCTACTCAAATCTGCGTCTAAAACCCTCAATTTTTCATTTCTATTACTGTACTTTTCCACTCCATAGTTTACTTCCTTTAAAATTTTTTTTCAATTTTTACTTCTTTTTTCTGTTTGATGATGTATCATTTTCCTGATTTCTTTTAGCTCTCTGAGCATGTCTGAGAAGTTTCCTTAAAGTCTTTGACTATTACATCCAATCTCTCTTAGTTCCCAGGTAGTTTCTAGTCATTTCTTCTGTGAAAGGGGCTTGCTTCTTGTATGCTTCATAGCTTTTTGTTGAAAACTAGATATTGAATAATTGACAACTCCAGCAATTAGATGTTTCACCCCTTCTTAAGGTTTATTGCCACTGTTTGTTGTAGCTGTTTTCTTGTTTAATGATTTTTCTGAACTAATACTATAAAGTCTTTATTTTTTATCATTGTGACTACTAAAGTCCCTTATTAGCTTAATGATCAGCTAGTGAATGGAAAGAGATTGCCTTAGAAGCCTGGAACCAAATTCTCGCAATGTTTTGCAGGTGGGCTCCATGTGTTGGGACATGGCTCCAAAACTCATGCCTTCAAGGTCGGCCAGCAGTGAGACCTTAGGACCTTCTTAGATCTTTCCCAAGCATGTGCATAGCCCTGAACACCCATGTGGTCATTTAGATTCCTAGGAATTCCTAGGTCAGAGAATTTCAAAGCCCTTGTTTCTTAAGTATCTCATTCACAGCCTTCCCTTCCAAACTTCTTGGTTAGTATGATGTTTGCCCCAACTGTTGACACTTTCTCAGGCATCAATAACCTGTAAATATTTTTAATATATATGCAAAGATGGCAAGAATACACAGAAGAACTGTACAAAAAGGATCTTCACTACCCGAATAATCACGATGGTGTCATCACTCATCTAGATCCAAACATCCTGGAATGTGAAGTCAAGTGGGCCTTAGAAAGCATCACTACGAACAAAGCTAGTGGAGGTGATGGAATTCCGGTAAAGCTATTTCAAATCCTGAAAGATGATGCTGTGAAAGTGCTGCACTCAATATGCCAGCAAATTTGGAAAACTCAGCAGTGGCCACAGGACTGGAAAAGATCAGTTTTCATTCCAATCCCAAAGAAAGGCAATGCCAAAGAATGCTCAAACTACCNCCAACTAAGGTCCGTCTAGTCAAGGCTATGGTTTTTCCGGTAGTCATGTATGGATGTGAGCGTTGGACTGTGAAGAAGGCTGAGTGCCGAAGAACTGATGCTCTTGAACTGTGGTGTTGGAGAAGACTCTTGAGAGTCCCTTGGATTGCAAGGAGATCCAACCAGTCCATTCTGAAGGAGATCAACCCTGGGATTTCTTTGGAAGGAATGATGCTAAAGCTGAAACTCCAGTACTTTGGCCACCTCATGCAAAGAGTTGACTCATTGGAAAAGACTTTGACGCTGGGAGGGATTGGGGGCAGGAGGAGAAGGGGATAACGGAAGATGAGATGGCTGGATGGCAACAGACTCGATGGAAGCGAGTTTGAGTGAACTCCGGGAGTTGGTGATGGACAGGGAGGCCTGGCATGCTGCGAGTCATGGGTTCGCAGAGTCAGACACGACTGAGCAACTGAACTGAACTGAACACATTTACCTATAAACATTTTTGACAAACCCTTGCAAGAAGTCACTTTAGCAGTGGAAGAGTTCCAAGTTAAATGACATAAAGGCAAACCTTTTGATTCTGACTTTCAAAGAATCACATTACTAAATAAGTTAATTACAATTAATTGTGAATGACGTCCATTCTACTCCTTCTGGTATCAGTACCAATACCAAGAACATGGTCTGTTACTTTCAAGGCTATCACTGAGCAGAGGAAAAAGGGTTGAGATCAGGGTGGATTAAAACACCAGAAAGCTCACTGTTCTCATAGAGATTTGGTGTTTTTTCTTAATAAACGTCCCTCTGGTTGTGACAAGCCTTTGGTTAGTGTCCAGGGGCCTGAAAAAGTTGATTCTGACAGTTTCTGCCAGTTTTTTGTTTTTATTGGTGTTGCTGCTTTTATGGAGGGATAATTTTTGGATTCCCTTTCTCCATCATTTTAACTGTTTTAAGCTAAGAATTATGCTAAGTCCAGAAAATGCACTAGTATTTGTCTGTGTATCAGGGTCAGGAAAACGACTCAAAACACTTGCCTTAGTTATAATCACCCAGGGAGTGATGTGACCAAGCAGAAAGCCTTGTCATCTCTAATCTCCACTTTTATCATACACAAGCTCTCAGCAAATGAGTGGGGTCCTAGGTAAAGCTGTCTACGATCCACTGTAAAAACTGGAGCTAAGAAAATATTCTGACTTTTTCATTTTAAAGCTCTCTGGAACCAAGACAATGTAAGGGGGGAAAATAAAACTCCAAGTCTTCAATAATCTTTAATCAATATTTTCAAAGAAATCTACTGTGCAATTAAGCCATTCCTTTAGTCAATTTTATTCTCAAAACAGGTTTGACACAGTAGTTGATACCCTCCAAGTACAAAAGTTCTTGTTTGCAAACCATAAAATACTAGGAAAAAACACTGGAAAATAAAATACAAACTAAGAGTGAGTTGCTTAATTCTGTATATGAATTCATGATAGCCAAAGGCAAAAGAAAAACATGATCAGTGACACTGAGTCTTATAATAAAAAATTAAAAAGCAAAAACAGCAGGGAAAGTAGAACATCTGGTCTTCAAAAAAAAAAGAAGAAATTCATTGCATAAAGTCTTCAGTAACATTCCAACAGTAAAAGCAGCAGCAAATCTTTTAAGGCTGTTTCTCAAAGTATTCCTCCTCACTAAACTAACAAGGTATAACTCAAAAGGAGAAATCATATAGGAAACTAGTGTTTTACTGTTAGTATACAAGGAAAAGCAGTCATCATCATTTACTATCTGGGTCTAATTGACTCTTTTAAAAAATATATACATTTTAAGACATTTCACAAAAAATGTTTGGAAGAATAGAGAGTAAAAAACAACTTTATTGGAATTTTCAATGAGTAACAAAGCACAGCAACTCAAATACACACTCTAGATTTCCCACATGTGCCTGGTATTTAAGTTACAATAAAACGAGCCACATTCTCTGAATACAACTGTTCATCAAGTGTCACTAATAAATGTGGAATATATCCATTTTATAAACCTGACTCCTGACTTTAAACACATCTCTGTTAGGTTCAAGCTTATCATTACTTCTGGTCCTTCTTCTAGTAGTTGTACTGTCAAAGTGCAATACTTGAAATTTTTAATGGCTCATAAATTGTTGAAGAACGGCCACCTTCTCTGATTTTTAATTTTCAAATCACTGTCATTTTTAGATTTATGAAAATCTAGAATAATCAATCCAAATAACTTTTCATTTCTACATTTATTACCTTCTCATCATCTTTGCACTGCATTGGCAAAAAAATTCCTTTAGATTTTTAAGTAAACATAGAAGATATATTTTTCATTTTCACCAAGAACTTTATTGAATTCACTGTTTTGTCCCACTACCTTCCACCATTTTTCAGGCAACTTCATAATTCCATCTTCCTGAAATTTTTTATATTTTTGAGCAAGGAACTATTCCAGATGCCTTTTACAGTCTTTCAGGGGACTGAAATTTTTTCCATTAAGAGAATTTTGTAAAAGACAGAAATAAACAGAAATCTGAAGGAGCAATGTCTGTGAACACGGTGGATAAACCAGAACTTCCCAGCCAAGCTGTAACAGTTTTTGCTGGTCAACAAAAAAAAATGAGGTCTTATTATCCTGATGGAAGATTATGCATCTTCTGTTGACAGATTCCACACACTTTCCATCCAGTGTTGTTTTCAGTTGTTCTAACTGGGAGCAGTACTCGTTGGAATTAATCGTTTGGTTTTCCTGAAGAAACTCGTAATAGAGGACTCCCTTCCAATCCCACTATATATACGACATCACCTCCTTTGGATGAAGGTAGGTCTTTGATGTGCTTGGTGGTGGTTTATTTCCTCACAGTCTCTTCAGTTCCACATTATTATACAGTATCCACGTTTCATCGCTTGGCACAATTTGTTTAAGAATAGAACATTTTCATATGTCTCAGTGGAGAATCACATGCAAAAATATAGTCAAGAAGGTTTTTCTCACTTGTGTGGAACTCAAACATCAAAGTGATTAACATAACCAAAGCAGGTGCAATGTCCACTTACAAACTGTATTCAGTCAAATTTGGAGCACAAAGGTAAGAGATGAAAGAATACCAGCACATATCCTTCAACCACATGTCCAAGAAAATGTCACAAAATACTACATGATTAATTCCTCCTTGCTGAATGACTGAATGAGTAAGCATACCATATTTTCTTTTGGTCCTTAGAAATATACTATTCAAGCATCAATTTTTTAGTTAAGAAAATTCACTGAGATCATCATTCTTTAAGATTCAGTCCTGAAATTTTACTTATATGATCAACCGCACCACCATCGTAAGAGCCTAGAATGCTATTTGCCTCTTTGTATTTACTTTCCAATTCATGCAATAAATGTAAAATTTGTTCCTCTGTCAATTTTCTCTTTGCCATCAAAAACATAAAAAATTATTAATGCCTAATTCTGTCCAATAAAAGCAAAAAGCAGACAATGAAGATGGTGTCCCCAGTCTCCCTTCATACTTCGTGAGAGATGACCTAATTCTTTGGACAATGCGACATGGAGACTGACTGAGGGGTACTGCACTAGCAAAGTAAGGCCCACATGCAAGCCCAGCCCATCACCTGAGGCAAGCTCCGGACGCAGAGGAGTTTCTACATGTTTAAAGGGCTGTTTAAAGAATATGTCACAGTGACCATCTGTAGCGCACAAAGCCTAGAATATATACTATCTTAAGCTTTACAAAAATGTTTGCCTACCTCAGCTTCAAGTAATTCCACCATTCTTCCTTTTTCTTATCATTTCAGCCTTTTTCCCCCCATAGTTGAGAATAACTAATGAATAATGAATTCCTTGGATGAAAGAGCAAAATGTTTCAAAATATAAACAAAATAAGATCAGTAATATCTCCAAATGCATATTAGGTTTATAAAATGATCCAATGGATCCATATGGTAACTGTAAGATAGAATGAACTTAAAAAACAGATTAAGTAAAATAAATGCTTTCTCTGTTCTTTGAAAGACCCCTACAAAAAAATAAAACTCATGAAATATCCATCTAAGAGTTACAAGCGTCTCCTAAAAGAAACTAAAAGTGAGTCCAGTAGTTAAGGTATTTTTGGTGTGCAAAGAGATGAGGACTGAAGAAAACTGTTATGGCAGAAATAAGCAATTTACTATGAGGTGACATTTGAAATCTGATATATGCTAAAAAGCTACAGAAAAACAGCCTAATTATGCTTGTTGAAAATCCTCTTAGTATCAAATATAAATATTTAGAAATCACAAATATATATTCCTAAAATTTCTGCTTCATTTCTATGGATAGCTTGACAGGCCTGAAATACCATTTTTCCTGAATGCATATTTTAAGAGCTATGTGACTTCCAAAGGTTTATCAACAATAAATCTCTTAAACCAGATAAAAATGTTAATTTACCTGACACTGAAGTATGTCTAGAATTTGGATGTCTGAAATGTATTTAAACAATCATTATTTACCAAGTATCTAAAGTCCATCTCTGTGCTCTACACATTCAAAAGAACATAAGGTAAAAGATACAACATTCCCTACTCTCAAGGCACTTTCATTCTCATTAGGCAGTCACAATTACTTAACCTTTCTGAACAGATTTCATTATCTGGGTGACTTTTAAGCTACCTCCTAGAGCTTTCTTTCTATTATATAATAAAAACATAATAATCATTTCTTGAGCACCAACTATGAGCCAGACAGGCACTATTAGGTATTATCGCTAATGTTCCCCAAAACACATGCACTGTAGGTTATTATTATCCCCATTTTACCTGAATTCTCCTCTAAGGTTAAAGAACCTGGTCAAGATTACCCAGCTAGTAATGCACTGGGATTCAAAGAGGTCTAGTAAGCTCAAAGACTGATACTTATTTCTGTTAATTATCCTGTTTATGCCAAATTCTGCAATATGAACTCTATACTGACTTTTACTCATTACTTACTTTACAATAAGCATTCAAGATAGCAAGTCAAGAAGTAAAAGGTTCCCATTCTGGCTCTAGTTCCACTACATATGAATAGACTGATCCTAGTGGTATCTTGAGGGGGTGGGGCAGGGTTGTCCTTTCTAATCCCCTTAACAAGCTCAATCCAATTTTAAAATGAAAACTAGAATCAGTTTAAACATTTCTTCTTGGCAACTGAGCTAGATGCAAGAAGCCAAAGCAGTAACATTAAAATGTGGCAGCAAGCCCCAAAAGAGAACTATAAAGAAGAAAGTAAAATGATTTATAACAAACTCTAATTTTAACATTCCTTGAAAATTCTTTGGTGCTCAGCCTTTTTTCATGGATGCTAAGCCTTTTTTCATGGATATTCTTAGGTGCTAAGCCTAATTTCATGAAAGACAAAGGCTGAGCAACGGTGTAGAAGTGTGACAGTTAAATGGACACTGACTGAACCCTAGATAGAGGGAGGAGGAAAGCGCTATAAAAGGCATTACTGGGAAAACTGGCAAAACTTTAATGCAGATTACAGACAAGAGTACTGTATTAATGTTAAATTTGCTGAATTTGATCATTATACTGTGATTATAAAAGAATATCCTTGCTCTAGGAAACATATGCTGATGTATTTAGGAGTAAAGGGGTATGATATCTATAACATTTTCAAAATTTTCAGGGAAAAAATATCCAGAGAATCATAAATAAAATGTAACAAAATTAATGAATACGGCTCCTCTGTCCATGGAATTCTCCAGGCCAGAATACTAGATAGAGTTGGTAGTTGTTTCCTTCTCCAGGGAATCTTCCCAACCCAGGATCAAAACCAAGTTTCCTACACTACAGGCAGATTCTTTACTGTCTGAACCACCAGGGAAGCCCAAATGAATACGGAAGAAGAATGTAAAAAATTCTTTACCCTATTCTTATAATTTTTCTCTAATTTTGAAATTATTTCGAAATATAGTTGCTTTAAATCTCTTACTGCACATACCTATGGCTGATTCGTGTTGATGAATGGCACAAACCAACCCAACATTGTAAAGCAATCATACTCCTACTGCAAAAAAAATGTTTTTAAGTATCAGAAATGATACTTTCAGAATTTCATTCCAAACACTATCTCACAGCAGGGCCCTAGCCAAAAAAGAAAAAAGGTAAAGCCCCACCATAAGGTGCCTAGTTGAGGTGCGTGAAACACAAAACACCAGCCTTCTCTCTCATCAGAGTATTCTAAAAAGCTCTACCACCTTCATTACTCTATTTTATTCACATAAATATATAATTCCTCTTTATAGTACAGGTGAGTTAATCAGCAATTTCTTACTCCATTAAGTACAATCACATATTAGAATGCTAAAGACACAATATAAAACATTTAAGCTCCACGTCAGCGTTCTTGTTCTGTCTGACCTAGTGTCCTGCTCCCCACCTGCTCTTCCAATCTTGGCCTCTTCTGCTTCCCATTCTCCACTGCAGGTGTCACTGGGATTCTCCCTGACTGAGGCACTGAGCCACTTCCTCATTGTATCTTGAAACACTTTAAAATAGTTAACCTACAGAAAAAAGGAAGGTTTTAAGTTGAACTTAAGTATGTGTATGAAAGAATATGTAGATGTGGCTTAAACAAACTCTTCAAATAGTATATGAACTCTACAAATATTTACCTTTGACAGACATATGCATATAAACATATAAATATGCATAATATAAAATTTTTCAGTTACATATTTCCCACCTTTCAAGTTCAGAACTAAAATGTTAAATCTTAAAAGACAGTGTACTCTTGTCCTTTATATAGCATGAACCAAAACTTCTTAAAGTCAACATTACATGGCATTTCATTATTCATATATTACACGTTTTAACAGATGTTTACTACAAGTGAACACGAGCACTCAGTTGACTACTATATGAATGCTGTTTTGTGGTGCATCTTACAGTTTAATAAACGCTACTAAGGCTAGATACCAACTTCAGAACTCATATAAGACATTTTAAGAAAAACCTTCCAAAAGTAATGTCAAAAATATTCAAAAAGTACTGTGAGATCTGATAATCATTATACTATAAATACTTACATGCATGTGGAAAGTAAATTTCTAATTCTAATTACAGATATCTTTTGGGTCAATGAGATGGACACATACGACAAAGTAGTGCATCTCCCAAAAAACCTCATTAAGAAATCAGAGATGCAGCCCAGTGAGCAAATCCCCAGTACAACCTGGACCCAACCATGAAATGCTTCTCTGGACCAGATTCAGTCCAGAGTAAAGGTGAGCAGATAATCCTTTGTCTCTGTATTCAACTCTAAGGATGTGAAAATTCTGAATTTGGGGGAAAAAATGTAATATAGAGTATTTATAATAGATCTTTTGGCTTCCTATTATCCATATCTGACTCTCTCACATGCTACTAAGATTTGCAATGGTGAACTTCAGTATGAAGATAATGAGAATGGAGGTAAATATCCTTAATTTAAAATAAATTACCAAAATGTGATTTTGCTTTTTCCAAAATGTGATTTTTGCCATAAAGTTTTTGTTGTCATATTCAGAATTTCACTAAGTGGGCTAACATAGCAAGGAAAAGTGGAGATGACACCCTAAAAAAATGACCAAATTCAGGTTCAGAGTTGTCAAATACAGATTTTGTCAGTATTAATTCACAGTACAGTGTAAAAAGTTAACAATATGTATCATAATTCCTAGAGGAACCACTGAAAAAATACAAAGGTATAAACAAAAAATAGTGGAAGAAATTTGAATTTTAAAAATACTCAATCCAAAAGACCTCCTTCCCAAAAAGGAGGAAAAACAACTAGCAGATAAAAATTTAAACCTAACCATATCAGTAACATTAAGTACTGATGGTCTAACCACCTTATTTAAAAGGCAGAGATAGTAAGAGGTTAAAAAACAAGCACACCTAACTATATACTATTTGATTCTTTATCAATCTTGGACACTCACAAAACAGAGGGAGGAAGAATAGAGAGGAGAGTTACGGCTTTTCTTTTTCTTGCCCCACTGCCCTCTTACTGCTACTATTCAATATGGTGTTCAAAGGACTAGACAATGTAATAGCCAATAAAAAGAAAGTAAAAGGCATAAAAGTTAGAAAGCAGTAAAAAAGTCTTTTTCATTGATGTTACGATTATCTATGTTGAAAAATTTAGGATACAACTATTAATAAAGGGATTTTGGCAAGATACTCAATGTGCTACCCTTTCCTTCATCCTTCAGTATACAAAGTCAATAAATAAAAACCAATCGTATGACACCACCAAATGCTGGCAAGTATGTGGAGCAACAGGAACTCTGGAAATGCTGGTGGAAATGAAAACTGGTACAGTCTCGTGGAAGAGAATGTGGCAGTTTCTCACAAAATCAAACATACTCTTACCATAATATACAGCATTCATGCTTCTTAGTATTCAAAGGAGTTGAAAATGTCTATATACACAAAAATCCACACATGAGTATTTACAGTAGCTTTATTCATAACTGCCCAAATTTGAAAGCAATCAAAATAACATTCAGTAGGTGAAATGATAAACTACAGTACATCCAGACAAGGCAATATCGCATGCGTGCTCAGTCATGTCTGACTCTTTGCAACCCCATGGACTGTAGCCCACCAAGCTCCTCTGTCTATGGGATTCTCCAGGCAAGAATACTGGAGAGGGTTGCCATGCCCTCCTCCAGGGGCTCTTCCCCACCCAGGGATTGAACCTGCATATCCTGCATTGGCAAGCTGATTATTTACCACTTAGCCACCTGGGAAGCCCTAACGCAGTATTACTTAGCACTAAAAAGAAAATAAGCTATCAAGTGATGAAAAGATATGAAAAAACTCTAAATGCCTATTACTAAGCAAAAGAAGCCAATCTGCATGAAAAGACTTCACTTGTATGATGCCACCTGTATGACATTCTGAAACAGACAGACCTAGAGACAGTTTTAAAAAGTCAGCGGCTGCCGGTGGGGAGGTGAGGCAATATAGTACATAGGCAGAGCACAAAAGATTTTTCAGAGCAGTGAAAATACTCTGTATGACATTATAATTATATATATATATCCTTAAACATGTGTCCAAGCCTATAGAATGTACAGTACCAAGAGTGAACTCTAAGGTAAACTGTGGACTCTAGGTGATTATGATGCATCAGTGTAGGTTAAAAGAAAAAAGGCATTCCGGTTAATGATGTTGATAATAGGGCAGACCTAAGTATGTGTGGGAGCAGGGGTATATGAGAAATCTATGTACCTCCCTCTCAATTTTGTTATAAACCTAAAAGTGCTCTTTAAAAAAGCCTGTTTTTTTTTCTTTTTTTTTTTTTAAAAAAACAATTGTACTTCTATGTATCAGTAATAAAGGGCTTCTCTGGTGGTTCAGCTGGTAAAGAATCCACCTGTAATGCAGCAGACCCTGGTTCAATTCCTGTGTTGGCAAGTTTCCCTGGAGAAGAAATAGGTCACCCACTCCAGTATTCCTGGGCTTCCCTGGTGGCTCAGACGGTAAAGAATCCACCTGCAATCTGGGAGACCTGGGTTCGATCCCTGGGTTGGGAAGATCCCCTGGGGAAGAGAATGGCAACCCACTCCAGTCTCCTAGTCTGGAGCATCCCATGGACAGAGGAGCCTGGCAGGATACAGGCTAAAGCCCATGGGGTCGAAAAGAGTCGGACACAACTGAGCGACTAAGCACAGCACAGCATACCAGGAATAACTGGAAATTTAAGGTAATTTGAGGGGCAAGAAAAAAGCCAAAAAGGCAAACAATAAATAGATAAACTACAACCTATCAACAAAATGTAATTCTATACTATTTTAAACAAATAAAAAAAAAAAAGGACCATACACTTCACATCCATGTTTCTGAAAACCTTTTAATGCATATCATCTTTTGTTTTAAAACACATGAAAATCTCATCCTGTATTCCCACTTCAGCCCATCTAAAAACCAGAGTATGTCTGTTTCTCACTCTACAGTACCTGGCTGGTGGAAAAGGAGGGTTAAAAAAAAGAGAGACAGAGGAGAAGATTAAACAGTAAATACTTTTTAACACATCAAAGTTTCATAAAAATTTAATTCCATATGAAATAATATTAAGTGAAAATGGCAGAAAATAGCAGCTATAAACATAGAACTCTATATACATATAAAACAATGCATAGGAATGTGAATGTAGGTGTCTCCTTAAATTCACTTTGGGAAGTGAAAATATCTATTATCATTTAGAATAGTGAATAAAAATCTGGGTATCTAGATTCTAATCCCTGCTCAATTTTAGAAACTCTCTGAAACTTTCTAGATCTCAAGTGTCTCAACAGTAAATTTAAGGGTTGGATGAAATTATTTCTAGGACCTTCTACTCTGAAATCCCATGGCTTATTCTCTTATTATACTTGGCAAGGATATGCTCTATTAGTTTTCTGTAGTACCAACTAGCTTTCTTATGATTCTCTAACAACTGCCAAGACAATAATGATCCATTATCCACACTCAGTACACTTTTTCCAGGCCTCCTACACAATTATTTAAAAAGCCATTTTAATCCAGGAATTCAGTTCCACTTGTAGGTGTTTCTTCTACAGAAATATAGTGCTAAGAAATACGTACAAAAATATATGCAAGAATATTTATTGTAGCATTGCTATAAACAATTTTTTAAAAATGGAAATAATCCAAATTTCCATCAGTGAGGATTCAGTTCAGTTGCTCAGTCGTGTCTTTGTGACCCCATGGACTGCATAACTAATCAAAGGGGGTTAGTTAAATATTCATTTTGGTACTGCATAACATACAATTGTTTGAAAAGGTACATCTACACATACTGCCTAAAAGTTAACAATATTTCTAAGTGAAATATTTAATTTCTCGGACATCCAGTCTCTTGAAAGCCAGAAGCTAATAATATCCGTTGACTCATTGAAAAAGACTGATGCTGGGAGGGATTGGGGGCAGGAGGAGAAGGGGATAACAGAGGATGAGATGGCTGGATGGCATCACTGACTCGATGNGATTCTCTAACAACTGCCAAGACAATAATGATCCATTATCCACACTCAGTACACTTTTTCCAGGCCTCCTACACAATTATTTAAAAAGCCATTTTAATCCAGGAATTCAGTTCCACTTGTAGGTGTTTCTTCTACAGAAATATAGTGCTAAGAAATACGTACAAAAATATATGCAAGAATATTGTAGCATTGCTATAAACAATTTTTTAAAAATGGAAATAATCCAAATTTCCATCAGTGAGGATTCAGTTCAGTTGCTCAGTCATGTCTTTGTGACCCCATGGACTGCATAACTAATCAAAGGGGGTTAGTTAAATATTCATTTTGGTACTGCATAACATACAATTGTTTGAAAAGGTACATCTACACATACTGCCTAAAAGTTAACAATATTTCTAAGTGAAATATTTAATTTCTCGGACATCCAGTCTCTTGAAAGCCAGAAGCTAATAATATCTGTTGACTCATTGAAAAAGACTCTGATGCTGGGAGGGATTGGGGGCAGGAGGAGAAGGGGATAACAGAGGATGAGATGGCTGGATGGCATCACTGACTCGATGGACGTGAATCTGAGTGAACTCTGGGAGTTGGTGATGGACAGGGAGGCCTGGCGTGCTGCGATTCATGGGGTCGCAAAGAATCTGAAACAACTGAGCGACTGAACTGAACTGAAACGTTGTTGTTAAAGAATAACGAACAATGCACTGCATGAGCAGATATTCAATGTTACCCTTTTCTTCATTCTTTCAACATCATAAAATCTTCCTAATTGGCTGCTCTGGCTCTAATCTCAACAAAATTTTCCAAGCCATCCCAGACAATGATTTTCCTAAAACATCATTTTTTAAAGTATCCTTCTCCTGCTCACTACTGCTTGCATAACTTTGCTGACTTCCATAGGCAATCAACTTCCCATCCTCCCACCTCCATCCCAACCAAATCTAGTCATGCTTCAAGCTCATGCTCCAGGCTAATCTTCCACTGAGCAATTTTCAATTATCTCAGGTCACTAATCTGCTTCCTATGAATACTGTCTTGGAGTGGTTTTTAATATTCACACGCAGATATGGAGACCCTAAACGAAAGCAGTCATCAATTTGAAGTGTATGTGCTAAGGATGAAGTAGATATACAACAAAGTTTTTACATAAGCAAGTATTTTTTCTTCTGTACTTTGTTTAATGGAAATGTCTAAAGCAATTTCTAGTATACTTCCCAAGTTTTTAATAATTAAAAATTATAATACAGCAAAAGACCTATAGTGCCTATAGCTACCTACTTTTAAAAATCTAAGTTCCACACAAATTTTATTGTCAATACTCCCTTTTATGTGCTGATCTGAGTTTGCATACAATTCCTATAAACCAAATAATTTCTTTATGTAATACTCCCAGTATTACATAATTTTTACTACATTTTTAATTCAATGTCTCTTCCACACTAAACACCAAGCACAGTGTATCTAAAGATAAAAACTGCAAGACTGATTTAAACTTTCCCCATTCTCTAACCACTAAACTATACTCCCAAAGCTTGTGCCTTTTATTTATTTACTATTTTAAGGATTTCTAGATCCCATCAAAGAAGGAAGAAAGGGCAGTTTCTTCTCGTTTAATACCAAACCTTCCCTTCTACATTTTAAGAGTTTAGTCCCATACTAATTCTCAATCATTACCTCAGATTGTTCCAGCATCAGCCTAAAAAATGTATTCATTGTGTAAACTCCTTTTCAGAACCCAAGAGTCACAAAGAACCTTCTATCAAAATAAAACTCACAGTAACTGGTTTTAAGATCCCCTACCCACTGAAATTGTCTCAACAGAGCCCTCTGTTCCTCACCTTCTCCAACCAAAGTCTTTCAATGCAAAATTAAGAAATCTGTTCATCATCCAGAAGAGAACCGCAAACACTACCAAAGTTTAACATGAAATCTGCTTCGTTTGAACTATCCTCCCTACTCCAAAAAATTCTGCTAGATTCCCTAATAAATTCTCAGTTCAATCACAATTGCCTAAAGTTACTTCAACAAGTCTCTCTTCCACCCTGCTGTGCTAATTAGCTAGGTTTGCTCAATGTAAAAAAGTTTATAAAAGACATCTCAAAGCTTCAAAAAGATCAATCCATTACAAGTCTACCTATTCTTAAATTGCAGTAATACACAATTCCCAAATATAAAAGTTTAATCTTTTCTGCATAAGTTAAGAATTCTAATATTCTAAACACCCAAAAAGTACTTTTCCAAACATACTAGTAAAGAACCACCACAGCATTTTATCATTTGTCTAATGCTGATAATCACTCAGTTCAGTTCAGTCACTCAGTCGTGTCTGACTTCTTTGTGACCCCATGAACTGCAGCACACCAGGCTTCCTTGTCCATCAACAACTCCCGGAGTTTACCAAAAATCATGTCCATCTAGTCAGTGATACCATCCAACCATCTCATCCTCTGATGCCCGCTTCTCCTCCTACCTTCAATCTTTCCCAGCATCAGGGTCTTTTCAAATGAGTCAGTTCTTCACATCAGGTGCCCAAAGTATTGGAGTTTCACCTTCAACATCAGTCCTTTCAATGAATATTCAGGACTGATTTCCTTTAGGATAGATTGGCTGGATCTCTTCGCAGTCCAAGGGACTCTCAAGAGTCTTCTCCAATACCAGAGTTCAAAAGCATTCTTTGGGGCTCAGCTTTCTTTACCGTCCAACTCTCACGTCCATCTCTCACGTCCATACATGACTACTGGAAAAACCATAGCCTTGACTAGATGGACCTTTGTCGACCAAGTAATGTCTCTGCTTTTTAATATACTGTCTAGGTTGGTCATAGCTTTTCTTCCAAGGAGCAAGTGGGTTTTCATTTCATGGCTGCAGTCACCATCTGCAGTCATTTTGGAGCCCAAGAAAATAGTCTTCTCTCACTGTTTTCATTGTTTCCCCATCTATTTGCCAAGTGATGGGACTGGTGCCATGACCTTAGTTTTCTGAATGTTGAGTTTTAAGCTAACTTTTTCACTCTCCTCTTTCACTTTCATCAAGAGGCTCTTTAGTTCTTCTTCACTTTCTGCCATAAGGGTAGTGTCATCTGCATATCTGAGGTTATTGATATTTCTCCCAGCAATCTTGAATCCAGCTTGTGCTTTATCCAGCCCAGCATTTCACATGATGTACTCTGCAAATAAGTTAAATAAGCAGAGTGACAATATACAGCCTTTGACGTACTCCTTTCCGGTACTGCTGGAACCAGTCTGTTGTTCCATGTCCAGTTCTAACTGTTGCTTCTTGACCTGCATACAGATTTCTCAGGAGGCAGGTCAGGTGGTCTGGTATTCCCATCTCTTTAAGAATTTTCCAGCTTGTTGTGATCCACACAGTCAAAGGTTTTGGCATAGTCAGTAAAGGAAAAGTAGTTGTTTCTCTGGAACTCTCTTGCTTTTTCGATGATCCAGCGGATGTTGGCAATTTGACCTCTGGTTCCTCTGCCTTTTCTAAATCCAGCTTGAACTTCTGGAAGTTCACAGTTCATGCACTGTTGAAGCCTGGCTTGGAGAATTTTGAGCATTACTTTGCTAGTGTGTGAGATGAGTGCAACTGTGCGGTAGTTTGAACATTCTTTGGCATTTCCTTTCTTTGGGATTGGAATAAAAACTGATCTTTTCATAAGAGACTGACCCAGACTTGCCCGTGTGTCCAGGAGTCTCCGGCAGAGGGGTGGGTCAATGGTGGCCTGCTGGAGGGTCGGGGGCGCTGAGTGCAGCAGTGCGTGCACGGGACCTTTTGAATGAGGTTGCCATTATCTTCATCACCTCCACCATAGTTTGGTCTCAAGTCAAACAACAGGGAGGGAACACAGCCCCACTCATCAACAGAAAATTGGATTAAAGATTTACTGAGCATGGCCCCACCAATCAGAACAAGACCCAGTTTCCCCCTCAGTCAGTCTCTCCCATCAGGAAGCTTCTATAAGCCTCTTATCCTTCTCCATCAGAGGGCAGACAGAATGAAAACCACATCACAGAAAACTAACCAAACTGATCACAGTGACCACAGCCTTGTCTAACTCAATGAAACTATGATAATCACGAAGTCTATATATGTTTTAAGCTGCTTTCTCTTTAATAAAGCATTCTGCTTTACTCAGTACAAACATTGCCTTGAAATTTCATTCTAATAACTATCAAAAGCCATGTTATAGTTTTGGAAATGATGAGAAATTATTTATTTTTTAAAAGACAGGAGAGTAAAAGAACTATTTTTATTATCAAAATGGAAATAAATCCATTTTCCTGAAATGGATAAGGTATTAATTTGGGATTGTGGTTTGGACTGTTTAATTTCACAACAGAAATCATAATGTCACTGACTAATTACTATTGTTAAGGTTTTGGTTAAAGCAATTATATTAACTAATTTTTGATTGCTGGATTTTCTCTAGACTGGATGAGATAACACAATAAGGAAATGTCTGAGTTTTTATGATCTCTAAATATATGTCCACTGCCCCTCACCCTTTTGTGTGTCACAAGAGAAGAGGGGAAAAGATAGCCAAAGGCAATAAAAGCATGACAGGAGAAAGCAATTTTCACTATTCGCAAGGCATCTTCTTCAGGGAATATAGTGATGATCATAAATGAAAAAGAGACGCTGAACCCCTTTCCAACTCAAAATGCTGGCACAGAGCGAAGAGAAGCGAGCGTAAGGTGACGAGGTGACGACAATCGACCATTTATTAATAATTAGTATGTCTTCAAAAACAATCAAGAGTCCTGGTGTACTAGATGATGGCCAAAGATTAACCTTAATCAATGCATGAATCTGGGTACAAAGTAAGTCTGCATTTTCCAGCTATGCAAAGGTTAACAGTTGGTTGACTACTAGCCTATTGCTATACAAACAAAACCCACCACTTTGTTTAAGGCATTGCTGTCATGTAGGATATGGCAACCCACTCCTATATTCTTGCCTGGGAAATCCCATGGACAAAGGAGCCTGGGAGGCTACAGTCCCTGGGGTCATAAAGAGCTGTACACACCTGAGCACCCGCACACACACGTGCACAAACACACGCATCAAGTTCCAAAGGCTCTTCACACCCAAACCAAAACTGTTCTCTCTCTTGCCCCAAGTTAGCTGCTTCTCCACTTAGCTTGCTTATTAGCATGTTTTCCAACTAGTGATTTGTTTAAACAAACTATATAATAGTATCTATTTCCATTTCTCTTTGCTTTTTAAATCAATACATATTTGTACAAACAAATATAAATATTCACTAGTTTATGCTTTACTTTAAAATGGAGCAGTTTGAGAGCTCCCAAGAGAGGTGAATGCAGAAAAATGTCATTACTTCCTCTTTTTAACAAAAGGTGTTAGAATGGTTAGATATGCACTTGCCAAAAAAAAAAAATTGAACTTCAATCTGTACTTTGCACTAAATCAGAAATTTATTCAAGTTGGATCCCAGATATAAATATAAAATCTAAAACTAAAAACATCTAGGAGAAAATTTTTATAACCTCACATTAGGCAAAGATTTCTTAGAGGCAACACCAAACCCACAATCCAGAAAAGAAAAAATTGAAAAACTAACTTTGCCAAAATTAAAAACATGTCTATGTAAATCAACTATACTTCAACCAAGTAAACTTTTTATAAAGATGCAAAGGAACAAATCATTAAATAAGATATCTGTAAACAAAACAAAAACAAACAACTTATGCTGTAAAGAGACAAACCAAAAACCAGAAAAAAAATTTCAAATCACATCTCATAAATAACTTGTGTCAAGAATATACACAGAACTCTCAAAACTTAATAATATGAAAACAACCCCATCTAAAAAAATAACAAAAACAGATTTGAACAAACATTTCAAGGAAGATACAGAGAGAGCAAATAAGCAATTGAAAAAATGCTCATATCACTAGTCATCAAGGAAATGCAAACTTAAAACCTAATGGGATACCATTATACAGCTATTCAGTTCAGTTCAGTTCAGTCACTCAGTCGTGTCCGACTCTTTGCGACCCCATGAATCGCAGCACACCTGGCCTCCCTGTCCATCACCAACTCCTGGAGTTTACCCAAACTCATGTCCATGGAGTCGGTGATGCCATCCAGCCATCTCATCCTCTGTCATCCCCTTCTCCTCCTGTCCCCAATCCCTCCCAGTATCAAAGTCTTTTCCAATGAGTCAACTCTTCACATGAGGTGGCCAAAGCATTGGAGTTTCAGCTTCAGCATCAGTCCTTCCAATGAATACCCAGGACTGATCTCCTTTAGGATGGACTGGTTGGATCTCCTTGCAGTCCAAGGGACTCTCAAGAGTCTTCTCCAACACCACAGTTCAAAAGCATCAATTCTTCGGCACTCAGCTTTCTTCACAGTCCAACGCTCACATCCATACATGACCAGTGGAAAAACCATAGCCTTGACTAGATGGACCTTTGTTTGCAAGGTAATGTCTCTGCTTTTGAGTATGCTATCTAGGATGGTCATAACTTTCCTTCCAAGGAGTAAGCATCTTTTAATTTCATGGCTGCAATCACCATCTGCAGTGATTTTGGAGCCCGAAAAAACAGAAGGCCTAACACTGATTATGTGTGGGCAAGGCCAGGGAGGAACTAGAACTTTCAAACACTATAGACTGAAATGTAAAACAGTAATCATGTTGCAAAATAGTCTGGCAGTTTCTTAAAAAGTTAGCACAGAAGTACCCTATGATCCAGTCATTCTACTCCTAGGTATTTATCTGTATTGTATTGTGTGTACATGCTCAGTTGTGTCCAACTCTTTGCCACCCCATAGACTGTAGCCCACCAGGCTCCTATCTCCATGGAATTCTCCAGTCAAGAATATCAGAGTGGGTTGCCATTTCTTATTCCAAGGGACCTTCCTGACCCAGGGATCGAACGTGCACCTCTTGCATCTGCTGCACTGGCAGGCAGATTCTTTACCACTGAGCCACCTGGCTAACAGAAATGAAACCATATGTCCATACAGACATACACAAATGTTCACAGCAGTTTTACTTTTATGAGCCAAAAACTGAAACAATCCAAATGTCCAGCAACAAGTGAATGGATACACAATGGTGGTATACCACAGAACTACCCAGCAATAAATAGCAATGAATTACTATTGTGGCGAGTTACTCCACAACGTGGATGACTGAAAAGGTCATTGTCCTGACCGAAAGAAAACTCTAGAAAATGCAAACATCACAGTGACAGAAAGCAGATCAGTAGTTTCCTGGGGTAGAGGAGGAGTTATGAGAGGGGATTAAAGGAGCACTAGGAAACTTTTAGGGGTGATGGATATATTCATTATCTTGATTGTGGTAATGGTTTTACAGGTGTAAACATACATCAAAATTGATTAAAAGGTACACTTTAAATATATGCAGGTTAGCTGAACTGTGTGTGCGCTAAGTCATATCCAACACTTAGCACCCCTCCAGACTGTAACCCGCCAGGCTTCTCTGTCCCCAGGATTCTCTACTGAAGTGCTTTTATACATCTTAAATTTGCCATAATTACAAGTTTTAAAAATAAAGATACCTTATTGAATTTACTTTGTAACTTTCATATGTACATAAATATCCAAATAAATAAATTGGCTTAGGCCAAATTTCCTCTTTCATATTTTCCTTGTCCTTTTTGATAAAGAGGTTATATTAGCTTCAAAATCTAAACTGGTAACTCTGCCTCTTTTCCTATTCTCTAAAACATTTATATAAGATATAAACAATCTGTTTCATAAAGGTGTAACTGAACTTTTTAACCCATTCAGTCTCACAGTGGTATGTAGAAGGGAAAGGTATATTTTTAACTGCTCATTTTAATTTTTTTGATATTTTATCTCATCATGATTTGAGTCAGTTTTGTTTAGTGTATTTTTCTAGAATATAGCCAATTTTATATGTTCCTTTGCTGTTCTCAAGTGTACTGGCATAAAATTTCTTGTAAATTTTACTAAACTGTATCACAGTTATAGTTATGTCTCCATTTTCACATTTTCAAAAACGCTGTGTTCTTTTTCCTAAATATACCTTTCAGTAGCTCATTATTTGTCTTTTCAAAGGATCCAATTTTTATTTCATTAAGTTCCTCCACTGTTCCTTTGCTTTGTTATTAATTTCTCTTCTTCAGCATTACCACTTTTGCATCTACTTTCTTAGTTTGCTTAAATACTTAGCCCACTCATTTCCATCTCTTTTCAAATACACCCATTTAAGCCTAAGAGTTAATCTTTTCAGTATTACCTTGAAGAAGAAGGACTCGCCCAGTTGTGTCCTACTCTTTGCGACCCACTGGACTATACAGTCCATGGAAGTCTCCAGGCCAGAATACTGGAGTGGGTAGCCGTTCCCTTCTACAGGGGATCTTCCCAACCCAGGGATCGAACCCAGGTCTCTCGCATTGCAGGCAGATTCTTCACCAGCTGAGCCACAAGGGATGTAATGTTTTATTCTGTAGAGGCCTGGCATGCTACAGTCCATGGGGTCGTAAAGAGTTGGACACAACAGAGTGACTGAACTGACTGTAGAATTTTAATTTCCACAGTTATTTCTTCTGAGACCCACTTAATTACTTTAAAATTTTTTTAATTTCTAAACATGACAATGCTTTATCTTTTGATTTGTAATTAGACTGCACTGTGGGCTGCACAGTGATAATCTCCCATTAGCTACAATCATGACTTGCTATAAGGTCAAATTTAATTATTGAGAAGTGTGTTAAAAATAACTGATTATAAAGTTCTCTATATTTGAGGTTATCTTTTATATTATACACAAATTCATGACATTTACTTTTTCCTAGAAATATTTAAGTCTTCCTAGTGATGATCTCATTCTTAAGGAATGAACCTCTTATTCCTTGATAATGCTTTTGCATTAGTCTCATTTTTCTTAAACACGTCTATGACAGCTTCAGGGGAGCAGGGGTCCTTGCGTTAGATTATTTTAGATGCATTATTGATAAACATCACTATAATTATTTGTTTGCTGTCTTTAAAAGAAATCCCACCCCAGAGTCTCCATGCTTTCTCTGGTAAGTTTATTCTGTTTATTTTGGTAACTGATATATGTGAAATTATTCCCACAGCTTTGTTTTCAATATACCATGCATTTTCTTTTTCTTTCCTTTTTTTAAGTTTTCCTTACAATTTTAACAGAACTACTTAAAAGTAGAATCAATTTTATTACTCTTTCTAAACAATAGGACCTCAGAAAGCTTACTCAGACTACTACCTCCTTCAATTCTTATGCATTTATTTACTGTATTGTTTTATATAATCAAACTGTCCCAATTTGTCTATATGTTTACCAACTTCTTTGCTAACTTTGAGTCTTTCATCCTCTTCTACATTCTGGATTCAGTTCCCTTCCATCAAAGTTCAACTACCTTCAGCAGTTCTTTCAGTAATGGTCTGTCAGTAGCAAACTCTCCATCTCCACCTGAAAGCGTTCATTTCTCCTTCACTGTACAATGACAATAACCAATGAGGGTTATGTCATTTTTCCTCGGCACTTTGAAATACTAATTTAGAGATCTTTTACCTTCATTCATGCTGTTGATAAGTCTGCTAAACTAATTGCTGTTCAGTTACAAGTGACTTGTCTTCTCTCTCTGGTTCCTTTATTAGTTTCTCTGTTTTTACCATCCAGTGATTTCACTACAGAGTACTAAATTGTCCATATTTTTTCCTACTTAAAGAGTGTCTATTTTTAGGCACAGTCACAGTGAGTGATTTTAGAAAGACCATTTTCTTAATCTTCCCAAAGAGTTTTCAGAATCAATACCACACTATAAGAGGCACTAATTTACTACATACAGTGGATGTCCTAGGACAATGACTGTCAAACTTTAGAAGGCAGCAGAAACACCTAGGAAACCTACTGAAAAATTTGGACTCCAGCCAAGTCTTCTGATTTGGTACGTCAAGGCTGATGCTGCTGGTAGGGGAATCATGCTTTAAGAACCACTTCCTTAGGGATTAGAAATAATTATCTCAGGGAACCCCCACTCAGAAGGACTGCAGGAATTTGTTGTTTCTTCAATCTAGAGGTTAGTCTTTACCGTCAATCTAAACCATGTTTAGCTGTAAATATTACCGTTTCCCATTTACCCTCACAGAAATTCAACTATATAAATAACAGCAGCTAACAGTTCATCATCTGACCAGAAATGCTCCAGTTCATTATTCACAGTCCTCAAGGTAAAAACAGAATTTGACCCTATCATTACCCTACTCAATTGTTCACTGGCTCCTCTACAACTATAGGGACAAGCCTTTATGAGGGAGAGACACATGGGCTTCAGAGTACATGCAAATTTTTTAGTGTTTACACTATGCTTATATTACACATACTTTTTTGACACTATCCAAAAGGTCTCTGATCAAAGCATGTTAAAACTCACTAACCTATTAAATTCAAATGAGTCAGTGTGATTCAAAAGCTTTTCAGCCTTTCATGACCCATGCCTGCAGCCTATGCCCCATGCCTTGTGCCATTCTGAGCACACCACGATTTCAAACTTTTATCATTATATCCATATTACCTCCACCTAGAAAAGAATGCCCAACAGGCCTCTCATAGGCCTGACAAACACCTACTCATCTTCTCAAAAGGTTTAATATCACCTCCGCCCAGAAATTTTCCCCAACCTACTAAGGGTTGCCTACTTAGTTGCTCCCTTTACCGATTCCCTCAGCACTTTGTACAAACATACACAACTGCTTTTCAACCTTCTAAATAATGGTCCAAACATGTTGTCTAAAATACGACTTTTCCTTCGACTCTATAGACTATTTCTAGGAGAAGATATATTTATAATCTAAGACTTTCCATGTTTCTTTTCATCTAGACTTTCAAAGGAAAAAGACATCCGTTGGGAGTAAATGTACCTAGTTCTATTTCCAGTTTCTACACAAAATACCTCAAGCACATAAATAAGATTTGTCCCTTTAAGATCTAGCATCTGTAACGTCATTAAGACCAACACAACATTGAAGGGGTAATCAAATCTAAGAATTCAAAAATCTTCATAGAAAAAAAGGACTCTCATATTTCCTACACAAGTCTACTCGGTTTACCTGTTTAAACACTGATGTATATATACTACAAATTTGAGAAGATTCCTCTCATTATTCATTAAACACCCTCTAGTTCAAAAATATCTCTTTATAAAGGTATACACCATAAAAAAGAATCACAGTGACTGGTTCTCTCCAGGGGCAAAGGATGAGACTATGAGGTCCCTTCCCTTACCATTTTTCAAATGTGTATCATCTGATTTTTTTTTAAACAATGTTACATATTACCTTAACAATCAGAAAAATATAATGAAAAGTGAAAAAAGCCATATTCTATGCTATGCTATTTAAGAAAAAAGTTTAACTATGAAACTATTTTAATATATTATTCTTACCAGATTTAAGACCTGAAATTTTGAAGATGGCACTTGGTTTCCCATTCGTGACAAATCCTAGAAGTTGCCATACTGGCATTCCATTTGAATCAGGATAGGAAAAGTAGACAGAGCCTCCCATTCCTTCAGGAAATGGGATTGTTCCCAGCATAAAAACCACAACATGGTTGATATTTTCATAATCAGGCAAGTCAAAAACAAATTTATCCTCTGCCACTTGCTGTGCAGCTGTTTGCACCTAGAAAATAAGAAACTCACCTTAGTGCGATAGTTTGATAAGTTACTAAAGCCCTTTTAGTGTTGCTGTAAGCTCTGTTAAAAGATACAGTTGACTACTGTCATCATGTCAAGCCTAACACTGGGTGAATCTGATACTCTAATTATGGAATTACCAAATACACCAGAGAGTGCTAACTTTAATAGAAAACCTAAAAACATATATCTAGGCTGAAAATGATTTAATGAATGCAATCTTTTAAAAACATGACTAAATTATTTGAGAAGTGCCCAAGAAAGACTTTACTTACATAATAAATCACTACAGCTTCAAAATGTTATAAAAATAAAACACCACACCATGAAAGCCTTATCTTCTAGTTTGAAGGTAAAGAAACTCCAGGTAATTAAAAGAGTAAGCAATCCATAAGTGGTTACTGTCAATCCTCATTATTTGCAGAGTCCCTATTTGTCATTTTGCCTACTCACTAAAATATATTTGTAACCCCCAAATTACTAACCTTCAGCTTAAATACAGAGAATAAAACAAAGGAATAAAGAACATAAACCCAACTGCCCATATTAGTATTAAATTCAATTTTATCAGTTTTTGGCATGCACACAATCTTAAAGGCATGTAAAATTATGGTATGTACAAATCCTCAAGCAAAATAAACATTTCTTAATGCCAACTCTGTCAAAAGATATTCTGTTAATCTGTATTACGACACTCTACTCCTCAACCCGAGGTAAAAAAAAGGACCTCTTTTACTTAAGAAAACTTTTCAAGGAATGAAAATTGACTTCCTAGTTTTAGATTAGATGGAGTTTTTTAGTAAAATAATATTGTTAAGTGCTGAGGTACTCTAGGTCTCTTTGCCCCTTATTTCTATTAACATGTTCAAATACTGCAGAATTAAGAGTCAAACGCTGTGAAAAAATGTTGCCATCAACGAACCCCTCTTGGATATCCATTACAGAGATGAGGTATTAGGTAAATAGACAAAGACACTGCTGTAACTGAATTCCCTGCAAATTAGTTAACAACACGAATTCCATAGAGCCTTTCTATTCTTCAGAAAAACACATTCTAAAGGTCATTCATTAACGAAATTCATCTGAGCTCCGCGGGTGGGCTTGTCATTTTTCCTATCAGGGGCAGGTGCAATCCAAACTTCTCACCAGTATTATCTACTACCAGCGCCAAAAGGGACAGACAAATTTTCTGAGGTTAGCCATCATCAATTTCTCTCTCTAGTTCCTTACACTATGTACAGACTACACTGTTTAAAACAAATTGATGAAAAACTTAACAAAGAAGCTGCAACATTTAACAAAGCAGGGAGAAAACATAAAAAGAACTCTTGGTTAAAAAGAATCAGGTCTGAAATGAATCTGAATGGTTTCTACGGAGACAAGCAAGATTCACCCTCCAGATTATTCCTCAACAATTCCAGGTACTTATCTTATTTACCTAACAATTCATCAAAGAAGGCAATCTCTCTCTCTCTCTCTCTCATTTTTTTGGCAATCTCTTTTTTAACCAATAAGGAAACTCGCTGCTCACATCATTTTGGAGTCATCACAGGCACGGCTCTCGATTAAGTTTCACAAATTTCTACCAATCAACTTCAAATTACGTTAAGCCTATTTTTATTAGAGCCCTTCCAAAGGAATCCAGAAGTTAAGCACTGACCGAGCATCTCAACCTTCGACAGGCTGCACGCTACAGGCTAGATCAAATGCCAGTATTTACCTCGAATTCCCTTTCTGAGCTCAGGCGAGTATTTATACTGCCAGCTGAGCTTAAGTTCCTCAACTGCAAAATGAAAATGAGAAGCACCACCTCACGAGTTACGGCTTAAGTTTGCGGTGCCAAACAAGCGCTACGAAGAAGGCTGAGACGAAGCGCAGTGAACAAAAGGCGTGCGCTGCCTAGGGTAAGGCACACTCAAGAAGCGGCAGTGAATACTGAGACTACTATCAAGAGCGCTGGGGGCAAAGAAGGGCGCAAACCCAGTCCCCAGGCTCACGCTCTCCGCCGGAAAGCAGACGAAAGGGGTCTTCCCCGAACCCGGCGCACCCCACCCCCACGCCCCGTGGCCTCGCCCTTGGGGTGTCGCCCCCTTCCTAAGACCATCCGACCCTTTCCTCACCAGCCTCCCCGCCACCAAGCAGCCGAACATGGCGGCGGCGACTCCGCTCGGCCGGCAGGGACCCGAGGCCGAGAACTAGAAGTCCTGGGGCTACTGCCGTGGTCGAGCCCAAGAACCTTCCAGAACGTGGAGTAGGCCTCCTGCCCCTCAGCTACATAGTGACGAGGCCAGCGGCAGGAACGCCTTCTGCCTCCATGACCTCTGACCCCCCGCTTCCTAACCGGCGCGCCTCTCAGGCGACGAGTACTTCCGGGGCTTTAGACAGGTGGGCCGGTTCCAGCTAAGACTACAAGTCCCAGGAAGCCCTGCGTGGGCTTCCAGGAAGGGAGAGCGGTGGGCCGGTTCCAGCTAAGACTACAAGTCCCAAGAAGCCCTGCGTGGGCTTCCAGGAAGGGAGAGCGGAGGATTTGCCCTTTGCATTGGTAGTCCGCACTCAAATGACCGATTTCAAAGCAGGCTGGAGGTGTTGCTCACGTTTGTATAACATTTCAGCGATTACATTGCGCTTTTATAATCATTTCTCTGGATCTTTACAAAAACTGTGTGAGTTGGTTATTATTATCTGCATTTTATGGGCGAGGAAATTGCCCAGAGTGACCAGCCCCAAATCTTCACACAGCGCTCAGGGATGGCGTTTAAATCCAAGTCCTGATTCAAATCCGAGTTTCTACTATCAGTCAGTCAGTCAGTTGCTCAGTTGTGTCCGACTCTTTGCGACCCCATGGACTGCAGCACATCAGGACTCCCTGTCCATCACCAACTCCCGGAGCTTACTCAAACTCAGGTCCATTGAGTCGGTGATGCCATCCAAACATCTCATCCTCCATCATCCCCTTCTCCCACCTTCAGTCTTTCCCAGCATCAGGGTCTTTTCCAACGCGTCAGTTCTTCACATCAAGTGGCCAAAGTATTGGAGTTTCAGCTTCAGCATCAGTCCTTCCAATGAATATTCAGAACTGATTTCCTTTAGGATGGACTGATTGGATCTCCTTGCAATCCAAGGGACTCTTGAGAGTCTTCTCCGACACCACAGTTCAAAAGCATCGATTCTTCGGCGCTCAGCTTTCTTTATAGTCCAACTCTCACATCCATGCATAACTACTGGAAAAACCAAAGCTTTGACTAGAAGGACCATTGTTGGCAACCTCTTGATAAATCTTTCTGCTATATGTTAGCTGAAAATTACTGATTTTTAATCAGCTCTTTTGTACTTATTGACAATTTCATTGTAATTATTTACAACTTCACTTGGCTCCTCCATTTATTTGCTGTTGAAAAAAATTGTAAGCAAGTTGTATAGTAATATCCTTGTACTTTAATGGCATCTTTGTAAAATAAGAATAATTGTGTCTGTCTCCTAGGGTTGCTGTGAGGGTTGAATGAATTTAAGCCCTTAGAACTTGGCAGTACTTAACTAAAGGCTGCTTTGTTGTAAAATGTCTTGTTTTGTTTTGTCTGTGCATTTGCAGAAAAGGTTCATAGCCAGAAGAACTGGTGTGAAGTACTGACTGCCACCAATACTGTTGCTGCGTTTCACAGCTTCAGTTCCCTTTCCTCTCTGATAGGAAAATAAAATATCCCCTTTGCAAAGGTCTCTGCTCAACTTGAAATATCTGAGCTTAGTCCACCAGGCACCACCAAGTCTATCCCAGGTTGTATGTGGAGGATCAGAGTGTTTGGAACAGTAGTCCTCTGGTCTCCGCTCCAGCACCATAGACTTGGACCATGTGTCTTTGGTTCAGATAGTCCTTTGAATAGCCAAGCCAAAGATTAATAGATAGAAGAGGATCTTTCTACCAGCGTCTCCAGCTTTCTACCTAAGAAGTCCCAGAATCTTCAGAATAAGAAGGCCATTCATATGAGACTATTTCATGACAGGCAGACAAACTGTCTGGACTCAGAGCCTATCTCTGTCATTAATTAGTTTACAATCTTAGGCCAGCTAACCTAACACTACCTTTTCCTCCTTTTCACCATGTATAGAATGAGATAGTAATAAGGTTCTTATAAAGGTTATTACATGTAAAGTAGTAATATAGTAGCCAGATTATTTGTTGTTCAGTTGCCAAGTTGTGTCTGACTCTGCAATCCCACGAACTGCAGCACGCCATGCTTTGCTGCCCTTCACTATCTTCCAGAGTTTGTTCAGACCCATGTTCCTTGAGTGGGTGATGCCATCCAACCACTTCATCCTCTGTCACCCCCTTTTCCTGCCCTCAGTATTTTCCAGCATCAGGGTATTTTCCAATAAATCAGCTCTTTGCATCAGGTGGCCAAAGTATTGGAGCTTCAGCTTCAGCATCAGTCCTTCCAATGAATATTCAGGGTTGATTTCCTTTAGGATTGACTAGTTTGATCTTGCAGTCCAAGGGACTCTAAAGAGTCTTCTCCAGCACCACATCCAGAATCAGTTATTACTTTTCTAAATTTTTCATCTATTCATACCTGTCTTGTACCCTTTGAAATAATAAATTAATATACTGGTCTCTGCCTTCTGTTTCCTACACAGGGCTCCTATAATTCCCACGTAATGAGTGCTTGCAGCACCTTTTTTTCTAATGAGGGACTCTGGGTAGGTTCCTGGTTAGCTCCTAGATGGCAGTTCATCACCAGAAACATGAAGCCTGATTAGAAGCTTGGAATTTTCAGCCCCTCCCCCCATTCTATAGAAAGGGGAGAGGGTTTGGAAAGGGAATTAATGGATCATGCTGACATGAGGAAGCCTCCATAAAATTCCAGTAGTATGCTGTTTGGAGAACTTCCAGGTTGATGAATATGTCCATGTACCATGATGCTATACCCCAACTCCACCAGGACAGAAGATCCTGTACTCCCAAACCTTGCCTTAGGCATCTATTCACCTGGCCGTTCATCTTTATCCTTTATCATAACTGTTAGTAAATTGGTAAACATAAGTAAGTGTTTCCCTGAGTTCTGTGAGTTGTTCCAGTCAATAATCAAATTCAAGGGGAGGAAGGTATAGAAACCCTTTTTTTTTTTTTTTTGTAGCCATGTTGGACAGAAGTTGTGGGTAACCTGGGACTAACTACTTGTGATTGGCATCTGAAGGGGGGGACTGAGGGGCTGAGCCCTTAACCTGTGGGATTTGATACTATCTCCAGGTGAGTCAGGATTGGGTTGAATGGTAGGACTGAGCAGGTGTCACAGAATTGCCTGATGTAGGAAAAACAGTGTGGTTGTAGTGTGAAAGTAAAGAAGCATGGGAGGAAGGCCAGGTTTTTTCTTTTACATACTGTGACTCTGTGTTCTGTGTATTTTGATTCTTAACCACTTGCAGTTTTTAACCTTTATGTGCTTATGCGACTTGTTTTATAATACTTCCTTGGAAATTTCTTATGGACCCTTCCAATTGGCTCAAATATTTTCTTCAGAAATCTTTCTATGACTCACCTGTAATTAGTCATTCCTTCTCTTACATGCCAATCTTATCTAATCGATTGAGAACTAGTTAGATTTTTGTAAACTACATTTGCTGTTTGTTAATTGGCCCAACCCTTGTTATCTGGGATTTGAGCTTTTTCTCCATTTTGCTGGTGAACTGTCTACTTCTAGGTTGGACAAAGAATTAGAGACAATGAGTTTAGTATCCTTTCTCCAGACTATGAAAATCAGCCTTCTGTTCACCATACTATCTTATTTTTATTTGTTACGTTTTGCGTCGAAACTGCGCAGCCTGTGGGTATTTTAGCTCCTGCAGCAGAGGTGGAAGCCACGCCCCCTAGAATGGAGGCACTGAGTTTTAACCACCAGGGAAGTCCCTTGTTTTTTTAAATACAACAGTCCTTAGTAACTAAAGCGAGTAGAAGTAGATGCAGTGTATGTAAGTGAAGAAAAGTGTTTCAGAGGAAAAAAAATCTTTCCAATAACCAGAACTCTCTAAGAATAGGCAGGCATGGGATAGTGAATTCTCCCATTCACACTTATATTTTAACCAATGCTGATATCCACTTCTATTGGTAAGGAAATTCATAGAAAACTTGAGAAAACTGACCTAGAACCTCAAAGGTACCTACCAGCTTTCAGACTACATGTGCTTCTGTGGACTAAGAACAAATCATAATTGAGTGTTGGCCAGGGAGTCGGGAACTGAATTCTGGTTTTACATTTTTCCATTAACTAGCCTAGGGATGAGGTAATTTATCTTTTTAGGTGATAGGTTTCTATACTTCTACAATGAGGACATTGAATTCTGATTTCAAGAGCAAAAATATTTTTCTTCTTCTAAGGAAAGTTTCTTCTCTAAAGCAGGGAGAACAAGAAATAAAAGCACAAACTCCTTCTCCTTTGAACTAAGAGATATGTGTAACTCCAAGTCACAAAGATATCAGTGGAAAGACAAGTAACTTAGCAAAGCAGGTCAAACTCAAGTACCTATAGAGAAAGGTAATAAATACCAAAGAAGTTCGGGAATTGTAGATACCAGGCTAGAGCCAGACATCTTGGAATGTAAAGTCAAGTGGGCCTTAGAAAGCATCACTACAAACAAAGCTAGTGGAGGTGATGGAATTCCAGTTGAGCTCTTTCAAATCCTGAAAGATGATGCTGTGAAAGTACTACACTCAATATGTCAGCAAATTTAGAAAACTCAGCAGTGGCCACAGGACTGGAAAAGGTCAGTTTTCATTCCAATCCCAAAGAAAGACAATTCCAAAGAATGCTCAAACTACTGCACAGTTGTACTCTTCTCACACGCTAGTAAAGTAATGCTCAGGAACAAAACAAAGACGGCTTCTTCAGCCATGTCTGTTCAACATTGTATTGGAGGTTCTAGCTAAAGCAATGAGGCAAGAAAAAGAAATAAAAGACATCCAGACTGGGAATTAAGAAATAAAATTATGTCAATTTATGACATGATTTTGTACATAGAAAATCCTAAGGAATCTACTAAAAAACAATTAGATGTAATAAGCAAGTTCAACAAAGTTGTAAGATATAAGATCAATATACAAAATTCAATATTTATAAACACTTGCAATGAACAATCCAAACATAAAAATAAGACAGTTCCACTTACAGTAGCATCAAAAAGAGTCAAACATTCCAGAAGCTATCTAAAACCAAAATAAGAAATTAGATAGCTAAGTAAATGGAAACATCCCATTTTCACAGATCTGCAGACTGAATATTATTAAATTGGCAATATTCCCTAAATCGGTCTATAGATTCAATGCAGTCTCTAAATAATCTCAGCTATTTTTGTAGCAATTTGATTCTAAAATTTATTAAAAAATTGCAAGAGACCCAGAATAGCCTAAACTATCTTGAAAAAAGAACAAACTAGGAAGATTAATGGCTTTCCAGATGGCAATAATGGTAAAGAATCCATCTGCCAATGCAGGAGACATAAGATATGCAGGCTTGATCTCTGTTATCAGGAAGATCCCCTGGAGAAGCCTGGTGGGTTATAGTCCATGGGGTCGCAAAGAGTCAGACACGACTGAGCATCTGAGCAAGGAGAATTAACACTTTCCAATTTCATATAGCAAAGCAATGATAATGGAGACAGTGCAGTACTGGGACAAAAATCAGTGTGTTAAACAATGGAATAGAATTGAGCATCCAGAAACAAACAGTTTTGTCTGTGGTCCACTGATTTTCAACAGAAGTGCCAAGATCATTCTGTTGGGGAAGGAAAGGTCTTTTCAACAAAGATTCTGGGACAACTGGATAGTCACATGCAAAATAATGAAATTGAACCCTTTCCTAATGCCATATATAAAAATTAACTCAAAATAGATCAAAGATCTAAATGTAAAAACAAAAACTATCAAACTTTTTGAAGAAAACGGGTAAATCTTCATTAATTTGGGTTTGGCAAAGAATTCTTAGATATAACACCAAAAGTATGAGTAAAAAGCCAAAAAATAGATCATCTGAATTTCATAAAAATTAAGTTAATTTAAAAAAAAACTCTGGTGCTTCCAAGGAAATCATCAAAAATGTGAAAAAAACCACCGCAGAATTGGAGAAAGTATTTGCAAACTGTATATCTGATAAGGGACTTGTATCTAGATCAGATAAAGGACTTTTACAGTTTAAAACAAAGGATCTTGTATTAATTTTCTATGGCTGCCATAAAAAATTACCGCAAGATAGGTAACTTAAAGCAACAGAAATGTATTTTCTTACAATTCTGGGGTGTAAAAGTCACGATGGGTGCCAAGAGAGCCACATGCCCTGCGGGGGCTTGAGGAAGAATCAGTTCCATGCCTCTCTTCTAACTTCCAGTGGTTGCCAGGGGTGGTGGTTGCGGTTTAGTCGCTAAGTCTTCTCTGACTCTTGCAACCCCAGGAACTGTAGCCTGCCAGGCTCCTCTGTCCACAGGATTCTCCAGGCAAGAACACTGGAGTGGGTTGCCATTTCCTTCTCCAGGGGATCCCCCCGACCCAGGAATCGAACCCAGGTCTCCTGAATTGCAGGTAGATTCTTTACCTACTGAGCTTTGAGCGAAGCCCAAGTAGTTGCCACTAGTCCTTGGCATTCCTTGATTTAAGACCCTTCATTCCAGACTCTGCCTCCATTTCATATTGTGTTTCTCCTTTTGTGTCTTTGTGTCTCTTCTTATACAGACCTCATTCATTATATTTAGAATCCTCCCTAATCCAGTATGGCCTTAACTTAAATTGATTACATCTGCAAAGACCCTAGTTCCAAAAAGATCACATTCACTGCTACCAGACTGACATAAATTCAGGGGCGGGGCGGGGGGACTATTCAATTCACTATAGACATCTAAATAGACATTTCTCCAAGGAAGATATACAAAAGGCCGATGAGCATATGAAAAGCTGCTGGACACCACTGGTAATTAGAGTAATGCAAATAAAAACCACAGGAGATTACACTTCACACATTCTGAAAGTCTAGAATCAGAAAGTCAGGAGCACAGATCTGGAACCCTTATACACTGCTAGTGGGAATGTGAAATGGTGCAGCTGCTTTAGGAAACAGATTGACAGTTCCTCAAATGACTAAACATAGAGCCACCACATGCCCTGTAATTCTGCTCCTACGTGTATACTCAAGAGAAATGAAAACAGATGTTCACACGATAACTTGCATGTGAATGCTTATAGCAACATTATTCATGATACCCGAAAGGCAGAAACAAATGTCCACCAATGACTAAATGGATAAGCTGAATGTGGTATGTTGTGCAACGGAAAATTATTTGTATAGTAAATGTGATTCCACCCATATGAAGTATGTAGAGAAATCTACAAAGACAGTACACTAGCAGTTCCTTTTGGCTGGGGTAGGTGTGGGTGTGGAGATGGTTACGAATAGCTAAGGCTTATGGGTTTGTTGCTCAGTAGTGTGCGACTCTTTGTGATCCCATGGACTGGAAAGCTTAGCAGGTTCCTCCGTCCATGGAATATTCCTGGCAAGAGGACTGGCATGGGTTGCCATGCCCTTCTTCAGGGGAATTTTCTGACTCGGAGATCGAACCCAGGTCTCAGGCATTGCAGGCAGACGCTTTACCCTCTGCATCACCAGGAAACAATCATAACTATTTTTAAGTGTACAGTACAGTAGTATTAACTGATAACCTTGTCCTGAAGCAGATCTGTAGAATTTTCTCATCTCGCAAAACTAGAACACTATGCCTGTTGAACAATTGCCCTATTCACCCTCCCCTGGACTTTTTGAGATGATGAAAATGATCCGTTAATAAAATCGACACTAGTGATGTTTGCATATATCTGTGAATATACTAAAGACCCTTGAATTATACTCTTTTTCTTTTAAAGAAACTCCTCTTTATTAAACCACTGTTTGTTGGATAAAATGGATTTGTTTTTTGTTTCTGACCCCATTACTCCGCTTGTGGAATCTTAGTTTCCAGACCAGGGATTAAACTTGAGCCTGTGGCAGTGAAAATGTTGAGTCTTAACCTCTGGCCCACCAGGGAATTCCCTGAATTATACATCTTAAATAGATGAATTGTATAGTATGTGAATTATATTTCAATAAAACTATTTTTAAAATCAGTACCATTTACAATATTATTAAAATAACAACAGCCTCATTTAAAGGTACCTATAAGCAAGTAGTTTGTCCTGGAGTGGGGACAGGGAGATTCAGTGAAGGTCTCCCCCTGCCTGATTCTACAATACTGACATCAAGGCTCATATTATCCAGGTAGGACACTGAAGCATCTTTCTCAGGAAAAACTGAACACCCCAGAGACACAGCTATCTTGAAATCTACAATGACAAAATTGACTGCCTAAAAATAGTGAAACATTCCAGTAAACAGCCTCCCCACATTTTTTATTTATAAATAAATAGAACATGCCGCTAAGGATCAACACACATATGAGGAAATTCCCTATCATGAAAGAGAAAGACCAAGGTAAATTAATATTTGGGGCAGTGGGAGCAGGGGAACAGATTCAGCAGAGACAAAATAGCACAAGTAGCAAAAAAAACTTAATAAAACCCTGTAGGTGTTATCCAGAGAGACAAACAGATTGTGTCACTGAAATAAAAACTGAATGCTATAAAAGAGGAAAATCAGAGAACATGAAAGAACCCCATAGAACTTAAAAACACGAGGACTAAAAAGACAGTGTTTAGATTTTAGAAGATTGTAATCTCTTTTGCCAAATAAAGTAACATTCACAGGTCCTGACTATTTAGGATTAGGGATTAGGACCTGGCTATTTGGAGAGAGCATTATTTAGCCTGTCACCACTATCTTAATAAAAACTCCGTGGGTTAACTAGACAATGTTAAGAAGATGGGAGAACAATGGAAAAATAATATGAATATGAATCACTTCACTATACAACAGAAATTAACACAACATTGTAAACCAACTATGCTTCAGTAAATTAATTTTTTAGAAAGATGAGAGAAAAGAAATGACGGGTGGATAGCTAAAATCCTCTTCTAACATAGTCAAAATATGTCAAAACTAATGAATGAAACAGGATAGAACAACAATTGCATATAGAGAAGGCGATGGCACCCCACTCCAGTACTCTTGCCTGGAAAATCCCATGGATGGAGGAGCCTGGTAGGCTGCAGTCCATGGGGTCTCGAAGAGTCGGACACGACTGAGCGACTTCACTTTCACTTTTCACTTTCATGCGTTGGAGAAGGAAATGGCAACCCACTCCAGTGTTCTTGCCTGGAGAATCCCATGGACGGAGGAGCCTGGTAGGCTGCAGTCCATGCAGTCGCGAAGAGTCGGACACAACTGAGTGACTTCACTTTCACTTTTCACTTTCACGCGTTGGAGAAGGAAATGGCAACCCACTCCAGTGTTCTTGCCTGGAGAATCCCAGGGACGGGGGAGCCTGGTGGGCTGCTGTCTATGTGGTCGCACAGAGTTGGACACAACTGAAGCGACTTAGCAGCAGCAGCAACAGGGTAAATACAAGAAGAAACAGCTAAGAATGTTGAAAGTGCTTGCTTCTGGGAATAGATCATGAGCAGAAAACCACTGTATTTTGCTTAAAACTTTTCTGCCCTGTTTGATTTTTAAAAATTGTATATATGCCTATATTATATTAATAACAAAATCTGATTTTATAAAAGTGAGAAAAGGAAGTGGACTGTATAATCTTTAAAATTACCATCAGTGAATATTCCATGAGCCTCTACCTCTTTAACATTATTGTTTTCAGTAATAGCATCACAGCCTCTGAACTTCTGATGCCTAAAACAAATCATAATAACAATCATATGGTGCAAGAAGTTCAGCTCAGAAAAAGATATATTGGCGGTTTGAAACTTTCCACATGATAGTTCTCTCCTGAAGGGAGATCTGAATGGCTTTCTCCTGTTGCTCATCTTATCACCTGTGCATGTGTGCATCTAAGTCACTTCAGTTGCCTCAGTTGTGTCTGACTCCTTGCAGCGCTGTGGACTGTGGCCTGCCAGGCTCCTCTGACCATGGGATTCTCCAGGCGAGTACACTGGAGTGGATTGCCATGCCCTCCTCCAGGGGATCTTCCCAACCCAAGTAGATTGCAAAAATAGTACAAATTGTTCCTCTTCCTGTGTCCATGATCTCGCAGTATGACTTTCCAGAGACAGAGTCTGTCTATTTACCCTCTTAGCCTTCTTACTTGATTTGAGCAAAAAAATACAACAGAAGTGATGTTATGACATTTCCATAGCCACACCTCAAAAATATTTGCAAGCGGATGCTCTAGTTCTTGGAACTTTGTCAGTCTGCTGCAGGAACAGCCCAAGGATAGCCCACTGGATGACGAGAGACATCTGGCCTCATTACGTCAGCCAACAACCAGTCCAACCCCAGGAGCAGAGCTACCTGACTTGAAGCTGATCAAACACGTGAGTGAACCCTGTCAAGACCAGAAGAACCACTCAGCTGAGTTCAGCCCTATTAAGATAAATAAATTTGAGATGTTTTGTTATGTAGCAAAAGCGAACTTCTATGGAGTTCTGTCACTATCTGTAATCACTTTTTATTGATTCATTTTCCTTCCCTATAATGAATACTGGAAGTTATCTATTTAACATACATTTGCCCCCTTCTTCCTTGTTAACCACAGTTTGTGTCAGGATCCCCTCCTCTGTGAGACTCAGGAGCCCCAGAAGAAGACCGTGCTTAATCTAATTGACACATTTCCATTCCTTTGGCAGTGACTGTTTTAGGATCAATCCTATAACCCAATTCTGGTCAGTGACACCTGAGAGGAAGTCTGCTGGGAGCTTTTGAGAAAGGTTTCTTGGTCTTAAGAAAGTCACACAAAAAGCTGGTCACTTTCTCTCTCTACATTTGGTATATCTGAAAATGACACCTGGAGTTGTAGCGATCATCTTGAAACAACCTGAGAACAATCTGAGAAAAAAGCACAATCAGGAAGGCAGAGTAAAGAGATAAAAATAACTTTGTTGTTACAGCTGATGTTCTAATGAACACAACTCTCACTAGAATATAAGCTCCAGGAAGGCAGAGGTGTCTCTTTTGTCTGCTGCTGTATCTCCGGTGACAAGCCCAGCATCTACCCTCTAGTAAGTGCCGAAGAATTGATGCTTTTGAACTGTGGTGTTGGAGAAGACTCTTGAGAATCCCTTGGACAGCAAGGAGATCCAACCAGTCCATCCTAAAGGAGATCAGTCCTAGGTGTTCTTTGGAAGGACTGATGTTGAAGCTGAAACTCCAACACTTTGGCCACCTGATGCAAAGAGCTGACTCATTTGAAAAGACCCTGATGCTGGGAAAGATTGAGGGCAGGAGGAGAAGGGGACAACAGAGGATGAGATGGTTGGATGGCATCACCAACTCGATGGACATGGGTTTGGGTGGACTCCGGGAGTTGGTGATGGACAGGGAGGCCTGGCATGCTGCAGTTCATGGGGTCATAGAGTCAGACACAACTGAGCGACTGAACTGAACCGAAGCATCTTATTTGCTGAACGATTGGAATTATATCAATAATCACTGAGTATGTCTGCATTTGACACTTGATTAGATTTCATAAAGATCTAATTAGGGAGACTATACTTTTGAATATTTATTTGTTTGTTTGGCTGTGCTGGGTCTTAGCTGTGGCACGTGCGATCTCTTTAGTCACAACATGTGGGATCTAGTTCCCTGACCAGGGATCGAACCCGAGCAGTTTGCATTGGGAGCATGGGATCTTAGCCACTGGACCGCCGGGGAAGTCCCCAAGCCTGACAATTCCTGACTGTGAACCCTTCAGGAACAGGACTCTGCTCCCCAGTACCTTGCGGATAGTAGCTTCTCTGCACGTTTGTTGAGATGGTTTGTGTTCCAGAATATTCTGCCAATTCTCCAGCAGAGGGTGCACACTGCCAGGTGTTCTGGCACTAGGCACTCTCCTTTATCTACTCATCCACCCTTCTGCCACCTTCCCCACTAGGAGCTAAAGATCATACCAATGCCTGAATGGGAGCTTAGAAGGGACTTTTCCATAAATTCAGAACCTCAGCATCTGTGCTGTCCCAGCTTCCAGCACCTGTTAGAGAAGGCTGAGGACGTGCTTCTGTCAACTGAAAAAATTCTCTTTAGGTCAAGGTCAAATAAATGTTTTTCTGTAAAAGGCCAGGTAGCAAATGTTTTGTGCTTCCTGAGCTGGAAGCTCTTTGTGCTGCCATACCCTTGTAACACCAAGACTTGTGGAACCAACCAGCCCCAGAAACCACCCTCCCTCTGTGCTTCTGGTTATGCAAGATAATACATTCCTTTATTGTTTAAGCCAATTTTAGCTGACTTCGTTGTTAATTAAAGCTGAAGATAGAATTAACACAACCACCCACAACTAGAATATAAGTTCGAAGAGGGCAGGGAAATTAAAAGTATATACATGAGAGAGTAAGTAAAATAAGTAAAATGAAGGGTGTGGCTGTGTCCTGAAAACTTGACCCCAAGGACTGCTGGCCAGATTCGGCTGAGCCTGCTTTTAGGTCAACAAAGCAGTGGTTTTCAAACTTTCAGGTTTGTCAGAATCAAACGTAGGGTATGTTCAAACACTGAAGGCTTCCAGCCTTGATTCAGCAGGTCTGGAGTTAGACAATTTTAATTTCTAACCAGTTAAGAGTTGCCAGTATCTTTAATGTGAATTCCAGATAAATGGTGAATAACTTTCAATTATAAGTATGTTGTACGTGGGGCTTCCTAGGAGGCACAGTAATAGAGAACCTGCCTGCCAATGCAGGAGACTCAAGAGACTGAGTTCCATCCCTAGGTCGGGAAGATCCCCTGGAGGAGGAAATGGCAACCCACTCCAGTATTCTTGCCTGGAGAATCCCAGGGACAGAGGAGCCTGGTGGTCTGTACAGTCCGTGGGATCACACAGTCAGACATGACCAAGAAACTGAACACACACACACACGCTTGTTGTTAAGTACTGGATTATTTATTGTTTTCTCTGAAATTCAAACTTAATTTGGCATTCTGTATCTTATTGCTAAGTCTGGTAGCCCCTAGGCAAGTTTGCAAGTGATGCTAATGCTGCTGGTCTGGGAACTGCCCTTTGAGAAACACCAACTGTGTAATCTTATACATACTAGAGTTTTCTAGTTCAAAGATCTTTTTCTTTTTCTTTTTTTTCTTAAATGACAATTTCTTTTAAAACGTATTTATTTTATGGCTGCGCTGGGTCTTTGTGGCTGCATGCGGGCCTTCTCCAGTTGCAGTGAGCAGGGGTTCCTCTTTAGTGCGGCTCACCGCAACTCATTCCAGTGGTTTCTCTTGTTGCAGAGCACAGGCTCTAGGCACGTGGGCTTCAGTAGCTGTGGCTCTCGGGCTATAGAGTGCTGGCTCAGTAGCTGTGGTGTGTGGGCTTAATTGTCTCGTGGTATGTGGAATATTTCCAGACCCGGAATCAAACCCGTGTCCCCTGCACTCGGGCAGATTCTCTACCACTGAGCCATCAGGGAAGCCCATTCAGAGGTCTCAAAGCTGGAGTAAAGTAAATGCCTACCACCCCTACTCAAGAATCTGAACACTCAGTCTGTACAGGTGAACATGTTCCTCCTTTATTCAGAAAAGGATTTTTTGCCAAAACTAGATGCTTTAAATATGCACTAATTTTTAAACAAGTATCCATTTATTGTGCACTTACTATGGGAGAGCTTGTTTCTAGGCTCTAGATATAAAAAAGGAATAAAGGAACAAGGGTGATCAGGCCCCTTGCTCCAGTAGAGCTGGTGTTTGGTAGCTGTCCAGGGGTAGATATGACTGGGCATCCGTCTGAGAAATTACTGATCTGCACACTGTCAGATATTTACTTAAAACACATAAACTATGTTTTCTGTCATCATGCCTATAACCAGGGTCCCTGGAGTTAGAAATTAGTTCACATCTCAGCCCTGCCTGCCACTTACGACACTGTGGCAAAGTATTTAACAACGTTACTCCTCCAATTCCTCATTTGTAAAATTGGGACGATAATTTACACTTCATGAGGTTGTTGAATGGTAAGTAAAATAATTCATATAAGGAACTTAGCATAGTACATGGTAGGGAATAAGATGGTCAGTACTCAACTAATAGTACAGCTACTATGATGGAAAATTCCATGGTTTTCAAAGTGTGGTCCCTGGGCCAACAGCATCAACGGATTCATGATCCTGTTAAAAACGCAAACTCTCTGGCCCCCACTGCAAACCTCCTGAATAAGACACTCTGGGATGGGGCACAGCAATGTGGCATTTACCAAACCTTCCAGATGATTCTGATGCATGTTAAAATTGGGAAAACATTGCTAAAGAAAATAGAAGAAGCCAGGCATTGTATGTGCTAGGGGTTAAGAATATCAAGGCCAGTGATGCACAAATCTTTTTTTTTTTTTTTTTTTACCCCAGGACAGCTTTATATAGGCCTAGTGGTGTTCATGTCTCCGTTCATAAACTGAGTGTGTATTTCTGTGTGTGTGTGTTCGTAGTCCATNTTATATAGGCCTAGTGGTGTTCATGTCTCCGTTCATAAACTGAGTATTTCTGTGTGTGTGTGTTCGTAGTCCATATGCCTGAAACGCATTAGAAATTCACTTAAGCAAAGATTTCTTAGCTCATTTTTCTTGGGTTTTGGTTTTTCCTTCAACATTAAAAAATTTTTTTGCTTCTTATTTTTTGGCTGCACTGGGACTTTCTTGGTGTGAGAGGGGACTACCCTCCAGTTGTGGTACGTGGGCTTCTCACTGCAGTGGCTTCTCTTGTGAAACAGGGGCTCGAGGTGAACTAGCTTCATTAATTGCAGTGCATAGGCTCAGTATTTGTGGCTCGCAGGCTTAGCTGTCCCATGGCATGTGGAGTCTTCCTGGACCAGAGATCAAAAAGCTGTTCCCTGCACTGGTAGGTGGCTTCTCTACCACTGGATCACCAGAGAAGTTTAGCTCATTTTTCATTCATTCCGAATTTTGCTGAATGTCTACTATGAGCCAGTGTGTTGAGATTGAGATTCAAAAAAATAAGGAAACACTTGTGTGTTTCAATAGCTCTTTCTCTAGCACTGATTTTGTAACATAGGAAAACACAACAGTGCGTGCATTTCTGTGGGATGCTAAAATGAGAGCTTCAGCAAGAGATAATATGAAGGGAAGTAGAAGAGAGGCAGTAACTCAGAAAGGTAGAAATTCTCTATAAAGATTTAACCGAATGCAGAAAACAACTTGACTTCTTGGAAAGCCTCTGCCCAAGACTTCAAGGCTACCAGAAGAAAAGAGAAAGGGCATTGGCTAAGTGGGGGACCCTGGCCCGGGAGAAGAGAGAGACCCGTCTATGTGGGGCCTTGAACTGTCCCTGCCAACTTCCAGCCTATTTGCAGCTGCCTTTCTTGGATGTCCTGATCTTGGCTGTGGCCCAGAAGACTAGAGAGAAGGCTATAGAAAGAGGGGAGTCCTGGCAGGAAGCTGAGTCAGGTCCCAGTCTGAGACCTGGGACAGAAACAGTGCTAAATCCCAGACACAGAGGTGATTCGGCAGACAGCAGAAGTGTTAACAGTTCTCCTCCACTCCCACCAGTAACTCTGAACATGCGTCTGGGAGGTACTGGTTAGCCACATGAGAAAGTTTCAGATGACTATAGAAAGTTGTGGGGGGCTGGCTTAAGGTAGGCACAATCTGTGTATCAGGATCACCTGGGTGAGTTTTTGTTTTTTAAATACTGAATTTGACTCTCAAGTTGAGACTCAGAGATAAGTCATACACTCTCTAATGAGTCTGGTGCACACACTCTTTCCACAGACCAGCATGCGGCAACCATCACAGGGCTCAAGTTCATACAGTGACCTGATTAATGAAATGCTTTGCACACCTGGCCACTTGAGTGTATCGATAAGCGATTCTCTCCTGTCTACTAGAAGTTCACACTTTAAGGCAAAGGTAATAAATCATTATTTTAGAGGGTGGCTTCACAAAGGGTTTTGACTTCCAAGAGTTAACAATCACTGTGGCAACCAGCTTTATTCCGGGACTTGAGGCAAACAATGAAGTGACATAGGTAAGCTACTCACAGCTGGGGTTATGAAACCTTGGTCTGCAGTTAGTCTTTCAGAAAGATAAATATTTTTTATGCAAAATTTTAGCAGTTTAAAAAGTGACATTGTGGACTTCCCTGGTGGTCCAGTGGTTAAGAATTCACCTGCCAGTGCAGAGACAGGGGTTCCATCCGTGGTCTGGAGGATCCCGCGTGCTGAGAGCAGCTAAGCCTGTGCACGGCTAACTACTGGGCCTGTGCTCTAGAGCCTGGGGCGCAACTCCTGAGCCCGCGTACCGCCGCTACCGAAGGTTGAGAGCCTAGAGCCTGGGCTCCACCAGGAGAAGCCACCGCAATGGGAAGCCCTCGCACGGCAACCAAGAGTAGCTCCCGCTTGCCGCAACTAGAGAACACTTGTATGCAACAACAAAGACCCAGCGTAGCTAAAAAGAAATAATTTTTAAAGCGATTTTGCATCCAAAAAAACACAAATAATGGCCAATACAGTGCTACACATTTCTCACAAGGATTTTCTGACAACCCATGACTGAATGTTTTTAGAATAAAACACAAATGCACACTCCCTCACTCATCACACAAAAATGTCACAGAAATCAACCAACTTGTTATCAGGTTAGCCAAAAATGTTCATTTTGGTTTCTCCATATGTCTTAAAAACCTGCATGAACTTTTTGGCCAACCCAATACATCTCACATCAGCCTGGGGTGACTGAAGCGAGGACGGTGAAATGAGTCTGCTTTTACATCCGAAGTCTTGCTCTACATCAGAAAATAACCACAAAATACCAAGAATCTCTTCAGAAATCCACCAGCTAAATTCCAAAATGCCAGTCATCTTCTCCAAATCACAACAGGGGAAACCCACAGGTGATAAATGAAAGTAGGGGAATTTACAAACTTTACAGGGTTAGAGATACGTTCAGTGGTTCAAGAGACCATGTAGCATTTTTTTACTTTTGCTTGTAAAATGTGGGTCCTGCTCCCAGTCTCCTTGGTAAAAGCCATCTAGACTCATTTCCTCTAGATCAGTGTGTTTCCAACTGTGGACTGAGATCCATTATCAAGCTGTGAAATTAATGCAGTGAGTCTCAACAAAATTACAAGAAAAAAAGAAAAATTCAGAATACATGTAAAGTGTATCATTTAATGGACATTTTGTGTGATTGACCCATGGAACTTATGTGTGTGTGTGTGTGTATGACTGGAATATACTATACATAGTCTATGTCTTACTGTGGGTAGCTTTTTTTTTTAGGTTTAAAAATTACCATCCTAGATTACCTCATCCTAGTTTGAAGATGAGGTTAAGCAGAATGACTGTTCCCTTGTCCCCTGAGCACTTTCTTTAAGAATGTTTGGACAAGGTGACCATTAATTCTTTAGACCTCTGCCTTTCTCAGGCATTTGCTTTAAAAAAAAAAAAACAACCACCTTTATAATCATTAATTTCTGTAGTTGAATGATACACCTAATGCTACATCCTGCTGCTGCTGCTAAGTCGCTTCAGTCGTGTCCTAGTCCTTTCTTAACCCGTTTCTTGGGACTCTGGTCTCCTCCCCACAGAGCACAGTATGGTATCCTGCTTCTCCCCAATTTCCTACTGCTAAAAGAAACACAATTGCTTTTCTTTGGGGGCAAATGTGGGACCACAGGGACATGGATAACTGTCCTATTCATTTTATTTAAATAGACCAAAGATGCCAACAGAAAGAGACTGGTAACAAGACTGAATAGTTCGTAAAAGAAATGAGAACCTGTCAACAGAGATGTCAGTACCATGTGGAGCTGCTGGGAAAAGGGAAGCATGGGGTTTCAGGTCAGCCCCCGGCAGGGTCAGCTTCACAGCTGTGTGACTGATGCAGCCGTGCAGAACACCAAGATCAGAAAGACGTTTAGCTCAATGCTCTGTTGTCCCATCTTGACATTTGTTTTCAACAAAGATATGACATTTTAGGAAAGTCAAACAACCAAGAAACCCTATTCTTGCTTGTCACTTCCTCACATTAACCAACTATGTGCTCAGTTGCATCTGATTCTTTACGACCCCATGAAGTGTAGCCCTCCAGGTTCCTCTGTCCATGGAATTTTCCAGGCAAGAATACAGGAATGGGTTGCCATTTCCTTCTTCAGGGGATCTTCCCGACTGAGGGGTTGCACCTGCAACTCAAGAGAGACTCAAGACTCTCGAGTCTCCTGCGTTGTCACGCAGATTCTTTACCGCTGCACCACCTGGGAAGCCCTTATTCACCAACTACTTCCACCAAAGTTTATGACATCAAAGAAAATGGAAAGATAGGGCAATCAATAGTTTATCTTCCTTTCAGTTTGTCCTTACACATCAGTACGTCAAACACAGGGAATGTTGGTAGAATATATTGTACCAAGAAGTGAAATAAAAAGCTGAGTTACTTTTGCCCAACATTCCCACTGCACTAGTAAATACACATGAATGCATGAGTTACAAATACCAATTATGTAATTTCAATGACTCCACAAAGGAGTTAAATGCTTTTGTTTGCACTTAAAACGGTTGCTATATAATATGAAGATGAATAATAAAATGTGTTGACAGAAGTTTAACTTGGAGTGGCATTGAAAATTTAAAAATTACAAGTTAAGAAATCACAGAAGGGGAAAACCTTAGAATTTCAGCATCTTACGTTTTTCATGCTGCTTAAACAAGAGGCTAGCGTTTACATTTTGCACTAGGCCCTGATAATTATGTAGCTGACCCTGCCTCCAGGACTAGAAACAAGATCAATAGCATGCTGCTCCTCTTGGATTATTCCACATTTCTTTTCAAAGAGCTGGGTGTGTGAGGCCCACAAAGCACAACAGATTCCAAAGCACAATGGGCTCAAGGAAGACTTCATTCTGATCTCCATAGACAAGAATCATGCGTCCCTTACCCATGCGTGTGTCATGACCTTGGCTCCCTCGGGGCAGTGATCATAATGTTGGCGTGCATGGAGAGTGTCAGTGCTTATCACCACCGCTGAACAGGGTTTCTTGTTCCTTTTTGGATTCGAGGTCCAGGTGAGCTAAACGTGCACCTTCCCTTGCTATTGGAAGCATAGTTGTAATCGAGCAAAATGGGCTCCACGATGTGATGTGGAATCAAAGGGAGAATTTGTGGCTCTTCATACTGGACTATCTGAAGCGAATGACAAGAGGGAGTTTAGATCAAGCATCAAGCCCTGGGAAGATGCATAGTGTAGGAATGCCAGTCCTTGGATCCCGTTGTTCAAGAAGCAAAACCACACAGGGACTTCGTCTTACAGACATTCAAATTATGCTGCAGAAGGCTCATCTGTCCTAGTGAGCACCTTCAGTTCAGTTCAGTTCAGTCGCTGAGTCGTATCCGACTCTTTGCGACCCCATGAATCGCAGCATGCCAGGCTTTCCTGTCCATCACTAACTCCCGAAGTTCACTCAGACTCGCGTCCATCGAGTCAGTGATGCCATCCAGCCATCTCATCCTCCGTTGTCCCCTTCTTCTCCTGCCTCCAATCCCTCCCAGCATCAGAGTCTTTTCCAATGAGTCAACTCTTCACATGAGGTGTCCAAAGTACTGGAGTTTCAGCTTTAGCATCATTCCTCTCAAAGAAATCCCAGGGTTGATCAGAATGGACTGGTTGGATCTCCTTGCAGTCCAAGGGACTCTCAAGAGTCTTCTCCAACACCACAGTTCAAAAGCATCAATTCTTTGGCGCTCAGCCTTCCTCACAGTCCAACTCTCACATCCATACATGACTACT
>SJYQ01003158.1:303610-415946 GCA_006410935.1 Redunca redunca
TCTCTGCTTTTGAATATGCTGTCTAGGTTGGTCATAACTTTTCTTCCAAGGAGTAAGCGTCTTTTAATTTCATGGCTGCAGTCACCATCTGCAGTGATTTTGGAGCCCAAGAGAATAAAGTCTGACACTGTTTCCACTGTTTCTCCATCTACTTCCCATGGAGTGATGGGACTAGATGCCATGATCTTCGTTTTCTGAATGTTGAGGTTTAAGCCAACTTTTTCACTCTCCTCTTTTACTTTCATCGAGGCTTTTTAGTTCCTCTTCACTTTCTGCCATAAAGGGTGGTGTCATCTGCATATCTGAGGTTATTGATATTTCTCCCAGCAATCTTGATTCCAGCTTGTGCTTCTTCCAGTCCAGCGTTTCTCATGATGTACTTTGCATATAAGTTAAATAAGCAGGGTGACAATATACAGCCTTGATGTACTCCTTTTCCTATTGGGAACCAGTCTGTTGTTCCATGTCCAGTTCTAACTGTTGCTTCCTGGCCTGCATACAGATTTCTCAAGAGGAGCACCTTGCCTCACCCCAAAAAACAGGGATATGGCATCAGCTGGCCACTCATCCAGCTTGAAATTAACTGTGGAAGCCTCTTCTCAGGATATGGATACAGATGGGGGTGAAGTTCTAGGGCCGGTAGAAACTTCAGCAGATGGCACATTAGTGGCTACGACTGCAGTGGAAGGAGACATGATGGTATGAAAGCTGTCAGGCCCAACAGGGCTCTCCTTTTCTATCATACATGCCCACGTGGCACTTAGGTATCATGGAAGCAAGTAAAAGAACCATCTCAAGTTATTACTTACCCTTCATTCTATCATACATGCCCACGTGGCACTTAGGTATCATGGAAGCAAGTAAAAGAACCATCTCAAGTTATTACTTACCCTTCATTTTCTCTCCTGGATCTCCAGTTAAAAGTATCATTATTAGATCCTTTCATTTTGTCCTCTATAGTTTTAACTCTGTATTCCCCATTTTGATCCTCTATGTACACCACATTCTAAGTAATTGCTGCTGCTGCTGCTGCTAAGTCGCTTCAGTCGTGTCTGACTCTGTGAGACCCCATAGATGGCAGCCCAACAGGCTCCTCCATCCCTGGGATTCTCCAGGCAAGAACACTGGAGTGGGTTGCCATTTCCTTCTCCAGTGCATTAAAGTGAAGATGCTCAGTCGTGTCTGACTCTTAACGACCCCATGGACTGCAGCCCACCAGGCTCCTCCGTCCATGGGATTTTCTAGGCAAGAGTACTGGAGTGGGGTGCCATCGCCTTCTCCGTTCTAAGTAACTAGGCTTTCAGTTCATTAATCTCTATTCAAGTTGTGTCTAATCTACTGTCTAACCCATCCACTGAGTTTATCTCAATAATCACACCTTTCATTTCAGAAAATTCTACTTTTCAATTCCTCTTGGTCCATCTCGGGAGTCTCTTACTGCTTATTTTTGTGACTGCATCTTTTATTTAAGTGTTCATTCATTTAACAAGTATTTATTGAGCACCCACCAAGTGCAGGTTACAAGTACTGCAGTTATACCAGTGAAATGAAACGGAAGGAAAAAAAGTCCATCTTTCAGAAAACCTACATCCTAGTGGGAGAAATACAACCACCAAGTAGGTAAACAACTAAGTAGGTAAATTATTCAGTATATTAGGTGACAACTGATGGAAAATAAGAAAGAGGACACAAAGAATTTGATTTTAAATGTGAGTTTGTATTCTGATAATTCTGAAATCTTTAGTGGTCTCAGCATATTGCAAATTGTTTAAACTGTCACAGCAGCTTGTTCCATTTTCTGTCTGGTGATCTTGATTGTAAGCTAGTTAACCTAAATTTTTAGCAATCTTAGGGGCCTCATTGAGGTTTCTGGTTTTAATAGCTAACATCTATAACAATGAATGGCTTGTGAGCTGAATATGGCCCACTGCCTGTTTCTGTTAACTAGTGTTTCTGGCACCAGCGAGCCTCATTCGTTTATGTAATGTCTAAGGCTGCATTCATGCTACGGCAGCAGAGCTGAGTACACGTCATGGAAACTGTACTAAAATATTTACATCTGGCTGTTAGAGAGGTCAGAAAACAGTTAGCTGACCTCTCATCTACAGAGATATACAAAGGAACTAAAAAACAAAAACCTCAGGAAGCACTAACCTACACTGTTGGAGCAAATGAATTTGGTTCCTTAACAAAAATGCCCTTTCACCTATTAATTCTGACAAATGAGCCTAAGGAAATAACCAGAGATGTAGACAAAGACTTCTGTACTGGACTGTACAGGACTTCTGTACTGGGCTGGACAAAATTCATTCTTTTGTATTTTACCCTGGTTCCCTCATTTCACCTTCTACCTTATCTGTATGATTGCTCAGGTTTTCTTCTGCTTCTGGTTAAATGCTCCATATGTCATCTTGGTCCTCTTTGGAGGATTTTTCTGGCCTTTATATTTTAATTCTATTCTTGCTTTATATTTTAATTCTATTCTTTTCCGTAAATATAACCAAAGCACCCTATGTTTGGGACAAAATCACTAAGTATTTCAACCCTATGATACCAATTTGCTTGTTTGTTTTAACGAATACTCTTCTAGAAAATCGGACAAGAACTCACTATGCAAACACTCTCCATTTCCTTCATTTTTCAACCCACTGTATTTAAGCTGCTGTGTCCTCTCCTCCCTTGCTCTGATGATAATATTTCCACTAAGATTGCTAATGACCAAGCTGTAAATCAAATGGCAATGTTTCCTAACTGTAAAGATAAAACATTATATAACTCTTATAGACTGCTTATTACAAAGTTAGTATAGAAGAAATCATTAAGAAATATAAAACCATAGGAAATACAATTTCCAATAAAGGTAAGGGTTTGGTGAGTCAAATTCTGTTCAAATTGCTTCACATGTAAAATCACATGATCCTTTTAATTACCCAAGGTCAGTTAATGGCAGAGCCAAGATTAAAATTCAGTTTAGTTCCAGAGCTTATACTTAATCACTATGTTTTACAGCTTTTTCCATTAGGCAAATAAAACAATCATCACTGAAAAAAGATAAGGTGTAATTTTATTACTTTCAACACTGCATCACAATGAATAAAACAAACTAAAGTAACACACAGCTTTACAAAAATAAATTTTTATTAAAAGCAGTAGAGTCTGAGCAGGAGACAGTACAAAGAGTGTAAACAGTGTAAACATCACTACATTCAGCTCAGCCTGATTGAATGCTGACAGACAACTCTAAATGCTCTATGTGCCCTTACTAGCAGGATACATTAGTTCTACTGTACACAGAAAACACACGCTAATTTTGATTGGGAAAAGTACTTTATCGCAGTCGGTCCCAGCGCCAAATGCTGGCATCATCACAAACAGCTATAAGAATGCTGCTGTCCCTGCTGAAACTGGTTTGTCGAATAGCAGCCCCGCACTTGTGATGAGTCAGCGTTGTGCATCTAGGAAGAAAACACGACAACAGGTTAAATATCAGACACACACAATGCTGTCAGTATCAAACTTAAAAACAGTGAATATAACTTACTACCAAAGTACTCAGGAAAAATAATTATTATTAGAATAAAAAAGAAATACTTTACAGTATGCTGAGATGTAAATGTTACAAATGATGTTAAGCATGGCACTGTAAGTATCAATTACTTACTCTATAGTGACAACACTCCGGAAGAAAAGTCAGAAATTGTGAAGAGGAATTTCTAAATACTTACTTGGCTTTATGAGGATCTTCTACTTCTAAATCCCAAACATAAAGTTTGCCAACCTGATTGCCCAATGCAAGCATCTGTATAAACATATTTTAAAAACCCATCAAAAACAAAACAAAGACCTATCAAATTATTAATATAAGCTATAAAGATTTCAAGCAATCCTAAGATATTTTTCCTATTGCAGAAAAATCTCAGCTCCACCCTATGGCAATGCTCTTGGTTATTTCTTTGCATCTTATATTTATGATTTGTAAATTAAGATAAGAACAACTAATGCTTCACAAAAGTGTCCTGAATAAGCCATTTTGCAAATTTATGAAGAACTATACAATGGTACACAATTAGCACATATTCTTCATCCTGCCTTAAAGAACTATAATAAAAGCCACGGAAAATTTCCAAAGCTTTCATATAGAAAGAAATAACCAAGTAATTTGTTACCATAAAATTCTAATATCAAACTTCTGTAAAATTTTAGATAGCTAATATTTTGTCTCTATCTTCCATGTTGGTTTTCTATATAAGATGATGAACATTCTAATCACCAAAACATTAAATCTTAGTAACAGATGTTATGGAAAGTAAACATCTAACTGCCACCATTGACACCTGTCAATTTCATCTATAATAAGCACTGCAGATGGTGTGCAGAGCCACAAGGGTAGAATAAATAACATCAAAGGCCAATGCAAATAATACAAAAAATCAAGGTAGATTACACTTTAAGAGGAAAGAGAACACAGATGCACTCAGAGAAAACTAAAATTGCATGGTTTTAAGTCAAATAATTTCAAAATGTAAAGTATGTTGCTACCTTTTGCCAGAAATCCATAGAAAACCTCATGTACCAAATGTCACACTGGCTGTAATCAAATCGCCCAAGAATAGTCACATTAGACTCACTGGGTTTAATTTTATCTATATCATCTTCCATTTTGCCAGGTTTCCAGCATACAATGGCATTTTCACAAGACTTAAAAAAAAGACACGAGATAAAAAGGAAATGTTAATTGTAGAACTGAATTTTAAACATTACAAACAAAGCTTTTTCTCAACTATCATTTCAGAATTCACAGCTCTTTAAACCTGGTTATCCCTCAACTGAGTCCAGTGATATACATATTCATTTGTATTTGCAGAATCAGTATCTACACTTACAGATTATCAAGATTTTAATAATACAAAAGCATAATACTATCTAGAATATTTATTTCTGAAGTCACAACTTCTCTTCCAAACCAAGTTTCAGCCTTAAATACTTCAGCATACAGAGACTTAAGTATTTTATAGCACAGATAAAGTTACAAACATATTAGAATACATGGTTTTCAATACGGCCCCTGCTAATTCCATCTTTCCCTATTTCACTTCTAATTTCCTGCGGTTCCAATCTCCTGTGGTTCCCTTTATACAGTTAACTATTAATCCTTCGTCTATAGTATCTGTACTACATGGTAGGTACTCAATAGATGTTGTAGGAAAGCTAATGAATTCATAGAAGGGCCTTAAAGATCGGATTATACAGAAGGCAATAAAAGCAGTTATTCAATATCCCAACACTGGTAAGGGGACAGGAGTGAAATAGGCTGAGTTACACCTTGTCTGTCCTGCAACAGTGAAATCTTTACATACATTCTACTTTAGGAGCAAGTGGTGAAGAATACAATGGGAGAAGAAAATGCAACACAGAGAGCACTATTTATATTACTGTGTAGGCTAGTGGTTTGCCAGTTAAGGGATCTTTGGCAATGTCTCTGGCTTCCAGTTAACAGAGGCCAGAGAATGCTGAAAACCGCAAAGGAGAGAATGGCTCCTCCCACAAAAAAGAACTATCTGACCTCATTATCTCAGACCCAGGACTGAGAAATCCTGGTGGAGGTGAAGGGTGCTTACTGGCATTTTACAGGACACATTCCACACAACCACATATGGTAGCCCTGTGGGGTTCACTGGCATTTCAATGGTTTAACAGTGCGGTCATAGGGAGATTAGAGAGTGAAGAACATGTTTTCTTCTTCTCTGCCTTTTTTAAATTATGTAAAATCCCAGGGTTACAGATCCATTATACAAGTTCTTTATTGTAAAGTACCTTAGAGAGCACCCAGTCTGGTGACTCTTTTAAAGTGCACAGTTGGATTGACAGCCTGTAGAGCTTTCTTTAAAACCACATCTTGGCCCCAACCCCAATGAATCACAATTTCTGAGAGAGGCCAAAGCAGCAGAACTGTAACATAGCTCTTCAAGTGCTTCTTACTGACTGTACTGGTAAAGGACCCTTAGTCAGTAGAGTCCCCTCACAGAGAGCTAAAGCACAGGGAAGTAAAGAGAGTCTACCCACACTAACGGATGGCTGTACTTGAAAGTCATCCAGAGAGTTTCTAACAATTACAAACCTGCAGGTCCTTGTGCCTGATGTAGAATACCTGGGGACAAAGCTTAGGAATCTGTTTTTACAATGTCCTCCCAATAGTTCTGATGTGGAGCCAGATTTGAGACCACAATACTCAGTTCAGCTTCTTACCTAAAATGCAGAAATTTTTTCCTATCATCTGATTAAGTTCTAAGAGCAGAAATTTTAGACCTACTGCCTTTTTATATCTGCTTTCAGCAACCAATAAAGTAGAGGTACTTTTCCCTGTTCATCTCACTGAATACAACTTAAAAGTCTGAAGGGCAGGGAGGAGGCAGACTGGTAAAGGACCCTGGGACATGAGGGGCACTGAGTTCCTTGGTTTTCTTTTGCCTCCTTTCTGTATCCCAGACTGCATGCTAGAGAAGGTAGTGACTCAACAAAGCTGAAGACAAAACAAAGCCCCGCAAAGCCTACTCTCTCCAAAGGACCAGGAACGTGGCAACCCAGCATGAGAGAAAATTTTCTGGTAAACAGTACCACAGAAAAACCTGTGGACCCGCCCACACATGAACCAGCAAAGTCCCAATGGGGATCCCTTCTCACAGGTGGAAACTAAACACTTCAAGTACAGAATACCCTGCTGACTCCTCCCTACCCCTCAAGGTAAAGACGTGACTCCTCCTCCTCTCTGGCTGGGGTTGTATTAGAGGCGGCGTAGCAGAGTCAAGAGAAGTGGGCGACTGAGGATGAGATGGTTGGATGGTATCACTGACTCAATGGACATGAGTTTGAGCGAGCTCTGAGAATTGGTGATGGACAGGGAGGCCTGGCATGCTGCAGTCCATGGGGTCGTAAAGAGTCGGATACAACTGAGCGACTGAACTGACTGACTAAACTGAGCAGAGAACCAGGATGTTCACAGCCACCTACCACAGTGTCAGCGGAGACCACCCAGGGAGCAGTCATGAGGGCTCCAAACCCCTCCCTGCTAGGGTAGTGTCAGCGGAGTCCCCGTGAAAAGCCTGAACTCCTGCCCCATAGAAAAGAGATATCACCAACAAGTCAACCAAGTGGGGAATGTCCCCTGCCACCTGCCAATCATGAAGCAGCACTCACTTTACCGCTCAAAATTTATCAAAGGAAGCCTGCTTTAAGAGAGCTAAATAACAGCCCGAGTTTCCTAACAGTACCCAAAATATCCATATCTCCATCAAAACTCATGTCATACCAAGAAATGTAAAATCTCAACTTTAATGAGAAATGATAACAAGAGACACAAACAATGAGATGACACAGATGTTAGAACTATCTGACAAGGATTTTAAAGCAGATTCGGACACGACTGAGCGACTGAACTGAACTTATCATAAAAATGCTTCACCCTAATACAAATTAAAAGTTCAAAGTCTAGGGAAAAAATGGTTCAAGAAGAAGTTACAAACACACTTAGAATACAGTCTCGGCAAAGAAAAGAAAAGATAAGAAATATGTGGAAATTTTAGAACTAAAAATACTATCATCAAAGAACAACTGAAGGGCTCACCAGCAGAAGAGAGATCAGAGTCAGTAAATTCAAAGTTAGAACATAGAAATTACCCAATCTGAACAAGACTTCAACAAAGAAGTTACCAACTGAAAAAAGAAAAACAGACTTATTAAATGACACAGTCTCAGGGACCAAACAAAAAAATCTAAAGTATCATTAGAGGAGAGCAGGGAGAAAAAGGGGATAAAAAAGAATTTGAGTAACAGTTGAAAAATACCCATATTTGGGATGAATTATGTCCCCTAAAGACCTACAGATTCAAGACAGTAAATTAATCCCTCAAAGACATCAATATCAAGCGGAGCACAGTCAAACTTCTGAAAACTAAAAATAAAGGAAAAAAAAATCTCCAAAGCAATTAAGTCAGAAGGAATACCTTAGCTATAAGGAAAAACCAATTCCAATGGTGGCAGATGTCTCACTACAAATGACAGAGACCAGAAAGAGGGGGAACAACATTGTTCAAATGTTTAAAGAAAGATCTGTGAACACAAAATCCTCTATTCAGTGAATATATACTTCAGGAATAAATGGGAAATGAGGACATCCCTAAACTAAGAAAAACTAAAAGAATCTGTTAACATTCTAAATCAATAGCTACAGAATGCTCTATGAACAGAAAGGAAATGATAAAAGAAGGAATCTTGGAATATTAGAAAGGAGGAATGAACAACAGAAAAAGCAAAAGGAGTAAACACAAAATTCTCCTTTCCTTCAAGTTTTTAAATTCTGCTTGATGGTTCAAGCAAAAATTGTAATATTATTTAACAAAGTTTTCAATTGTAAAGAAAATATTTAAAACAACTGTAAGTACAGGACAAAGTGGGAGATAAGCTTCCTATACTGCATCTGAAGTGGTAAAATGCTGATATACTGATCACATACATATATTGCAACTACCAGAGCAAACATAAAACAAGCTACACAAAGAAATACACTCAGAGGTAGTACAGATAAATCAAATTGGAATTTTAAAATATATGCATATAACATACAGGAACTTAGGGAAGAAAACCCACCCAGAGAAATAAATAAATGAATAAATGCCAGACAATGTAACAGTTGGTAAATTAAGGCTCAAATATAAACAGTCTAAACTTACAAGCTAAAACAGTTTCTCAGAGTGAATTTAAAAACTGTATGACCCAACTGTATGTTGTAAGAAACTCACTTCAAATGTAAGAATACACGTAGATTGAAGGTAAAAGGTTTGAAATAGATATACCATGTAAGCATTAATTAAAGGAAAGAAAGAACAGCTATACTATAAAAGGAGACATCAAAGCAAAAAAATCTACCAGAGATAGAGATGGACCTTCCACAATGATAAAAGGGTCAAGCTACCAAGGAAAAGCAATACTAAATGTGTATATGCTAACCAACAGAGCTGCAATATGTCACAGAACTGAAGGAGAAAGGGAAAAATTCATGATTACAGTTGAAGACTTCAGCACTTAAGAGCAGACAGACATCAACAAAGACACAGAAGAATTCAACCACATTCAACCAATAGGATCTTGGAGAAGGAAATGGCAACCTACCCCACTGTTCTTGCCTGGAGAAGCCCAGGGACGGGGAAGCCTGGTGGGCTGCCGTCTATGGGGTCGCACAGAGTCGTACACAACTGAAGCAACTTAGCAGCAGCAGCAGCAGCAGCAACCAACAGGATCTAGCTGACATTTACAGAACACTCCACCCAACAATAGAATACACAGTCTTTTCAAGCTCCCATGGGACATACCCAAAACAGGGTCATAAAACAAATCTGAAAAATTTTAAAGAATCAAACTCATAAAGAATACATACTGACTGACCAAAATGGAATCAAACTAGAATCAGTAACAGAAAGATAATAAAAATTTCCCAACACTTAAAAACTAAATGGGCTTCCCTAGTAGCTTAGTCAGTAAAAAATCTGCCTGCACTGCAGGAGACCCAGGTTTGATCCCCAGGTTGGGAAGATCCCCTGAAGAAGAGAATGGCAACCCACTCCAGTACTCTTACCTGGAAAATCCTATGGACAGAGGACCCTGGCAGGCTACATACAGTCCATGGGGTCACAAAGAGTCGGACATGACTTAGTGACTAAACCACTACCAAAAACTAAACAGCACAGTGCATATCAAAATTTTTGTGAGAAGCAGCTAAAGCAGTGCTGACTGGGAAATTTATAGCACCAAAAGCTTACATTAGAAGTCCTGACTAAATAAGCTCCCAAAACTAGCAAACAGAAAAACAAAATACACTCACAGGAAACTAAAAAAGGGAGACAGGAGGTAACAAAATAATTTTGACAAACTCCTAAAAAGACTGACAAGAGAAGAAGACATAAATTACTGATTTCAGGAATGAAACAGGGGCTATCACTAAAGACCTTGCAGATATCAAAAGGATAATAAGGGAATACTCAAACAGCTCTCCACACATAAATTTTATATTGGATGGGATGGATCAATTCCTGAAATAGCACACACTACCACAACTCACCCAATATGAAACTTCATTCAAACAACCTTTTCACTTTTAAGGAAAGTAAGTTTTTAATTTTTAAACTCCTCCTCAAAAATTTTTAGGTCCAAATGCCAGTATTATTGACATCAAAACCAAAGACAAGTAACAAAACTTTAGATCAATATTCTATCTCATTAATACACATAAAATTCTTAAAATAAAATATTAGCAAACAGAATTCAGCAACATATAAAAAGAATTATACAGCATGACCAAGTAAACTTATTCCAGTGAGTCAATATTCAAAAACAATCAGTGCAGTCCATTGCATTAACAGGCTAAAATAGAAAAAACAATGATCATATCAATTGATGCTAAAAAAGCATTTGACAAACTTCAACACCTATTCATGACAAAACGCTGAAAAATTCAGGAAAAAGAACAACTCTCAACTAGGTATAGAACATCTACAAAAAGCACATAGCTAGGACTGCCATGGTGGTCCACAGTGTTTGACGATACAGGGGACATTGGTTTGATCCCTAGCGGGGGAACTAAAATCCCACATGCCGCCGGGAACTATGCGCACGCACCACAACCAGAAAGCCCATGTGGTACAAGGAAAGATCCTGACTGAGGTGACAAAAGTCCCGAGTGCCGCTACTAAGACCGGACACAGCCCAAAAATAAGTACTAAAAAACAATCATACAGCTGATATGTATAATTGCAAAAGACTGTATTCTTTCCCCCATTAACATCAGAAATAAGACTAAGAAGTCTGCTCTTAACACATTACTGACGAGAGACATATTAATATATCTTTTGTTACCTGAATGCTACTGACTGGAGATGTATCAATATGTTTATAGAGTGATACAATCAATATCACCATGTGAAGCTGTTAGAGCTTAAACTGCACCAAGGGTTCATCATACAACTTATGACTGTCATTATCACTTACATTTTGTTCCATCAGGTTTTTGTTCCAACTTTGTGTATATTATAGACATAAAATTTTCAGAAGTGACATGTCACGAAATTTTGAGGAAGAATTTTTCAGTGAATTTTATGCGGATACATTCTATGTCTAAGTGGTATATATACTAGTGTCTCAGAAGATGATAGTTCTTCAGAATATAGTTAATTCAGATGATGTGATTATCAGACCAACAAAAAATCTTAGTGATTGATTCTGATACAAAGTGAAAATGCAACAGTGCTGGAGACTGCTCCTGTACTTCTACAGAAGAGTGGACTGAAGACCACATTTCACAAAAATTGGAGGAATTACAGGTATGTCAGGTGTGGCACCCCACTCTAATACTCTTGCCTGGAAAATCCCATGGATGGAGGAGCCTAGAAGGCTGCAGTCCATGGGGTCACTGAGGGTCAGACACAACTGAGCAACTTCACTTTCATGCATTGGAGAAGGAAAAGGCAACCCACTCCCGTGTTCTTGCCTGGAGAATCCCAGGGATGGGGGAGCCTGGTGGGCTGTCTATGGGGTCGCACAGAGTCGGACACGACTGAAGCGACTTAGCAGCAGCAGCAGGTGTAACTGACTACAAGTACCTGTACAGTGTTAGTGAAATAACAGAACTAAATTTTGACCAGTCAAAATAAATATCACCGGCCACAGGAGTTAGTCTCTGCAAAAATCCCCCAGTCACTAATGAGTTAACACTGATATTCAATGTAGCACCAGAAGCTTGTCAGTGAAATGAGACAAAAAATGGAAAGTTCTTTAAAAATTCAGTTCAGAAAGGAAGGATACAAAAACTGTCCTTATTCAGAGATGAAATGATGATTTATGTAGAAAATCCCAAATAATTAGCCAAAAAAAAACACCCCACAAACCACCCTTCTTGAACTATAAGTAGTTAAAATAGGATTCAAGATTAATATACAAAACTAAATTTACTTCTATATATTAGCAATGAACACAAAGAGATGGAAATCAGAAATACCATTTATTATAGTCACTCGAAAAAGAGAAATACTTAAGGTATGCACCTAACAAAGTAGGTGCAGGACTTGCATGCTCAAAACTACAAAATGCTGGGGATTCCCTGGTGGCTCAGTGGTGAAGAATCCATCTGCCAACGCAGGAGACATGGCTTCGATCCCTGATCGAGGAAGATCCCACATGCCACAGAGCAACTTGGCCCATGCACTGCAATTATTGAGCCTGTCCTCTGCAACGAGAAGCCCATGCACCAGAACTAGAGAGTAGCCCCCACTCGCCACAGCTAGAGAAAAGCCTATGCAGCAAAAAAACCCACCACAGCCAAAAACAAAACAAATTATATTTTAAAAAACCTACAAAATGCTGATAAAAAATCAAAGAAGAAATGAACAGACATACCAGTCAAGGACAAGAAAACTAAGCAGAGTAGATATTAATTCTCCACCAAACTGATACACAGGTTTAACACAATTCCAATTAAAATGTTCCTTACCCCCAAAGAAATTCCAGCAAGATTTGCAGTAAATGTAGACAAGATAATTCTAGACCTTACATAGAAAGGCAAAGGAACTAGATGAAAATAATTTTGAAAAAGAATGAAGTGGAAGAAATTACTCTACCAATTCCAAGACTTATTACAGAGCTAGAGTAATCAAGCCTGTGTATGTAGTGCTGGTAGAGGGAACAGAATAGAATAACCAGAAACAGCCTCACACAAGCATGGCCAAACAATTTTGAAAAAAGTGCAAAAGCAATTCAAAGGAGGAAAGACAGGCTTTCAACAAATGGCACTGGAACAACTGGATAAACTATAGGCAAAAAATGAACTTTTTACCTAAATGTCATACAAAAACTAACTTAAAACGGACCATAAATTTAATATAAAACATTATAAAAACTTTTGAAGGAAACACAGGGAAAAATTTTTAGGATCCAGGTCTTAGTGAAGAGCATTTCAAAATAATAGCAAAAGGATTATCCATAAAAAAATAAAAAAAAAACAATAAATTAAACTTTATCAAAATTGAAAATATTTGCTCTGCAAAAGACCCTGTTAAGAGAATGAAAAGACAAGCTACAGACTGGAAGAGAAAATTTGCAAACTACTTATCTGACATAGGATTTAGAACATATGAAGAACTTTCAAAACTCAACAATAAAAAAACAAAACAAATCCAATTAGAAAATGAGTAGAAGATACGAAGAGACATCATTGAAAGGATATATGGATGGTAAATAAGCACATAAAAAAGATGATCAACACCACTAACCATCAGGGAAATGTAAATTAAGACCATGATGATGTATCACTACACACCTATCAGAACAGCTAGAATAAAAAATTGTGACAATACCAAATGCTGTCGAAGATTCGAAGACACTGCATCTTTCATATATTGCTGGTGGGAATGTAAAATGGCACGGCCACTCTGGAAAATAGTTTGGCAGGTTCTTAAAAAACTAAACAAACGTAACCATGACCCAGCAATTGCCCTTCTAGGCATTTATCCCAGAGAAGTGAAAACTTACGTAAGTCCACACAAAAACCTACACACGACTGTTCAATAGCAGCTTTATTTGTAACAGGCCAAAAACTGGAAAGGACCAAAATGTCCTACAATAGATGAATAAGGTTAAATAAACTGTGGTGCATCCATACCATGGGTACTATTTAGCAACTAAAAGGGAGACCTACTGATATATACAACTTGGATGGCATTATACTGAGTGAAAAATAATCTTAAAAGATCCCATACAGAAACATTCTTGAAATGACAAAATCACATGCGATAAAATAACATACAACTACACATATTCTTACAATGTCAGTTTCCTGGATTTGATACTGTATATATAAGGCATAACCAATGGGACAAACTGGGTGAAGGGCAATGTGAAACCTCTCTAAACTGACTTTGAAACTTCCTGTGAATTTAATCTCAAAATCAAAGGTTAAAAAATAAAAAGGTAAAACTATACCTTCATTGGTAAGGAAAAAATAAATAATCAGGCTCTACCCAAGAAAAAGTGAAATGCCCTGAAACCTATACCAAGAAGAAACTGGATAGCAATTTGTCCAAATCTGACAATTCTAAATGTTCAGATGACATCACCACCAACTTCCCTAAATTATCAGTAGAAAAAATATATATCAACATACTAGAGCAGGGGCTGGCAAACTAGAGCCCATGAGCCAACTCCATCTGTTTGTTTTTGTACATGTAAGTTCACTAAAATGGACACGAACATTAAAAACAAAAACCAAAAAAAAAAAACCCTACTACTGGCTTTAGATATTGGTAATTTTATAGTAACACTGAATATCAGAGAATATCATCTTGCAAGTTAACATTTTTTTTCTTACTGGAGCACAAATTATAGTTCATCAGGATGTTTTATGCCTAAAATAAGTTTCTGAATTTTCAAAGTATCATGAGACTTAAAAAAAAAAAAAAGCAATTTCCCATCTGTTACACAATTTATCAACTGCATAAAAAACTGTGCTCCCTGCAGAGTTCCAACTCACACAAACAGTGGAAATACAGCTTAACAGCAGTTACCGTACCTTGGAAAGTATCAAATCACCTAACCATCGCACACAATCGACATAATTTCTATGTATGTCTCTGGTAGAAAAGTCAGGAAAATGAATCTTCTGAGAAATAAATGGCCTGAAATAGAAATATCAAAAGTTTAGAGAAAAATGTGTAGCAGAAGCTAATTTTCTTTTTAGGATTTATAAAACTCTGAAAAGAAAAAAAGATGAGTATTAGTTCATCTGTGTTCCTATAAAACTAAATACCTTCTGATCTGTTTATTGGGAACTAAAATCTCATTCTGTTTTTGTTTCCACATTTTACTCCATTATTAGCTCTCAACTGAATTTTGTATTCATCCTATGAAATTTCATTTATAAAAACTATAACTTCCTGCCTTACTATATATAGACCAAAATCAATTTCTTCAATTCTGGCTATCCTAACCAATAACAAAAGACATCTGCTTAGAGCTGAAAATTTCTCATAGAAAATGCTAAGCTACCAACTCAATTCTTTCATATTAACAATGGTCTATGAAAGTTAACACACCTACCTTATTTCAAAAGATAGTCATCTTTCAGAAACAATGACACATTTCAAAGTCTGGTAAAGATAAAGTTAGTGAGAATCCTGCCTAGAACAACAATTTCTGAAGATGATATCTGACAGGAATTTGACATTTATTAGTTAGAACTTTTCCTGTATTTAGAAAAGTAAAATACGGCACAATTTTTCCTTAAAGATGATTGTGACAAAACCACAAGCTAGAGAAGTTGCTACCAATTCTTCAGTTAATTCTGCTATAGCTTTATTAATTGCTTTTTAGCCAAATATGTCTTATATTCTATGCTTAAATCTCTTTCAAGACGACCAGCATAATTCACTGTTACTTTCTGTAAGCTGTAAAATACAACTTCTATTTATTCCAGAGCTCTAGAAAATACAAAAACATAAATTTAATATTGTACTAACCCCTGGTGTTTTAAAACAGAACTTAAAAGCTGCCAATTCTTACGAGGCCTGAGATGTAATGAATGTCATTGTATTGAAATATTTACTTATGGTTACAAATTCAACTAACAATCTACTCATAATGTGGGTCGATAACCAGGGAATTAACTGTTAAAATGAAAAGAGCAAACAAAGTTAACATTTACAAACAGGATAGTCATAGTGAAAGAGTAGATAACTTGATAAGATTCTGAAAAAGATAGTAAGTTAATTAAGAACTGAGGTTTTTCAAAAATAAGAAAACTGAAAAGTTCCCACATGTAGTCCTTTAGAACAAAGCTCCTGCTCTTGAATTTTCTGTTTAGTGAAATGAGTATCATTTAAAGGAGAGCATTTATCATGAATTAAAGCTAAGAACCCCACTGAAAAAATTATGACTTAGTCTTTAATTAGAATTTACAGTGTTGACAAGCAGTGTTAATAACATTAGCACATGCGTACCTAAATAAAACATGTGAAATGGGCTACTAAATTAAGATAAAAATACAACTGAAAAGGATTTTGAAAAATGAGCCACAAACATAATTAGATAAAAATAAAGACTTTCATTTAAATTCAATGAGTTTTATGGCATATAAATTATACAAGTTATTAAAAGAGGGAGTTCTCACCTCAATACTGGAGACTTATATAACAATTTTTGAAAAAGTAAAACACTATTCAAAGGCATAAGATAGCACATTGTTTTAAATACTACAGCTGTTACCTGTTAGTTTTATTTGGGTTATAGTCATAAGATTCCTTAATAGCATTCATCATTCTCTTTGAATTGATCCTCCAAAGTTTAAGAGAGTGATCCATACCACAAGACATTATTTTTTCACCCAAAAGATCATAATCCTGTATATAAAACAGAAAAGCTTAAATTAAACATGTAAATTATTTCCCCAAACTATGCTGATTTTCATCTCATGTCCAGCATTGTGAAAATTGTATTTCAAACCACAACACTAACATTTTGTGTTTTATATATATAGGCCATAAGTCACAGAGTTTTTACCACTTTCAAGATTTAGTTTTAACTGACTTGTTATCACCACAATATATGAGCTTATGCAATATGGCACGTAGGAAGTAAACTCTTTTAATTTAGATTTATCTATTCAATTATCTTTAGCCAAATATTTCCTTTGTTTGATTTTGAAGGTGAATCTAATGCTGAGGTAAAACAATTATTCTGTGACATAAAAACCTGAATGGTTGTTATTTTTCTTTGTCCAACCCAGATGAAGCAATGAAACTGGTATCTGCATGTGAAATTAGGAGTCCTTTAAACAACTGAAATTTACTTGTACATCTAAGCCAAAACACTTAGATAAGTCAGGTACCTTGGTTTTAGAGTTCACTTTTTAAATGAATAAAGAAAAATATGTCTTAAAAAGGAAGCAACATTTCCTCATTTGCTGTTTACTAATTTTTAATGAGCTCCTAACAGATCATCTATTGTAACAACCTTATTCCACCTCATCTCACAGATCAGACACTGAGGCGCAGAGATATTTACTTTAGCACATGGTACATGTGTCAATAACAATCTCACACAACAATCTTTCTAGCAGTGAACTCCTATTGGTACAAAAGAGATACAAACTAACCCCTGCTTTCATTTTAAGAAATAACAGTAGAGAGTTCTATTTAAGGAGAGTACTTTCCTCACTAATCTAGATATTCTATATGTTAATCCAACCTTTGAATCAATCATGAACACAGTTTTACAAAAGCCTGAGAGCTTCAGGTTTGGTGTTTATTGAATTCAGAAGTCTGGCAGCTGCGACTTTTCCTAATAACCTCACTGTCAATAGCAACAAGACACCTCTAGAGCCAGGAGCTCTCATTCAGTTTTTAAGGAAGGACAGTAGTCTTTTGTTTTTTCACACATAAAGCCAGATGGAATTCTGCAAGTTCTAGAAAATCCTTTAAGGTAGGTATGATTCTCACAAAAGCATATAGGAATATTTAGTACCTCCAATTAAAATATCACATGCTTCAAAATATAATGCCCTTTTAGAATAGTTTAAAAAAAAAACACACAACTGAAGAGCTGTAAGACTACTAAATAAGTAAGCTACACACAGAACGTAAATAAACCTAAACAACACAAAATCTGAAACTTAACTAAAATCACTTAATATCACAACAAATCAACAGATTGTAATACAAAGCATAAAGACAACACCATGCCATCAAAGCGAAATTATCTAAAAGTCAGTGTGAACAATACCTCCTAGAAATGAGTAACTTATATTTCAACTTCAAATAAAAGGTGAAAAAATTTCTCTTATTGCCAAGTAGGTTAACCTTTTCCTTTAATAACTGAGAAACAACAAAAGGTAACTTGGTGATTTTAGATTAAAAAAGGAAAAGAACAAGTTCACAGAATTCTTTCATGAGAATCCAGGTGCTGGTAAAACATGTGCAAGAGTACAGATAAAACACAAAGAGCCTACTTGCTTTATTTCTTCATCTTTTAGTTAAAACCTTATCTGTCACAGTAAATGAAATAACTGCCTGCCAAGCTACATGAAACAAACTACATGCTTTCTTATAGGGATTGTTCACAGCTTTGTAACCTGAAGGTCACTGCCCTGTAGCTTTCAACTTACAGCACTTAGAACTTCATCTCTGTGCCCTTCTACACCTCCAAATATTGCCACCAGAGTGTCCGTTTGGATATTCCATAATCGTAAAGCATGATCTAGTACAGACATAAAAAAATTAACATAAACTTTTATCATTCATTTACTGTGGACTTTTAATATCTCTTTAAAGAAAAAACTACCAAAGTTTGGACTTAACTCATTCACAGTAATGACTAAGAAGGAATCCATATTGTATAGGAACTTAAAATACTTATATTACTTGTAGATTTAACTAGGTATGAGTTCAAATTTTCAAGGGTACTAGTTTTTCCCTCTATCATACTCATTTACAAATTGAAGAGGGCAAAGTAGATTTATAAGATCTCTACAGTAAATCTAAAAATATGATTGAAACATACAGATATTGGGACATTATTTAGAGTACTATGGACCTTTCAAAAATTCTATAACTGTAATCTGAGCAATCACATTTTCCACTGAACATCAGCAACAAAATAAATAGAAAGCAATATTCATAAATACCAAGCAGAGTTTTGAAATATAACAATGTCTATACTGTGTAATATTAACATATTATACAACATATTGTTAGTAGTGGAAATAAACATTGCTACAGAAATGATTTCTTTTTGTAGCAATGACTTCAAACTGCATGCAAGTTTTTGTGCAGACATTTACATTTCTCTTGAAGATACACATACCTAGGAGTGTAATTCTATGTTTAGCTTTTTAAGGAACTGCCAGACTGTTTTCAGTGTGCTTACACATTTTACATTCCCACCAGCAATGGATGAAGGGGTTCCATATTTTACTGTCTTTTTGACTGCAATCATCCTAGTAGGTGTGAAGTGGTATCTCACTGTATATTTGATTTGCATTTCCCTAATGATTAACAATACCCACTCCAGTGTTCTTGCCTGGAGAATCCCAGGGACGGGGTAGCCTGATGGGCTGCCGTCTATGGGGTTGCGCAGAGTCAGACATGACTGAAGTGACTTAGCAGCAGCAGCAGCAGCAGGAGCAATGATTAACAATGAGTGCTTTTCCATGTACTTATTGGACATTCTTGCCTATTCTTTCAAAAGATGTCTACTTAAAGCCTTTGCTTTTAATTTGGTTGTCTTTTTATTACTGAACTGTATGACCTCTTGATTTAAGTCCCTTATTAGATACACACTTAGCATATTTTTTTTTCCTGTAAGTTGTCTTTTCCTTTCTTGAGTTTTACTTGCAGAAAAATTCCTGTTCATTTTGAAAAGCTGTTTGAAAAATGCTCTAACACAATGGGGGAAGAGCAAGATTAAGAAACTGTGATATTAAGAACAAGTAAGGCATTATGGTCTATGTTACCTGTAAAAGAATATCTGAGCCGAGTTACTGTTATTAACAGAAGAGAAAAAGTTATCAGCTCTCTTCTTAGGTGTCTATTTCCAAACAAGCCTTGATAGTTGAAAAATCATATTGAAATAGTTTTCATGTAAGAGTTTTAATTTGAGGATATCTTTTAATATGGGGGTTAGGTTATAGGTGTGATAGCTGTTAAGAAAAGAATACATTTGACTAGAATAATGTAGAAGTGAAAAGAGAAAGGGCAATAAAAAACAGAGTGTAGAAATAAGAACAACTCAAATCACTTTAGAGAGCTCAGAAATATAAGAATGATTCAGACGCCTGTCTGAACCCAAAATAAACTTACAATGCCAACACAGGCATAGAGAGCAAGGCAATGCTTTCTCTTTGTAAGGAAGGAAAACGTTTAGAAGAGCTCACGATGGATAACTTAGCATTTTAAGGAATCCTATAGGGAATCTTTTATAAAATAGAAGCTTTATAGAGAGAGAGGCAAAAAAAAAACATCATGGATTTTCAGATACACTATTTCTTATTACATGGTTGGAAAGCACCAGAGATTTGCTAGACTACCTTCAAACTATTAAAAATGTTGCAACTTCGGTGACCTGCCATTAAAATTAATAGTTTAGTATGATAATTCAATTGAGGATAAAGTTCTAGAACTATCATAATGCAATACGGTAAATAAGGGTAACACACACCTAATCCTCAGTGTCAATTATTTTATCTACATCTTACAGGAACAGTGTACTTCATGGTCCCATTCTCCAGTTCTTGGTTTGGGGATGCTAATGTAGCCCAAAATTTTTCTAAAACTTATTTCTTTTTAAATTTGGAATTTTCCCTTAGATTAGTTTGTCCCAAAGTCAAACAAAACAAACAAAACCCAACTCACTCCCAAATAAATACAACTATACAAGGAAATATTTGTTTCTTACCTTTACTTACTGACAGGAGAAGATTTGGATCTCTTGGGTGGAATTTCAGCTCATTGATAGCATTTCCATGGCCAACATAGTGCTATAATAAATTTAAGACACTTCAACTTTCATATAAAAATCAATAAATTCATTTTCATTAATCTTTAAAGAATGGAAAAATAATTTCACTTGAAGTAGTGGTTCTCAACCTTGGCTGCATATTAAAATCACCCAGCTTGAAGGAAAAATAAATGATGTTCAAGTCCCATTTGTAGATATTTTGAGCCACAGCAAGGATGTAAAAGATTCTCAGGTGATTCTAATGTGCCCCCAGGGTTAAAGTGATTTGTAAAATTTCATTTAGTATCAACTTCCAAGGCTTCGCTTTTTAATTCTTTACAAAGTATCCTTGACTCCATACTCCTATTTAGGGGTTCTTGAAAAATTAGCTCACTCTTTAGTTATTGTTCATTTAGAGCTTCTCCAGATAAAGCAAAAGAACAGAAATGATTTTAACAGAAAACAGTGCAAATGATAAAATTTTCCCATTTATTCCTTAATTTGCATGACCCAAATGTGACAAAGGTCCCAAAAGACTTGTCTAAAGGAAGCAACAGGCAAACTACAAACCAAATTAAAAACTACACAGAAACTGACTCTGTTTTAAATTCAACATGGCAAGTTTTTACAGGTGTGCATACAAAAAAAGCAGATCTACAATTTAACAAGAAAACCCACCTTTATGCACTGCATTGTTATGGGGTTAATTATCCTAATTATGCCTCTAGATCCAGCAACAGCCAGCAGAGGATGGCTTGTATTGCTATCATATGTCCATGCACAAGTGTAAAAGTTTTCATCAGCCTAAGAAATCCCAGTTAAGAAATAAAATTTGTTTTTGAAAAGGAAACACATCAATGATCACAATAATGCCCAAAGAACTGCTGAAGCTCTTGACAAAGAAGTTCCTGATTTTCTTTATACCATCAGGGTTGAAACAATGAAGATTTTAGGTCTAAATCTATACCAAGTGATCAAATAAACCCAATCCTTCCACTCAATTTTGATTACTATTTTGCTGTCTGCACAACTATTTTGCTGTTTGCACAACCTGTCTTTTGAAAGCAGCCACAGCCAATATGTAAATGAATAGGCATAGGTTGTCTCCTCCCCCAAATTTATCTATAAAAACAGGTTTCCGGGGGAAGGGATAGTCAAGGACTTTGGGAAGATCATGTAGAAACTGCTGTATTTAAAATGCATAACCAACAAAAACCTTTGTATAGCACATGGAACTCTGCTCAACATTATGTGCCAGCCTGGATGAGAGTGAGGTTTGGGGGAGAATGGATACATGTATGTGCACAGCTGAGTCCCTTCACTCTTCACCTGAAACTATCACAACATTGTTAATCGCCTATTTTCTAATACAAAATGTTTTTGGTATTAAGAATAATTAAAATTAAAAAACAAAAACAAAACCAGGTGTCCAGTTCCACAGGCTGTAATTTGCTGACCCTGGCTCTATCTCAATAACTCTATGTGCCTCTCGATAAAAATCAGTTAACTATTCAGTTTTCCACCTTTTCCTATGTGAGACTTTCCCAATAATGCCAAAGGCCACCTCCTTCCTTATCACCTAAGGGAAGACTAAAATGTTCTTTTTCTTACTTGCTAGGTTTTTCAAATGGATCTGGAAGAAATCTTATCACCAACCTTTGACTGTTGTATCCTTTGGCTTTTTAAAGCTTTCTTTCTTTATAAACCCATGTTTTACAATATTTCATTTCCTAAACAAACATGCTTATTTTTTTCCCCTGTAGGCTCTGCTGACCAAATACTTGATATGACTGTCAGGAACAGCTTCTGATCAACCCAAATTCACCAATATCCCTGCCCTGAAATGATAAAAATCTAAGCAAGGTCAAAGAAACAGCAAGTTTTAACTACTTTCTGCTATAACTTTCTATTACTGGATTTCCAGCGCTCATCTCTAGCCACCTGTACTGCCCGCCCTCATATCCACCCTGACAGTGGCTTCCCGGGATCAGGAAAACTAGATACCAAGAATCTCTTGGGTAACAGTGAAGGAATAGCATTGGATAAACTTAAGAAAGGTACAAAAGTTTTGGGGTACTTATTCAAAGTCAGTTTCTTTACACAATGATACCAAAACCCAGGAAAGGATACATCAGCATCCACATAAGACTGCAACAACCGGATTTCTCCTTGTGAATGACATTCATATAAGGTAACCTAATGAAAACAAAAATATAGCAAAGTTTATCTCAAATACAGAAACACACTCTTCAGCTTTTGAACATACTTTCTTTTACTGTGCAGTACAGTCAAATAAACTTTTTAAAAATAACTTAATACAGAAAACTATTAAAAAAGGAGAACTCCTTTAAATTTAAGGAAACCATTATAAACTCTAATGCATTACATAATTTCCAGAGTATATGAAACACTGTAGTAGTAATAATGGTTTCTATTTCCAATGTTTTCAACTTAAATAACTGGACCAATTCTTTCAAGTAAATAGAGTTGAGTACCTCACAGTAAAGTATGCTGCTGCTAAGTCACTTCAGTCGTGTCCAACTCTGTGCGACCCCACAGACGGCAGCCCATCAGGCTCCCCCATCCCTGGGATTCTCCAGGCAAGAACACTGGAGTGGGTTGCCATTTCCTTCTCCAACGCATGAAAGTGAAAAGTGAAAGTGAAGTCACTCAGTTGTGTCTGACCCTCACCGACCCCATGGACTGCAGCCTTCCAGGCTCCTCTGTCCAGGGGTTTTCCAGGCAAGAGTACTGGAGTGGGGTGCCATTGCCTTCTTAAAGTATAACTACTTCCTAAAACTGTGGTTTATCCTTTTTTTTTTTTTCGGTTGTGCCATATGGCTTGCAAGATCCCAGTTGCCTAACCAGGGACCGAACTTAGGCCCACGGCAGTGAAAGTACACAGTTCCAACCACTGGACCTCCAAGGAATTCCTGTGGCTTATCCTCTTTAAAGTCTTTGGGTAGTTTTAGAGCATTTATTAATTACATAAAAAAAAAATCTACAATTTGCCTCATGAACATTGCTCATCAAATAGTAACTTTCTGTTGTACAGTGGCCCTTTCCATTTATCATTTTCTAAAATTAATAACATATTCACTTTACTCAATTATGTACAGTTGTCCCTCAGTATCTGCAAGGGGATAGGTTCCAGGACACCCACGGATACCAAAATCTGAGAACGCTCAAGTTCCTCATATAAAATAGCACAGTATTTGCATATAACCTCACACATCCTCCAGTATACTTTATCTTTAGACCACTGCTGCTGCTGCTGCTACTACTGCTGCTAAGTCGCTTCAGTCGTGTTTGACTCTGTGTGACCCACATATGGCAGCCCACCAGGCTCCCCCGTCCCTGGGACTCTCCAGGCAAGAACACTGGAGTGGGTTGCCATTTCCTTCTCCAATGCATGAAAGTAAAAAGTGAAAGTGAAGATGCTCAGTCATAACTGACTCTTAGCGACCCCATTGAATGTAGCCTACCAGGCTCCTCTGACAATGGGATTTTCCAGGCAAAAGTACTGGAGTGGGTTGCCATTGCCTTCTCCTAATACAACGCAAATGCTATGCAAATAAAGGTGCCAGCACAAAGCAAATTCAAGTTTTGCTTTTTTGGAACTTTCTGGAATTTCCTTTTCTGAATATTCTCGATCCATAGTTGGCTGAATCTGTGGATGTGGAACCCCGAGGATACAGAGGGCTTACTCTGTAATACTAAAATTTTTTTAAACACTTTTTGATGTGGACCATTGTCTTTATTGCATTTTTTTTTACAATATTCCTTGTTTTATGTTTTGGTTTTTTGGCCCCAAAGCATGTGGGATCTTAGCTCCCCAACGAGGGATAGAATTTGCACCCTCTGCATTGGAAGGCAAAGTCTTAACCACTGGATCACTAGGGAAGTCCCTGTAATACTACATTTTTAAAACTCTCTTTCCATTTTTCTTACAGTTTAGTCATGTTAGCAATACTGTTACTGATTTTAATAAGTCTATAAGAACTCTATAAAAATCCTTTAAATCACCTATTAATAAGATAATCTCTACATTTTCTAAAAACATATTCTTTATATGGACATTAACCAAGTTATGTCTTTAGAAAGTATTTTGCTTTATTCTTCTTAAAAAAAACAGAGAGAGAGAGAGAGAGAGAGAGAGGTCCAAATAGCAGTTCAGTTCAGTTCAGTCGCTCAGTCGTGTCCAACTCTCTGCGACCCCACGAATTGTAGCACGCCAGGCCTCCCTGTCCATCACCAACTCCGGAGTTCACTCAGACTCACGTCCATCGAGTCAGTGATGCCATCCAGCCATCTCATCCTCGGTCGTCCCCTTCTCCTCCTGCCCCCAATCCCTCCCAGCATCAGAGTAACCTATAATTCAATGTCATTTTACGTGAGACTAGGGATTCTTTTTGTTAGAAAACCTGGAACATTACAATAGGCATTCTGAAGCACAAGTTGTATTAATTTTAATTACACCAACATGACAATTAATAATAATTGATGGTGAAGTTAGTGAAGTATGCTTATAGTGATGTCTTAAAAGTGAATTCAAATCAATTAATGGATTATATTCCCAATTTTCAGGGGAAAAAAAAAACCCTTAATTTTTTCTTTGAACTGCATCATGTTCCCTCTGAATCATTGTTTTCGAGCTACAAATCACAACATAAATTTGGCTAAACATAAAAAAGGGGCTGTTATCTAGGTTATCAACTTAAGTAGTGAGTTTCAAATTTTCAGAACTTTTAACAACCAATAAAAGCATGTTCTCTGAATGTAGAGCAACTAACTAAGCCTGTGCGCCACAACTACTGAGCCTATGCTCTACAGCCTAGGAGCCGCAATGCTGAGCCCACGTGTCACAGCTACTGAAGCCCCAATGTTCCAGAGCCTGTGCTCCGCAACAAGAGAAGCCACCTCAGGAAGAATCCTGTGTACCTCAACTAGGGAGTAATCTATGCTTGCTGTAACTAGAGAAAAGCCCACACAGCAACAAACGCCCAGCAGAGCCAAATAATATAATTAATTATATATATATATAAAAACTTCTTTCAAGACATCCAGGAAATTATTTAAAGCCAAATTTTACTTTTCAGAAAACAGGAATAGAAAGGATTTAGCCCAGTAAAAATAGATGCATGCATGTTTATAAGATTTTCAAACTTTCAGGAAAAAAAAAAGGCTTGGAAATGTGCTGACAACTCCCAGGTTAGTTTTGATTGAAAACAGAATACTAACACTAAAAACATAAATATAGGAAACAGTGCATTCAAAATCATGGTCTTTATTTCTCTAACAAACTTAGCAGAATTACTAAAGAAGCATAAGATTGAATTTCACTCAATTAAAATAAAGTTACAGAATAGCTCCCAGATTCACCTCCTTCCCTTCCCCTCTTGGGCTAAGGGCAAAGAAAGGGCAAAGAAAGTGACTTTACTGTCAACCCATACCAGTTAGTCAATTTCCCCCATCTTTCTTATTCCAAATACACCAATCTGTTTCCGTTATTCCTCATAACTCCTAGTACATTATTAATGAATAACCAGAATGTAAGTTAATTAAAAGATTTATTATTAAGAGGACAACTTTTCCAAAATGATTTTAATTTAACAGACTCCTGAGACTCCCTGGTAGGCACTAGGAATCTTCCTTTTTCCCATTCATTTAGAAGTGAATGGAAATAAGTCTTTGTAATCCACTTTTTCAGCCCCAGGTTCAACTAAAAAGTTAAATAACAGTTTACATCAAAACATATCATATCCACTACGGTTTTTTACCATGCATTCTCAGTTCAAGATACTCTGGGTTCCTTAAATAAAAATAATTCAAAACAAATGTTTACTGTGTATAATTAAAATATTTTCAGTAACTATTATACAAATCCATTGGATTTATGCCTTGCATTTATAGAGAGCAACTAATTACATTTATTATTTTTAAGAAATCACAGACCTGTTACTCCAAGTTGACAAACAACTATCACAGTCACTTGGAAAAAGCAAAGTCAATTTTTTCAGCCACTTAGAACAATATTTATGAAGACAAAATATAAATAGAGACTTGTTTCATAAACAATTTTGTGAGTATATATGAAAAAAGATGTATTTTCAGTCATGAATATTAGTTTTAATTTTTGACAATTTCTAGAATGTTTCATTTTTACATAAAGAAATGATACTGTCAAATTGGCTATACAAAGTTTACTTCAAAATCATTACACTTCAGTGTTACCAGAGACTGATGAGCCAAATGCCAAACAGCCCCTTAACACTCACTCTGTTGCTTCCTACAGTTGCAAACACTAATGGATCTCCTTCTTTACTGTGCCAGTTAAACTGAACTCCAAACAATGGTTGATTATGATCTTCCTATAAAATAACCAAGAAATAAGAAAAATCAATATATTTTAAAAACAAAAAAGGTAGTAAACTGATCATTCCCATTAAAAACCTTCCCCTCCACAAAATGCAAGCTGCAGTTTTATGTATCATACATAAATTGACTTTTGACACTTAAGATATGTTAGTCCAGTTTTCACATTTTAAAATACTGGTGCATGATAAAACTATGCAACAATTCAAGACTTAGAGGTTAGGTAACAAGTACTCATCAATGAAAATACTTTAATAGTTGCTCTCTATCTTCTTAAACCCAAATGACATGCTTTTGAATCAAAATATGGATAATTGTGACAAATGCATTTAATCTCTTAGGACACAATTTATTTTTCTGAAATAACAAACAACCTGAGTTAATACAGTTTCTCCAGTACTCATTAAACGTTTTCTGGTTGAATTCTTCCCTTGTGAAGTGAAGAAAATTGATTCCATTCAAATCACTGATCTCCATTAGTTCTATAGAAACAATTTAAAATTACTTTGAATTTGGATCCTCAAAGAAAAACCACCTAAGAAGTTTTATAATGAACAAGAACACTTGAAAGTGGGGGCCAGGGAGGCAGTGGGCTGTAACTCCACAGTTATCAGGAGGTTATAAGGAAGTGTATAAAAAACAAGCATTCAGTTTTTTGTTTTTTTTTTTAATTGGAGTAGCGCTGATTAACAATGTTGTGTCCATTTCAGGTGCACAGCAAAGTGATTCAGCCATACATACACACACACCTGTTCTTTTTCAAACTCTTTTGCCATCTAGGTAACCACAGAATACTGAGCAGAGTTCCCTCTGCTAAAAGTATTCAGTTTTGTTCATAAAGTTATTTTTCAGCCTTAGGATTTTACTGGCAATTTCCTGATGTTTAACAGTAACCTTCATATTCACTTTAAGGCACTTTAAAATCTAACAACATTCATTTCTTATCCTTTAAAAAGCCACAGTTTTAGGCTTTGGAAATATTTAATAAAAATAATACAGTTCAAACCACTTTCCAAATATACTACGTAAAAATAGGTTAATATACCTAAATATTAACATGAAACTACAAAGGGACACTTTGCTTTAGAAGAAAAACACACACACAAAAACACTGAGATTAATTTCTCTCCTTTTAAGAGAGTATAATTTGACATACACTGCAATGAATTTTGCTACCTAGATAAGAAAATAATTTCCATATGGAAATAATTTCCATAGCTTCTTATGTTTTTCAAAGACTTAAAAAGGATATTTAGATATTTTAAAAGACTCTAACATATGCACAAGACACTGTAAGGTATATTTTGCTCGGTATAGGAAAAATATCCCCAAATTAAAAAAACAAGAAATGAATATATAAGACACTTAAAATAAATGTCAGTAAACATTTTTTAAAAATAAAGACTATTGAGAAAGACAGTAATCTAAATAACACCAACCTATTATTTCTCCCAAATATTAACTATGCAAAACAAATTTTAATTTATACCTTTTTTCTTGAAAACAATTACAAATAAGACTTCAAATTTTAAAGACTGACTTCCAACTATTATAACTTTAAAATATTTTTAACTTGACAGAGAACCTTGAGCATAAAATGTTTGCCATTGAGAAACCTGCAATTCTGGAACCCAGCATTCAGCCCATAGATTATGTCTTTCTCCACATACCTTGAGACTATTTACACATTTGAAAGAATATTTGCATTTCTTTGATTTCCATTTTCCCTTCCCCCAACTCTTCCTTCCAGGTGCATTTGGCGTATTTGTAGGTGTATCAGGGCGTTCTGTGTTGGTACCGCTTTCTATACTGACAGCATCATCCTATAAGCAGCAAATTAGAAAAAACTATATGAAACAACAATACTGTACTTAGGAAATGAGTTCAAACTGGAGAGCTGCTGGCCAACGTAAAAGAATTAATAAATCCTGCGAGAAATGAAAAAATGTATTCCTGCAAATGCATTAGGATTTGTGGATACTTGCTATTTCAGCAAAAATATAAACAAAAATCTAATCCTGATGATGCTAATGGTAAGAATAATACTGCCTTTAAATAATAAGGTACTGGTTTGTGTCAGCCACGACACTACATTGCCTCATCTCATCTTTACTGCTCTTCATACAAGGTACTGTTAGATAAGAAAGTGTTGCTTAGAGAGCCTAAGGTGGTGTCTTGCTGGTTAGGGTTGCTGGGATTGAAAATCAGAGCTGACTCCTAAATCTGACTGACCTACATGTCCTCATAGTTTATTTGACTGCTTGCTGCTCAGTCTGGAGCCTGGCAGTGGGCGGCTGTTTGAGGCCAGTCTGTTAGTACTTCCTATTTTAGATGAAAATCCTGATTATCATTGAAACTCTACTTATTTATAACACTTAAACCATTTAGAAACTTTTTTAGGTTCTACATATTACGTGCTATTTACCAGTGAAATCTGACTCATGGCTCTAAAATACTCATGATTCAGAGCTCCAGAAGCTCACTATAAAGTAAAATCTTTCCAAATGCAGAAGTGACTATAAACCTTAAAAATTCACCTAATTTATATCCTGTCTCCAGTCCACAAGATATATTAATGGTTCTCTATTCTCAGAAGAGGATTTCACTACCTCTTCCGATTATACATTCCAAAGTGTTCTTTGGAATAAAGAGATTTATTTAAACCTGTATCACCTTAGGGAAGTAGTTACTAATTCATTCCAGAGGAAGCTTTTCTCATGGAGTGCCCACTAACATCTATGAGAATACAGACTAGAAACCACTGCCCTAAGGAGCTATTTTTAAATTATTGCTTTCTAAAGTTAGTTTTACGATATTACAGAAAGTTAAAAATCCACTAGAATATCAAAAAGTATATCAAAAATTCACATTAATTTGCTTAAAAACTGTATGGTATCATATGGTAGTTTTTAGGGGTGGTTTCCAAAACTTCAAATGGTTCATGCCAAAATGAAATGCTTTTAAAAAGTACACAAATTATTCTAACACTACAATGGGAAAAAAGCAATGGAGTGGATAGACAGCACATAGTAGTGCTCAATATTTAGACTGTAACTTAAAGTAAACACAATCAGCTTTTAGATACAGAAAATACAAAACTATTTTTATAGAGTTCAGTTCCTAGGTCAAAATCACTGCTTTTTAATCTCTATTTCTTCCTACCTTTCAGTTGAATTTACACAGTTAAAATTTAGTGTAGAAAACAATTTTGTGTTTCATTGGGAAACTTCATGTCTACTCACACTTTTCTTCCATGTTATCAGATTCTAGTCTGCTTCACTGCCTTTGAACAATCTTACATCTCTTACACTGTGGACAGCCAAAGGCAGAGGTTCAAAATGTCTTCCCTCTACATTCCTTTCATCTGTATAGTTTGTACTGTGTGCCTTAAATTGACCAGTTCCCTTACATGAGTAAAATGTTTCTGAAAATTATCTTTTAACACTAGAGAAATGAAACAATACAATGGTTAGACATTTATTCACCAGCTTCTTTCCACTCTGGCTAAAAATTCAACTGCTAATCAAGAAGCCACACAAAACATAGTAAATAACTGGGGAACATTACACACACACACCTTTTACCCATTTAATTTACCCATCTCCTCAAATGGTCAAAGACAGAATCAAGTGGAAATGCAATACACTCACAATGCTTTCACTTTATTTGTAAATTCAAACCTTTCCTGAGCATCTAGTATGTGCACAAGCTGATATCTACCTTGACTCCTCCTCCTCAAAGTATAGAATGGTACTGTGTAACAGACATAGCACTACCACCTTCATCTGCTCAACAAGGAAATGGGGATAGTAATCTGTCCCTTGATCTTGCCACAGGTTGATCTTTCCTTAAGCAAAGTCGTCTTCAGATTCAGCCTTCTGATCTTACTACCAGGCAACAATCAGTATTCTTTCAGAAGCCAATTATGCTGCACTTATACAAAAAAGTTAATAAAATGGCAGGTACATATACAATGAACTTAAAATAGGTCCGATATTAACTACACTTACTGTGCTGATCATTCTGCAATGCAAATACTGAATTATTATGTTGTGCACCTAAAACTAATAACATAATGTTATTGGTCAATTATATCTAAACTTTAAAAAAGTTTAACATCCTATCAGTTCTTTGATTCACTTTAACAGTATCAACTGCTCAGATTACCATAACTCCAACTGACAAATACCACATTCTTTCCTCCACTTGCCTTTGGCCTTCCTGTCATTATTTGGCTCCCTCAAGAGTTAAACCACTGCCCTTATTAGCTTTTTCTGAATTCATTTTTATACAGAGTTCTCTACTCCCTTCCTTTACTGTTACTCTTAACTTATGTCCTAGATCTGGGTCCCTGGATGGAATTCAGAGGGCCTGTGAACTTATGCAGTTGAATAAATTCATAAATAAATTTAAGATTGCATCTTAATTTTCACATTTTTAACTGAAATCTGTTACTTCCTTCTACTATAATACAGGCAAGTATATGTGCTAATGTTACTGTAGCTGTAACCTCAGCAATGGAAATCATGAATTTTTATATTCCATTATAGTTGTTGCAGATCTCAAAAGCTGTCTATACCCATCAATACTATCAGTCATTGTGAGGTCTAGTTACTTAATGTAATAAAGATGTACTTTATTAAACCTGAAATTTGTTTTAAACAATTTTATAACTTCCTTATAATTTCATCACTGATTTTGTTTGTGATCTTATATATTGTATTTTATACATTTGAAAATATTACTCTGAAGTTTCACAGGATTCATTAAAGTGTCCAAGTGAGAGAAAAGGTTAAAAGTCGCCATCTAAAGGAAGGAACCAAAACAAAGGCTTAGTCCAACCATGCAGCTCTGAATAGCTTCAGTATGCATCAAAGAATACATTCCTCTTAAGGGTCTGTAAAAAGAAAATAACTTTTCAATTTATTTGGTTCCCTGAAATTTTCCTCAGTCTAAATTGGGTATTGACATCTTCATTACATTTCTGCCTGATAAATATCTGGAAGAAACACAAGTCTAGATTACAAAATAAGGAAAAATAATTAAGTAACACTTGCATGGTATTTATGAACGGGGCATTCGGTTCAGCACTTTACCTGTATTATCTCATTTAATCCTCACAAACATCCCATGAGGTAAATACTGTTGTTATTCCCATTTTTAAGATAAGAATCCAAAGAAACTAGATAAAGTACCTAGATCAAGCAACCGGTAAAGCAGTAGAGTGGCGAATTTTAACTTAACACCTGGATCCAGTTTGTTGTGCTCCTAGTCACTAATCTAATCTGCCAAGAGAAATTTAAGAGAAGGTGGAAATAAAACAGATTCCAACGGCTGGAGTGAAGAGGGTCAAAAATGTTAGATCCCAATATATAATAAGACTGGAAAGCACAAACAGGAAAATAAAAAGATTTAAAGTAACAACACCTACTGAGCCTTTCAGATATTTCAAGTCCAAATCCCACAAATTGACAACCCCCCAAATATCTTTCCTCTATCTGCAAAAAGAATTCTTTCCCATCTGTTCTGTCAAAATTTTGGTCTTGATACCATGTCATACATGTGCTTCAGTCGGTGTTTAAGATACACCATTTATTCTTAAAACTAGGCAAACTGAGAAAAAGAACTTACACCACCCTTCTATAACACTTCAGAAGACATTCCCTCGGAGGGTTCACATTTTAGAGTATCACCTTTGAATGAACCGTCGAGACATTTTTTCCCGAACTTATTGGATATAAACTTAAAACATGAAACGGCAAATTAACGTCAATTCGGTTATCACTGGCGTCTCATCTAAACACAGTGGAGTCAACTGTTGGGACGGACTAGAGTTATGACTATTTTTAAAAAGTTAAAAAATCTGATTTCAGAGCACCTTTATACATGCGAGACCACGAGCCTACACCTAAAGCCATCTACCTTGACCACAGTTGCCTAGTGTCTTCTAGGTTGTCCCCGTTATCCTAGTGAAAACCGACGAAAGACTAACTGTCCCTTCTCATTCCTTCCTCAAGAGTCGCTCCCCCTCCAACTCTGGAGACGACTCTCGCAGTTCTCCTCCTCCAGAAGTGAGGCCGACTGTCAGGCGCACCCCTTCTCCACAGACGAGACAGGAGCAAACACAAAAGCCCCTTTAAGAGAGTCACCGAAATCCCTGACGTCCGAGACCTGCTCTTCCCACCGTGGACCGCCTGGAAGGGTCTAAGGACATGGTCCCTAAATCCCTTTTTAAAAGTCCGTCTCTAACTTGCCTTTTAAACTACTGGAATCTCAGATCCGCACTTCGCCCCCAAAGGCCCAAACTCTCCTACTCCACACAAAACCCTCACAGGGCAGACCCCTCTGACCCTCAGCCACCACGCTCTGGCCCCAACCACATTCTCCTTCGCGAAGTTTCCTTTCGCTCTCGGCGCCCCAGCTCAAAAAAATCCCCAGAGAAGAGTTTGATTTTCTCCTCCACGCCCGCGTTTTCCTCAGCAGAGCGGTGACACCTCTCCCTCCCCCCACCCCACCTTACCACAGCCGCCCGCCCGCCCCCGCGCCCACAGTTTAAAAAGAATTGAAAACTTTGACGGCCAAGTCCCGTCCGGACTGCCCTGGGGGGCTGCGCTCACATTCTCGTCTCCAGAGAGGTCCGGGTTGCTATTCTCGTCGCTGCTCAGCTTCTGCTTCTTGGCCGCAGGCATGTCTGTTCCCGCCGGCACTGTCGACACTTCCCTCTCGGACATATTCCTCCGCCTCCCTCCAGGTTCCTGCCGCCGGGGGCGGGGCCTCCGCCACACCGCCGTCAAGCAAGCCCGGCCGGAGCTTGCCGCAAAGCTGCCGCCGCCGCCACCGCCGCCGCTCCCCCCACTGTCGCAAACCGCGCCCAGCCGCCGAGGCGGGCGTGCGTGCGACCCCGCCACACTGCTGAAAAAGGGGCGCGCGCGCGCGCCCTCCCGCGCGGCTTCCCGGGTCCTTCCCTGTCCCCACTCCCGTCTTGCCCTCTTCCCGCCGCCCTCCCGGCAGTTTGCACGGAGCTGGTGTGGGATCCGTCGGCTTCCGAGGGTAGTTATTTCCAACGTCCCCCTTCCCCGCGACCGCCCTGTAAAGGGAGAGGCGGAACTCTGAAGAGGGGGTGCCCCCTCACCCCCTTCCTCCTTCCAGAGACGGTTCAGCCGCAATTGGCCCAATCCTTCGATCCCCCGACCCCGCTGCGAGGACTCGAAAGTCTGTGGAATGGACCGGCCGACTCGGGTCCCGGGGGACGGGGGAGACCAGACGAGAAGTCGCCTCACGGTTCGGGCGTCTGTGCCGAGTGTTCTTCATCTTGAACTCGAGGAGTAACGTTGTCACGTTATGCGCGGAACTGGTCGCCACCTCACTTGCGGTTGAGAACAGAAATTCAAAAACTGTAGCGAGCCTTGCGCCTGCCTCCCCTGCCTAGCGAATGGAAGGTGCCCGCTAACAGGTGCGCATGCGCCGGGGCGTGTGCTCGGGCTTGGTTGTCCGGGCCCGCCTCCTCCAGGCCCCTCCTCTTGGAAATCTTGTTTTCCAACCAGGTAGTCTTCCACCGGTTTCCGTGGCCAAGGATGGATCTCAAGGAGCTACCTAATCGTAGTCCCCTGAGTGCGTCCTGATTTCTTGATGAATATTTATTCTAGTGAATATTGATCGCAAGGGATTATTATCCTCTTCCAGTTAGTTCCAATATTGGATAGGGCTTAAGTAGGAATACCCTAAAAGTATAATTCTAGACTCCTTTGAATTACATGCGGCCCTGAACAATGCCAAGGCCTGAAAAGCAATGTTCACCTCCAAGTATGTATGAGACTTAAATGACGGACAATATTTTTTTTGGCATGATTTTGACAATAAAATTATAGAAGTCAACAAAAACTGTGATGTTTTACAAAAATGTTTGTGTTATGTCTGGGCTCTGTGCATTGGTGAGCCTTGTAGATTTGTTAGATGGGTCGTTAAGCCACATAACCAAAGGAGTAGCCCAGAAAAGGAGAACTATGATAAGAAATAAAAGGCAGCTCCCTCTTACCTGCCTCTTTGGGAACTTAGCTGTGACTACTTATATTTCTAGACGTCATTGTCCTCATCTGTAAAAATGACGATAAAAGAAGGGACCTAACATTTCTTGAGCACTACTGGATAGTATGTACTTTTTTGTGTGTTCTAGAGCTCATTACATCACCTGTTGGATACAACAGTAGAAGAATGCCCCATCCATAAAATTCTAGTGTCCTTGAACTAGATGCCTTAACATATTGTAGACTGCAAGTCACTTCTTTTGGAGACAAGGAGAGAATTCTTGAGAATAAGAAAAGTTAAGGTAGAGGCAGGGCAGAATTTAGATGTTTTTGTAATGAAGATTCAAGAAAAAATAAGGAAGCTGAAAAAAAAGTTTGGATTTAGTATAGTAATTGCACTTATTTGTTGAACTCCTAAAGTGCCAGGCGCTACTCATCAGTTAGTTGGCAAGAGAGAGATGAGACTAGTATGGAGTCTCCACTGAGAAAGTAAGATGTGTCTTGTTTGACATGTTCATGGGCAGAGACAAACATCCCCCACTTATCTGTTAAGAAGGATGTTTGTGAAACATAGTCCTACAAATAAAAGGGTAATCAACTAAAGCAATTCCAATCCAAATTACTCCTTGTATCTGGGATCAGTGGGAGCTGGGAAGTGGGCATCAACTTCTACTCATAAAATTTAAAAAGTGCTGAATGACTGTGAAACTCGATGGTGTCCGTTCGGGGGCTCCAAAGAGCTCACTACCACAGTCGTTTATGTCTCAGCACAGGAAGAATTTAGTGAGAGGCAAAGTGATAGGTAAATGATTTGTTAGAATAGGGTGCTTGTGATGTTTACAAGCAGGTGGGTGAGGTGGTGCTCTGCCCTGAGTACTTAGTGGGTTACGTTTTTATAGTCAGAGGAAGAGAGGGGAGGAGGGAGACTTCTTTGTCCTTCTTGAGTAGACCTCATGCTTCCATCATCGGTTCCTCCTCCAGGTCGGCCAGGGAAGTTTTCATGTCCTTACATGGTCAAGCTAGGTTCAGAGTTGCTGTTTTTTATGTGCGCAAAGTATGTCCTAAGGATCACTAACCTATTGAGCTCACTGGGCAGGAGTTTGGTCTCATGCCACCATTGTTTTATTGTTTGGGGTCATGTCCTGTGCTTCTAGGGCATGGTTTTGTTGCTAAGCAAGGCTGCTTGGTTTTGTGGTTAAGTAAATGAGCTTTCCTGAGTAGTCATTAATTTGTGGGGTCTCCCATATTTTTTCCTACTTACGATCCCCTAGTGGGACTAGCTATTTAATCACCTACTTTATCCCTTTACTCTGTCCCTTTCATTTGGCTAAAGGACACATATGGAAGGAAGATGTCTTTCAGCATTCATGAGACCCATAACAAAAATATTTTTTTAAGAGTTTTGTTAAAACTTGGAGGGATAGTTTTAAAGTTTTCTACAATGAATTAGAGATAATAAATGGAAATTAGTTAATACTCATTGTTGCTAATGTTAAAAAATTATTCTGACACTTGTTAAAACAGGAACTTTATTCAGTACTATCATGATAAATTTATCATGATAAATCAAGACTGTCACAGTAGGAGAGAGAGAGAATGCTAGCTCTGAATACAGCAAGGGTAGGTGGGGATTTATAACCAAGGAGAAGAGTGGGGCGTGAAGGAGTTAGGCATGTCACTTGCAATATGTTGCTTTGGTATATTAATTTTTTAACATTTATATATATATATATTTATTTATTTGGCTGCGCTGGCTCTTGGTCTCAACATTCAGTCTTCGTGGTGCCTGCAAACTAGTTGGGGCATATGGTATCTCATTCTCCAAACAGGGATTGAACCCCAGTCCCCGGCATTGGGAGCTTGGAGTCTTAGGCACTGGACCACCAGGGAAGTAATAATTCTGAGGTGAAGACACTTTGAAAAACAGACTTCTCTGGGCTTCACTTTTGTGCCTAAAGATAGTCCTCCAAAAGGAACTGAACTGTCATCAATTCCCTCCCTAGGTGTCTCGGCAATCAGGGAAGATTGACTCTAATCACCGAAGAAGAGACTGTAAGTCAGGACTCAACACCACACCCAGAGAAATTTAGCAACACACTGTCATTAGCTCCCCTCTATTCTGAGCCCATTCATCTTTCTAAAACATTACTCTTGCCCAAGTGGCATACCTCTCCTTTCCCCTTCCCTTACTGAGATTGGTATAAACTCTCAAAGATCACTGCTTTTTTAGATATTTGATTTTCCCCCCACAATGCCCCTGTGCATGTGTTATTAAAATTTAATAGATTTATATACATTTTATTTTGATAACTTGTTTGGTTTTAGTTTGTTTCTTAGGCATAGCTATCAAACCTAGGTTAGAGGGAAAGTCTTTCCTCCCCTTCAGGGAAGTTGGTGGGTGGAAATTTGCTAAAGGAGACATCAAGAGTAGGAGGATTCTTTCTAATCCAACTCTCCAGGGTTCAGTTCAGTTCAGTCTCTCAGTCATGTCTGACTCTTTGCAACCCCATGAATCTCAGCATGCCAGGCCTCCCTGCCCATCACCAACTCCCAGAGTTTACCCATACTCATGTCCATTGAGTCGGTGATGCCATCCAGTCATCTCATCCTCTGTCATCCCCTTCTCCTCCTGCCCCCAATCCCTCCCAGAATCAGGGTCTTTTCCAGTGAGTCAACTCTTCACATGAGGTGGCCAATGTATTGGAGTTTCAGCTTTAGCATCAGTCCTTCCAATGAACACCCAGGACTGACCTCCTTTAGAATGGATTGGTTGGACCTCCTTGCAGTCCAAGGGACTGTCAAGAGTCTTCTCCAGCACCACAGTTCAAAAGCATCAATTCTTCAGTGCTCAGCTTTCTTCACAGTCCAACTTTCACATCCATACATGACCACTGGAAAAACCATAGACTTGACTAGATGGACCTTTGTTTGCAAGGTAATGTCTCTGCTTTTGAATATGCTGTCTAGGTTGGTCATAACTTTCCTTCCAAGGAGTGTCTTTTAATTTCATGTCTGCCCCATGAAATTTTTTGGAGCCCCCCAAAACAAAGTCTGACACTGTTTCCACTGTTTCCCCTTCTATTTCCCATGAAGTGATGGGACCAGATGCCATGATCTTAGTTTTCTGAATGTTGAGCTTTACACCAGGGTTTACACCAGGATTATAAGATATCAAACCTGGAAAATTCTTTCCAAACCAACTTAGCAAAATTCTTGCGAAAACTGAATTAGGCAAGTCCTAGGATAAGGTCAAGTTGAGGACAGGGCTCAGAGGAGCCTGACTAATGTTTAGTTAAAGAGTCTTTAGTCAGGCTCCTCTGAACCCTCTTCTAATTCAACATGTAAAATATCACAGGTATGCTATTTAGAGTGCTATTCTTATGATATTAGTTTAATAAATTCAAAAGACTACCTATTAAAAATCAAGTTTTCCAATACTGAATTCTCTTACTGTGAAAGATTTCAGAAACCATCACAACTGGAGTGGTCTTACTACCTACATTTTACAAATGTGGAGGTAATTCCCTGGTGATCTGGTGGTTAGGACTCCAATCTGCTGAGGGCCCTGGATTCAGTCCGTGGTCAGGGAACAAAGATCCAGGAAGTCGTGTGGTGGCCAAAAACAAAACAGATGTGTGGAGCACATGTGTGTTAGTTGCTCATTCATGTCTGATTCTTTGCAACCCCATGGACTGTAGCTCGCCAGTTCACTCTGTCCATGAAATTCTCCAGGCAAGAATAATGGAGTAGGTAGCCATTCCCTTCTCCAGGGGATCTTCCCAACTTAGGGATCAAACCTGAGTCTCCTAAATTGCAGGCAGAATCTTTCCCTCTGAACCACCAGGGAAACCCCGTGGAAAGCATGGTTCAGTGTAATTAAACAAGTTGCCCAGGAGCACACAGCTCTTCCAAGTGATAGAGCTGTGGATCCTAATCAAGTCTGGTTGATTCGAAAATACTTCTGCCTCAAAATGAAGGACCCCAGGCAACTCTAGGTATGTGTATTTCTACTTACAGAGCTTGATATCTAGAACACACAATCTTTTACACACCATGAAGAATATCAGAAGGCTGTCTCACTTGGGTCAGAAAGAGGAGATAACTGGAGAAAAAGGAAATTCAAATAAAGTTTGAAGTTTTGTTAACAATTATATATTCCAATTCTTAATTTTGGTAAGGGTACCATGGTAATATAAGATGTTAATGGGAAAAACTTTCCAACTTTTCTGTAAAATTGTCCCCTATGAAAAAACTTAAAAAAAATCTGTCTCACATTAGACTGTTGAGAACTCAGGTCAGAAATACCCATTAACCTTCAAATAAGTACTTGATCTATTTTGGAAAACGTTCCAAGAGAATCTTTTTATAAAGAATGAAATTTTTTCACAGTCTCCTTTGTGTTGCCTTTTAGTATTTTGTAAGCTTCATATCAGGAAATGAATTTCAAAAGCTAAATTAAATCCTTACCATTTCAATTGAAGTCTATTTCTCATTCATTCAACATTTTTTTGTCTCTTCTGCTTCATAAATAGCAGCTGTTCATCATCACTCAGGCAATGTGTAATCAGATGCTTGCAGATCCACTTTTCTCAGAAAAGAACATCATATGGCTTCTTTGAACATTTTAAAGTCAATCAGGAGGAATTTACTGAATGTCATTTATGTGCAAAGCAGTGTGGTAATTGTGGGGAAGAGTAGGGGAGGGAAAGAGGGAAAAATAAGAGGATTTACCTAGTCTTCCTGCAGTGAAAAATGTCTCATGCATTTCAAAAATATTTGCTGAGTGCTCCCTCATAGCTCAGTCCATAAAGAATCTGCCTGCAACACAGGAGACCGGGGTTCAATTCCTGGGTCGGGAAGATCCCCTGGAGAAGGAAACGGCACCCCACTCCAGTATGCTTGCCTGGAGAATCCCATGGACAGAGGAGCCTGGCAGGCTACAGTCCATGTGATCGCAAGAACCGGACACGACTTAGCGACTAAAACACCACCACCACCACTGTGTGCCAGGCACTGTTCTAGGTGCTAGAAATACTTGATAATAAAACTAGACAGTTCCTAGTGTCATAGAACTTACTGTGTAGTGGGGGAAATAAACATTAACCAAATATTCACTCAGATAAAGGTAAAACTACAACTGTGAAGTACTATGAAGAGAAAGTACAAAACCAGGACTGCTGTTAGTCTGTATAGTGTCTTTGTGCTATTTTTTAAGAGGCACCTCCATAGGCAGAAACAACCCAGCTTGACAAGCAGACTGTGCCTTCGATAAATTAGAAAAAGGCAGCCCTTGGGCCAGGTGACACAGCCTTGATCTTTGTGCAAGGCATTGTATGTGGACTAAAGTAGATTTCAGCCACCGTTACCTCATCTGGGAACCATTCTTTAGATGAATAACCTGCACGAATGTACACAGCTGCCCTACAGAAGTTTCCATGGACACACAATTAAGTAGGATTTGGTAAGGTTTCCCTGCAAAACAGGGAATGAGAACCAAAGGAGAATGGGAGTTAACCAGGTGAAAAAAAAGAGCAAGAAACATTCCAGGGAGTGGTAGCAACATGTGCAAAGGCCTGGGGCAGGATGGGAATGTATACTATCTCGAAACTGAAAGGTCGCTGCTGGAGAAGGACTGCAACAGTGAGAGAAGTGCTGACAGATAAGGTTAGAGAAAGCAGGTAGGGGTCAGCTCATGTGGAGCCTTGTAGACCAGCTTAAGACTGCAGAGTAAAAATAGATCTGCTGATAAGACTCCCGCAGAAAGACCTCAAAGGGCGTTAATTTATTTCATCTTGATTATTTGTTGGTATTGCATTTAAATGCAGCAAAATTCACAGATCTTCAGTACACAGATTGATGGGTTTTAACATAAGCATACACCCACGCAGTCTGCTTTCCTCTTGCCTCTTTCTGTTCAAACCCCCACCCCACCCTCCAGGGAAAACACTATTATGGATTTGTGCGCCTTCTATTAGTTTTGCCTATTGCAGAACTTCAGGTAAAAGGAACAATTCTTTTGTCTCTGACTGCTTTTTATTTTATTTATTTATATGTGAAGGTACTTTGTTGCTGGGCAGGCTTTTCTCTAGTTGCAGCCAGTGGGGGCTACTCTGTAGTTGCAGCGTATGGACTGCTCACTGCAGCGGCTGCTCCTGTTGCAGAGCACGGGCTCTAGCGCACAAGGACTTCACGAGTCGCGGCTCCTGGGCTCTAGAGCACAGCAGAGTTGGTAGCTGTGGCACACAGGCTTAGTTGCTCCAAGACTGTGCAATCTTCCCAGACCAGGGATTGAACCCTTGTCCCCTGCACTGGCATGTGGATTCTTAACCACTGAACCACCAGCGAAATCCTGTCTCTGACTTCTTTTGCTCAGTATAATGTTTTTGAGGTTTAGAAAATGGTGTTAATTACCTGGATCGTTGTTGCTGTTTAGTTGCTAAGTCGTGTCCCATTCTTCGTGACCCCATGGACTGTAGCCCTCCAGGCTCCTCTGTCCATGGGATTCTCTGGGCAATAATACTGGAGTGGGTTGCCATTTCCTTCTTCAGAGGATCTACCCGACCCAGGGATCAGACCCACATCTCCTGCATTGGCAGGTGGATTCTTTACCACTGAGCCACCAGGGAAGCCCAGTTATCTGGATCAGTGGTTCCCAAACTATAGGAGGCTTTTGAGTCAGCTGAATATCTTCTTAAATCACAGTTTAACAGACTCCACCCCGGAACCTCTGATGCACTATGTTGGGAAAGGGCCCTTTTGTCTACATTTCCAACAAACTGAAGGATATGCCTGAGCTGCTGATTCAAGAACCACACTTTCAGAACCACTGGGCTAGATGATAAATTCAGAAATGTCTTATGAACAGTTTCTAGGAATTTAGCTATTCACTTAATAAACATATTTTTAAGCCCCTGCTATGTGCCAGGCACTTTCTAGGTCCTGGGGATTCAAAATTAACTAAAATATTATGTTTCTCCTCTCGTAACTGACAGTCTGGTAAGAAGACAGGTAAACCAAATGCATATTTCCAGCTGTCTGAGCAAGTCTCTTCACTCAATAATGGACAAAATATTTTATTTTATTTTTTTATTTTTTAATAATGGACAAAATATTTTAAAAGAGAAAGTGCTCTTGCTTTCCAAAATCGATAAACCACTAAGAGTAAAAGCAAGACTGTCTAATCGTTCCCATCCTACACACAGGGCTCCTCACTGCCATGCTGAATAAAAAGATGATCCCTTAGATTGACTTTACTGAGTGCGTCCAGTACTGTGGAAAGTGTTTTCCATGCAGTTTACCCTTTAATTCTCTCAATAACTCTGTGAAGCCAGTACCATATTATCTGCTTCGTATGGATGAGGGAAGAGTAGCCAGAGAGGCGAAGGTCCTAGAGAAAGGCCACTCAAAAAGCGAGCGGGAGAATCAGAGTTCAAACCCACATCTGGCTGACCCCTGTGCTAGTCCTTTTTATCACTAACATTCAGCTTTCAAGAAGAAAATAACTCATGAATTATTATAGTGATGAAAATACGAATGAGTCCTATAGTAGAAATTCCCAACACTGAATACAGAACTAGAATAGGATGGGTAGGGGGATATATAGGATTGAGTGGACATATGAGAAGTCTTCATAAAGAGGTGGCAATTATCTTGGAAAATACATTTTTTATCAGTCTTTTCTAACAGAGTCTGAGAGGCAAAGACAACTCAGTAGATGCAAATACTGTATTCCAATCACAGGAAAAGCACACTCCATTGTGAATAAAGGAAAGTTTATTGGGATCAGTGATAGCCTGAATAAAAACTCTGTCATGATTATGCAGTGACTTTGCTTACCAAATACTACCTTATAATCATTAGTTCAACTTTCTGGTTTCCTGGATAACAAGAAGACAGTGCTCTAAAGAGTAGACATTCGTGTTTTTGTCACTGGAGAGGTGTATATTACAGCATAACGTTAATACTTGATATCATTTAGAAATGGGTATCTTGTTAGTTGGGAAGGGGCCAGATTATGAAAAGCCTTCTGCCATTAGTCTGTAAGTAATGCGTGGTCAAAGAAGAGTTTTCCCTTTGGCAGACATCAGTGGGTATGACTGGAGGCAGGCAGATGAACTCCAAGGCTACTGCAACACTGCAGACCTGAAGTCAGTGCCAAAGAAGATAGAAGGTAAAGAGTTGTTTTCAAAGGCATTTAAGAGACATAATCAACTGGACTCGGTAATTCATGGAATGTGAGGGATGGAGAGAAGGGCATGGAGTGACTCAGGTTAATAGTATGCCTAAATTCCTGGGTGGTGGTATCTCTAAATAAGATAAGAAAAAATAGGAGGAGAAGCACGTGGAATTTTTAACTTTCAGTGTTGAGCAGAGAGATGTGTGATTTTACTTCTCCCAAAATCTAAATATGGTCTTCAAGAGCCAGTGGAAACGATAATAATCTGTCCTTTATCTAAGGGAAGAGTTAGTTAAAAATATAGAGTTAATTCTAATGTTTTATGCTGTCAGGAGGGTTTTGTGTGAGCATTAAATGAGACAATCTGTGTAGGAGAGACTGAAACATTTGTTACTGCATGGAAAGTTGTTGAATCATAAATATATTTTGTTTTTTGGAAGAAGAGCTTGCTTGGGCTTTAAAATCACCAGCCTTGATTTTAGGAATAATAAGATTTTATCCACAATGTCCTCCTTCTAAAATAAAAGTTTAAAAAAGATAGGATGAAATTGGGCTTTGTTAGTGGTGCAACACTAAAGAACCCACCTGCCCATGCAGGAGATGCAAGAGTCGCAGGTTTGATCCCTGGCTCAGGAAGATTCCCCAGAGAAGGAAATGGCAACCCACTCCAGTATTCTTGCTGGAAAATCCCATGGACAGAGAAGCCTGGCAGGCTGCCAAAGAGAAGGAACCGACTTAGTGACTAAACAGCAGCAAGAAGGAAAATATATTTTGATTATAATCCCAAAGAAAAGCAATGCCAAAGAATGTTCAAACTACTGCACAATTGCACTCATCTCACATGATAGAAAAAGTAATGCTCAAAATTCTCCAAGCCAGGCTTCAACAGTACATGAACTGCGAACTTCCAGATGTTCAAGCTGGATTTAGAAAAGGCACAGGGACAGAAATCAAATTGCCAACATCCACTGGATCATGGAAAAAGCAAGAGAGTTCCAGAAAAACATCTACTTTTGCTTTATTGACTACACCAAAGCCTCTGACTGTGTGGATCACAATAAACTGGGGAAAATTCTGAAAGAGATGGTAATACCAGACCACCTGACCTGCCTCTTGAGAAACCTATATGCAGGTCAGGAAGCAACAGTTAGAACTGGACATGGAACAGCAGACTGGTTCCAAATAGGAAAAGGAGTATGTCAAGGCTGTATATTGTCACCCTGCTTATTTAACTTATATTCAGAGTACATCATGAGAAACACTGGGCTGGAAGAAGCACAAGCTGGAATCAAGATTGCCGGGAGAAGTATCAATAACCTCGGATACGCAGATGGCACCACCCTTATGGCAGAAAGTGCAGAGGAACTAAAGAGCCTCTTGATGAAAGTGAAAGAGGAGAGTGAAAAAGTTGGCTTAATGCTCAACATTCAGAAAACTAAGATCAAGGCTTCCTATCCCATCACTTCATGGCAAATAGATGAGGAAAGAATGAAAATAGTGAGAGACTTTCTTTCCTTGGGCTCCAAAATCACTGCAGATGGTGACTGCAGCCATGAAACTAAAAGACACTTGCTTTTTGGAGGAAAAGCTATGACAAACCTAGACAGCATATTAAAAAGCAAAGACATTACTTTACCAACAAATGTTTGTCTAGTCAAAGCTATGGTTTTTCCAGTAGTCATGTATGGATGTGAGAGTTGGACTATAAAGAAAGCTGAGTGCCAAGGAATTGATGCTTTTGAAGGTGTTGGAGAAGACTCTTGAGAGTCCTTTGGGCTGCAAGGAGATCCCATCCACTCCATCCTAAAGGAAATCAGTCCTGAATATTTATTGGAAGGTCTGATGCTGAAGCTGAAACTCCAATACTTTGGCTACCTAATGCAAAGAACTGCTCATTGGAAAAGACCCCAATGATGCAAAAGATCAAAGGCAGAAGAAGGGAAAGATAGAGGATGAGATGATTGGATGGCATCACCAATGCAATGGACACGAGTTTGAGTAGGTTCCAGGAGCTGGTGATGGAGAGGGAAGCCTGGTGTGCTGCAGTCCATGGGGTCGCAAACAGCTGGACACAACTGAGCAACTGAACTGACCTGATCTTCTGAGACATTATCTGATTATAACTATCTTCAGTGACTATCTTCTGAGACACTCAGTACTCTTTTCAAATGTAAATCAAACTCAGCATTGTCCTTAGATGAAAACACTAAGACAAAAAGGATCTAGAAATTTGAACAAAGAGTTAATGTTCACTGAAGTTTTGCAATATGCCCAGGACCTTGCATGATTTGTCTCATAATCTTCACTGCATCCTTGCACCTCTATTTTACAGATGAAGAAGAAGAGACAGAGAAATTAAATCACTAGCTCACAGATGTAAATGGTGGTAAATGATGGAGCCAAATTTGAAAGTATGTGGCCTTACACTGGGATCTGAGTTCATCTCTGCACCAGATGGCTTTGCACTGAATTGTCAACATGTTTATCTCTGGGTGGGTGGTGGACCTGAGTATATCCTTTATTTCTTTCTTTCTGCTTCTCTATATTTTTGTTAATAAGCATGTATTACTTTAGGATTGAGGAGAAAGTTTATTTTAATTTGAAAAGCAATCAAATAAATGAATTTTTAAAAATGCTTAATTCTCCTTCATTCCCTTAAAAAGCATCTCTGTACCTAACTTGATAATTTTAAGCATTAAGTACCTAGCTGTTTGAAGACCAACTTTTGTCTGGTACATGGTTCATATTGTATGCTTGCTGCTGCTGCTGCTAAGTCACATCAGTCATGTCCGACTCTGTGCGACCCCATAGACGGCAGCCCACCAGGCTCCCCCATCCCTGGGATTCTCCAGGGAAGAACACTGGAGTGGGTTGCCATTCCCTTCTCCAATGCATGAAAGTGAAAAGTGAAAGTGAAGTTGCTCAGTCTTGTCCGACTCTTCATGACCGCATGGACTGCAGCCTACCAGGCTCCTCCACCCATGGGGTTTTCCAGGCAAGAGTATTGGAGTGGGGTGCCATTGCCTTCTCCGATTGTATGCTTAGTTCTCTGAAAAACAGATGACAATCATTGCCAGATTAATTAACTGTTACTATCTTAAAGTCTGGAATAATAGAGATAAATGAACAATTCTGAAATTAAAGTTTAGCTATCAAAGCCAGAGAAAGAGGAGCGTTTTTTTTTTTAATATTTATAATCTTTAAATTGTTTAAAAGACTATTAATCAGCCTTAAGAAATTCACTACTATCTATAAGTTAAAGTCAGCGCCCTGACTAAATGTGTCCTTCATGTCCTTCTCTCAATGTGCCTCTAGAAAGGGAGTAAGAACTAAATTAAAAGTCCTGAGATCTCATGTTTAAATTAAAAATGTGAGTTAGCACCTTAGAGGTGCAAAGTTGCATTTCTAATTTCTTTGTGAGTATTTGCTTTTCCTATTTCTTGTGTCGATATTGGATTGTTGTGGTATGTGTCTCAGGAATATTCATCTGTTGGATCAGATAGGGCTAGTTTTGTTGGAATAAGGCAACACCACGGAAGTTTTTTTGTGTTGAAAAGGTAATTACATAGATTAAACTACATGGACTTTGCAGTACTACCTGAGGCACTTAAAGGGGAAAAGAAAACCAACCTCTAATACACTTGGATTCACTCAACCTGATACTAGTCCATCATAAGTATATATAACCAAGGCAACAAAAGAAATATACTTAATGTAAATAAGCTTGATACAAAAATGACTTGCTGCCTTTGAAGATCTATATTTAAAAATATGTCAATAGGTTTTTAAACCCTTCAATAGGTTTTAGGTCCAAGGCAGTTTTTTCCTAATGAAAATGTGATAAGTAAAAATAAATGTGCCTCTAGAAGGGGAATAAGAAATAAATTAAAAAATTATACATTTCAGATTTGCCCCAACTTGGGTTTTTACTTTATTTCATTTCTTTGAGTGAGCAAAAATGACTTCAGATTCTTAGAACAGAGACTTGGTAGAGCTAAAGCATTCAGAACGCTCAGAGTGACAACTGTGGAAAGAAATTTTGATCAGTTAAGTGTAAATAATTAGAAACATATGGATTACAGTACCTCAGATAGTAAAGCATCTGCCTGCAATGCAGGAGACCCAGGTTCGATCCCTGGGCCAGGAAGATCCCCTGGAGAAGGAAATGGCAACCCACTCCAGTATTCTTGCCTGGAGAAATCCATGGACAGAGAAGCCTGATGTGGTACAGTCCATGGGGTTACCAAGAGTCAGACATAACTGAGCAACACACACACACACACACACACACACACACACACACACTCCTCAAAGTGTGAAAGTGAAAGTCGCTCAGTAGTGTCTGACTGTTTGTGATACCATGGACTATATAGCCCATGGAATTCTCCAGGCCACAGTACTGGAGTGGGTAGCCTTTCCCTCCTCCAGGGGATCTTCCCAACCCAGGAATCAAACCCAGGTCTCCCACACTGCAGGCTGATTCTTTACCAGCTGAGCCACAAGGGAAGCCCAAGAATAATGGAGTGGGTAGTCTATCCCTTCAGCAGATCTTCCTGACCCAGGAATCCAACCAGGGTCCTCTGCATTGCAGGCAGATTCTTTACCAACTGAGTTATCAGGGAAGCCCTCACAGTGTACTTGAATTAAAAGTGCAGAGGAAAACATGCTTAGTAAAATGCTCACTTCAGTTCAGTTGCTCAGTCGTGTCCGACTCTTTGTGACCCCATGAACTGCAGCGTGCAAGGCCTCCCTGTCCATCACCAACTCCCAGAGTTCACTCAAACTCACATCCATCGAGTCGGTGATGCCATTCAGCCGTCTCATCCTCTGTCATCCCCTTCTCCTCCTGCCCCCAATCCCTCCCAGCATCAGAGTCTTTTCCAATGAGTCAACTCTTCGCATGAGGTGACCAAAGTACTGGAGTTTCAGCTTTAGCATCATTCCTTCCAAAGGAATCCCAGGGCTGATCTCCTTCAGAATGGACTGGTTGGATCTCCTTGCAGTCCAAGTGACTCTCAAGAATCGTCTCCAACACCACAATTCAAAAGCATCAATTCTTCGGCGCTCAGCTTTCTTCACAGTCCAACTCTCACATCCATTCATGACCACTGGAAAAAATGCTCAGTTCATTTCTGTTGCTCAGTCGTGTCCAACTCTTTGCAACCCCATGAATCGCAGCACGCCAGGCCTCCCTGTCCATCACCAACTCCCAGAGTTCACTCAGACTCAGGTTCATCGAGTCGGTGATGCCATCCAGCCATCTCATCCTCTGTCGTCCCCTTCTCCTCCTGCCCCCAATCCCTCCCAGCATCACAGTCTTTCCCAATGAGTCAACTGTTCGCATGAGGTGGCCAAAGTACTGGAGTTTCAGCTTTAGAATCATTCCTTCCAAAGAAATCCCAGGGCTGATCTCCTTCAGAATGGACTGGTTGGATCTCCTTGCAGTCCAAGGGACACTCAAGAGTCTTCTCCAACACCACAGTTCAAAAGCATCAATTATTCTAAAAATTCCAATACTTGAAATGTTTAAGATTTGAGATGTGCACTTAATGAGACCATGGCTATCCATAGCTAGGGTAAACATGATAATTTCCTTTAACTTCATTTATCCATTTCACATTTTCTAAATCTTATATCAAAGTTCAAGGAGGCTATATTAGTGAGAGTTCTCTAGAGAAATGGGAACAATAGGAAGTGTGTGTGGCGGGAGGGCAGGTTTAAAGGAATTCGCTCACTCAGTTATGAAGTCTGGAAAGTTCAAAATCTGCAGTTCAGGTTCAAAGCCCATCTGCTGGCAGAATTCTCTCTTGCCTGTGGGCAGTCATTTTTTTGTTCTATTCTGGCCTTCAACTGATTGGATGAAACCCACCTGCATTATGGAGGACAATCTGCTTTACTCAAAGTCCACTGATTTACATAATGACATTCCTTATATGTGGAATCTAAAAAGAAATGATACAAATGAACTTATTTGCAAAACAGAAACAGACTCGCAGACTTAGAGAATGAACTCACGGTTGCCAGGGAGAAAAGATGCGGGGAAGGGATAGTTAGGGAGTCTGGGATCTACATGTGCACACCGCTATATCTAAAATGGCTAACCAACAACTTCCTAATGTATAGCACAAGCAAGTCTACTCAATGTTATGTTGGGGCCTGGATGGGAGGGGTGTTTGGGGAAGAATGCATACATGTATATGTATGGCTGAGCCCCTTCACTCTCTGCCTTAAACTATCACAGAATTGTTAATCAGTTATACTCTGCTGCTGCTGCTGCTGCTAAGTCGCTTCAGTTGTGTCCAACTCTGTGCGACCCCATAGACGGCAGCCCACCAGGCTTCTCCATCCATTGGATTTTCCAGGCAAGAGTACTGGAGTGGGGTGCCATTGCCTTCTCCAGTTATACTCTAATGTAAAAGAAAAAAAGTTTTTTTTTCTTTCAATCCACTGATTTAAATGTTAATCTAATCCAAAGGAAATGGCAACCCATTCCAGTACTCTTGCCTGGAGAACCCCATGGATTGAGGAGCCTGATGGGCTACAGTCCATGGGATTGCAAAGAGTCTGACATGACTGAGCAACTTCACTTTCACTTTCTCACCCCCAAACCATCACAGGTTTGGAATAATGTTTGACTGTTAATGTTAGTACCATGGCTGGGCCAAATAGATACATAAAATCAATCATCACAGTTGCCTAGTTGGTTGATATTGTCTGCTTATTATATTTGACATTTAGAATAGTAAAGCAATACTAGTTCAAATGAGTGACTAGAATTCACTAACAGACTTTTAGATCTGGAAAGGCCAATGGAGATCTCCTAATGGCCTTTCTCAATGCAGACACTGTTAGAACAGAAGGCACAGTAGTTTTGTATGTGGGGGATTGTCAGGAGTACTGAAGGGCATTTGGCATCCCTGGCTTTAACTTCTGAATCAAAATAGCTCTCCCAATCACTGTGACAACCACAAAACTGTCCCTCAGTTTTTCAGACACCCTCAGTTCAGTCGCTCAGTTGTCTCTGACTCTTTGCGACCCCATGAATCTCAGTACACCAGGCCTCCCTGTCCATCACCAAACCCAGAGTTCACTCAGAATCACGTCCATCGAGTCAGTGATGCCATCCAGCCATCTCATCCTCTGTCATCCCTTCTCCTCCTGCCCCCAATCCCTCCCAGCATCAGAGTCTTTTCCAATGAGTCAACTCTTCACATGAGGTGGTCAAAATACTGGAGTTTCAGCTTAAACATCAGTCCTTCCAATGAACATCCAGGACTAATGTCCTTTAGGATGGACTGGTTGGATCTCCTTGCAGTCCAAGGGACTCTCAAGAGTCTTCGCCAACACCACAGTTCAAAAGCACTCAGCTTTCTTCACAGTCTAACTCTCACATCCATACATGACCACTGGAAAAACCATAGTCTTGACTAGATGGACCTTTGTTGGCAAAGTAATGTCTCTGCTTTTTAATATGCCTGTCTAGGTTGGTCATAACTTTCCTTCCAAGGAGTAAGCCTCTTTTAATTTCATGGCTGCAATCACCATCTGCAGTGATTTCGAGCCCCAAAAACTAAAGTCTGACACTGTTTCCACTGTTTCCCCATCCATTTGCCATGAAGTGATGGGACCAGATGCCATGATCTTAGTTTTCTGAATGTTGAGCTTTAGGCCAACTTTTTCACTCTCCTCTAGCACTTTCATCAAGAGGCTCTTTAGTTCTTCTTCACATTCTGCCATAAGGGTGGTGCCATCTGCATATCTGAGGTTATTGATATTTCTCCCGGCCATCTTGATTCCAGCTTGTGCTTCTTCCAGCCAAGCATTTCTCATGATGTACTCTGCATACAAGTTAAATAAACAGAGTGACAATATACAGCCTTGACATACTCCTTTTCCTATTTGGAACTAGTCTGTTGTTCCATATCCAGTTCTAACTGTTGCTTCCTGACCTGCATATAGGTTTCTCAAGAGGCAGGTCAGGTGGTCTGGTATTCCCATCTCTTTCAGAATTTTCCACAGTTTATTGTGATCCACACAGTCAAAGGCTTTGGCATAGTCAATAAAGCAGAAATAGATGTTTCTCTGGAACTCTCTTGCTTTTTTGATGATCCAGCAGATGTTGGCAATTTGATCTCTGGTTCCTCTGCCTTTTTCTAAAACCAGCTTGAACATCTGGAAGTTCACAGTTTATGTGTCGCTGAAGCCTGGCTTGGAGAATTTTGAGCATTACTTTACTAGCGTGTGAGATGAGTACAGCTGTGCGGTAGTTTGAGCATTCCTTGGCATTGCCTTTCTTTGGGACTGGAGTGAAAACTGATCTTTTCCAGTCCTGTGGCCACTGCTGAGTTTTCCAAATTTGCTGGCATATTGAGTGCAGCACTTTCACAGCATCATCTTTCAGGATTTGAAAGAGCTCAACTGGAATTCCATCACCTCCACTAGCTTTGTTTGTATCTTTGCTTTCTAAGGTCCACTTGACTTCACATTCCAGGATGTCTGGCTCTAGGTGAGTGATCACACCATCATGATTATCTGGGTCATGAAGCTCTTTTTTGTACAGTTCTTCTGTGTATTCTTGCCACCTCTTCTTAATATCTTCTGCTTCTGTTAGGTCCATACCATTTCTGTCCTTTACCGAGCCAATCTTTGCATGAAATGTTCCCTTGGTATCTCTCATTTTCTTGAAGAGATCTCTAGTCTTTCCCATTCTAGTGTTTTCCTCTATTTCTTTGCACTGATCACTGAAGAAGGCTTTGTTATCTCTCCTTGCTATTCTTTGGAACTCTGCATTCAAATGGGAATATCTTTCCTTCTGTCTTTTGCTTTTCGCTTCTCTTCTTTTCATGACTATTTGTACAATGTCACAAACCTCCATCCATAGTTCATCAGGCACTCTGCCTATCGGATCTAGTCCCTTAAAATATTTCTCACTTCCACTATATAATCATAAGGGATTTGATTTAGGTCATACCTGAATGGTCTAGTGGTTTTCCCTCTTTTCTTCAATTTAAGTCCGAATTTGGCAATAAGGAGTTCATGATCCGAGCCACAGTCAGCTCCTGGTTTTGTTTTTGCTGACTGTATAGAGCTTCTCCATCATACATATTCTTTTTGCAGATTTTTTCCATTGTAGATTATTACAAAATATTGAATATAGTTCCCTGTGCTACATAGTAGATCCCTGTTGTTTATCTCTTTTATATATAGTACTGTGCATTGCTAATCCCAAATTCCAAGTTTATCCCTCTCCTTCAGAGTTTTTGGTTAAACTTCATTTTGTGTAGTTTAATTGTAGCTTTACACATTATTTACAGTGACATAATCTGATACAATTAATTACACTGTAAAGTCAGACTTAAAAAGAGAGAAAGCAATAACCTTCATATAAAACATGAAAACGGGAAACTTACTGAATCTATTCCCTCCTCTAAAAGAAAGTAGGGGGTATTTCTTAATGAAGAGGGTTAACCCTATGCTAGGTTCATGACATTGTACAGGAGACAGGGATCAAGACCACCCCCAAGAAAAAGAAATGCAAAAAAGCAAATGTCTGTCTGAGGAGGCCTTACAAATAGTCAATAGATTCAGAAAAAGCCTCTGACAAAATCCAGCACCCATTTATGATTAAAACTCTTCAAAAAATGGGCATAGAAGGAACCTACCTCAACACAAGAAAGGCCATATATGATAAACCTACAGCAAACATTATTCTCAATGGTGAAAAACTGAAAGCACTCCCCCTAAGATCAGGAATAAGACAAAGGTGTCCACTTTCACCACTATTATTCAACATAGTTCTGGAACTTCTAGATACAGCAATCAGAGAAGAAAAAGAAATAAAAGGAATCCAGATTGGAAAAGAAGAAGTAAAGCTCTCACTGTTTGCAGATGACATTATACTGTACATAGAAAACCCTAAAGATATTATGAGAAAATTACTAGAACTAATCAGTGAACTTAGCAAAGTTGCAGGATACAAAATCAATATACAGAAATCACTTGCATTTCTATATACTAACAATGAAAAACCAGAAAGAGAAATTAAGGAATCAATCCCATTAACCATTGCAACAAAAAGAATTAAGAATCTAGGAATAAACTTACCTAAGGAGACAAAAGAACTGTACACAGAAAATTATAAGACACTGATGAAAGCAATCAAAGATGACATAAACAGATAGAGAGACAGTCCATGTTCCTTTGTAGGAAGAATCAATATTGTGAAAATGACTATCCTGCCAAATGCAACCTACAGATTCAATGTGATCTCTATCAATTTGTTAGTATGGTATATCACATTAATTGATTTGCATATATTGAAGAATCCTTGCATTCCTGGAACAAACCCAACTTGATCATGCTGTATGAGCTTTTTGATGTGTTGTTGAATTCTGTTTGCTGAGAATGTTTGCATCTACATTCATCAGTGATATTGGCCTGTAGTTTTCTTTTTTGTTGTTGTTGTCTTTGTCTGGTTTTGGTATCAGGGTGAGGGTGGCCTTGTAGAATAAGTTTGGAAGTGTTCCTTCCTCTGCAATTTTTTGAAAGAGTTTTAGAAGGGGAGGCATTAGCTATTCTCTAAATGTGTGATAGAATTCTCCTGTGAAGCCAACTGGTCCTGGGCTTTTGTATTTTGGGAGATTTTTGTTCACAGCTTCAATTTCAGTGCTTGTAATTGGGTTGTTCATAATTTCTATTTCTTCCTGGTTGAGTCTTGGAAGATTGAACTTTTCTAAGAATCTGTCCATTTCTTCCAGGTTATCCATTGTATTGCCATATAGTTATTCATAATAGTCTTTTATAATCCTTTGTATTTCTTCATGGTCTGTTGTAACCTCTCCTTTTTAATTTCTAACTTTGTTGATTTTATTCTTCTCTCTTTTTTTCTTGATGAGTCTGGCTAAATGTTTGTCAATTTTGTTTATCTTCTCAAAGAACCAGCTTTTAGTTTTATTAATCTATACTGTTGTTTCTTTCATTTCTTTTTCATTTATTTCTGCTTGGATCTTCATGATTTCTTTCCTTCTACTAATTTTTTGTTGTTGTTCTTTTTTTTCCCAGTTGTTTTAGGTGTAAAATTGGGTTGTCTATTCTGTTTTTCTTGTTTCTTGTAAGATTGTATTGCTATAAACTTCCCTCTTAGGACTGCTTTTGCTGCATCCCATAGGCTTTGAGTTGTTGTGTTTTCATTGTCATTTGTTTCTAGAAATTTTTTGATTTCCCTTTTGATTTCTTTGGTAACCTATCCTGAGCACATAGATGCAAGACTTTTTTTTGCCTGCGCCAGCTCTGTCCCAAGGAGTGTTGAGCCTGAAGGTGGCACAGCTGCCTGGCTTGCAGGGACCCTGGTGGCGCCAAGTGTGCAGGGACACAGACTACCTCCACCGCAGGAGTTATGGGCTGATCAGAGTCTTTTTTTGAGCCCCTTGTAGCTGGCGATCAGAAGGTCTCTTTGGCCAATCTTTCTCCATAACTTCACCCATTCAGGCACTTAGAGGGGTCCCTTGCCTGGGGTCCTTCTCTGTTGTGCAGTGCCTCAGGCATATAGAGGGGCCTCCCTGGCTGGGGTCCTGCTCTGTAGATCATTGGTGCATCAGGCACTTAAAGGATCAACGTGGGTGGGGTCCTACTCTGTAGTTCAGAGTGTCAGGCGCTGGATGGGCCAGCCTCTCTACTGTTCAGCTGCCGATTCTGGCATGTGGCGGGAGAGAGGCTATGCGTAGGCTCCACCCCCTACGCATGACTCAGCAGTATCACCTTGCTTCCATGTCTGCCTGGCTTTCCTCCCAGGCATTTCCCACCACGATCTCCTCCCTCCCCTCCCCTCGATCCGTCTCTCCACAGTCACCAGCAGCCCTCTCCCTGGGATTGCTCCACAATCCCTAAACTCCAACTCCCAGCCACTATGTCATTTGGGGTATGTATGGCTGCAGCAAGGACTGTTTGATTCTCATTCCATTTAGGCTGCCACAGATCAGCTGTTTCACTCTCATCCTTAAAGGTTTCTCCTCTGACTCAGACAATTTCCCCAATGTGGGGATTGGACCCCTGCTTCAGTTCCCCCACCCGCCAAGGGCAGGTCCAGTCCTACTAACACTCCTGTTTTCCCCCCTAGTTCCTTCATCCTGCATGTTCTATATGTTCTTTTCTGCTGGTCAGGTCCTCCTGTCTACTCTCAGTGGGTGTTCTGCAGGCACTTCTCTGTCTGAAGGTGTGTTCCTGATGTATCCATCGAGAGAGATGTACTCTATGCCCACCTACTCCTCTGCCTTCTTGTTCTCTCTTTTAACAGTTTATTTTAATGCTCAACACCTTGTATTGATTGATATTTACTATGGGCCAGATATTGTTTTAAGTACTTAACATGCATTATTATTTTTAATCATCATAGAAACATTATTTAGGTAGATAATAAGGCAATGGCACCCCACTCCAGTACTCTTGCCTGGAAAATGCCATGGATGGAGGAGCCTGGTAGGTTGCAGTCCATGGGGTCACGAAGAGTCGGATACGACTGAGTGACTTCACTTTCACTTTTCACTTTTCACTTTCATGCATTGGAGAAGGAAATAAGGCAATGGCAACCCACTCCAGTGTTCTTGCCTGGAGAATCCCAGGGACGGGAAAGCATGGTAGGCTGCTGTCTATGGGGTCGCACAGAGTCGGACATGACTGAAGCGACTTAGCAGCAGCAGCAGCAGCACATTACAGGTAGACGTTATTATTGTGACAGATAAGGAAATCGAGACAATTAGTACATTTTAGTGTTAGGGTCCTAACTAAAGTCCATTGATGACAGAATCTGAATTCCTGACTGATATGATGTCCTGTCTCCAAATACAGCCTGTTTTGCCAGCTTCTCTCAGGAAATCTTAGATATGACTGAAGGGCATCAATAATCCTATTTGTACATGGCCACCTAGTATACAGGAAGAGATGACAAAGAGCTTTGCATTACTCATGAGGTCCCAGGGATACCATAATTTAAAAACTCCCAACAAAAAATGATGTAGGAAAGGACTTCCTGATGGCCCAGTTGTTAAGAATCCATCTGTCAGTGCAGGGGACACAAGTTTGATCCCTGGTCCGGGAAGATCCCATATGCCACTGGGCAGTTAAGCCCATGAGCCACAGCTACTAAGCCTGCATACCCTAGAGCCCATGCTCTGCAACAAGAGAAGCCATCACAGTGAGAAGCCCACTCACAGCACTGGAAGCCCAGCACAGTCAGAAAGAAATGAATAAGGACATAGAGTGATGTAGGAAGGATGCTCCCTGCAGCTCCTGGTGAGTGTGTCCCAGACAGGTTGGCAAGTGACTCTTTTCTCTGCTTCTCGATTCAAGTGCTGTGAGTAACGTTTTGAGTTGGCAGAGTTGGCATCACTAAAATAGCCTTCCGTTCCAGCCCTTGGGAAATTCGGTAAAACTTCTTTGTCAAAACCAGCTACAAAATAGGAAGAGCTAGACCGCTTTTTGGTTTTTCTTTTTAAAAATATATTTGTTTCAAATATTGAAAGTAACACATGTACATTTTGGATAATCTATAAAATACAAGGAAAACTACAAAAACAAAAACTGTCTTATAATCTTACCACTCAGAGGTAGTCACTATTAATATTTGAGTGTTCTAGTCTTCTAATGTTTCTCTATGTACACACAAACATGAATACACACATATTTGGAAAATATAATTGATATCACATTACATGTTGTAAGCAATTTTTACAATAGCATATAGAATATTTTCCTTTGTTTTCCTAAAGCATTGTTTTTATGGCCACATAGTATTACATCATTTCATGGCTGCATGTTGTTCAGTGGCTCAGTGGTGTCAGCCTCTGTGCCACCCCATGGACTGCAGCACGCCAGGCCTCCCTGTCCATCACCAACTCCCGGAGTTTACTCAAACTCATGTACATTGAGTCAGTGATGCCATCTAACCATCTCATCTTCTGTCTTCCCCTTCTCTTGCCTTCAGTCTTTCCCAGCATTAGGGTCTTTTCCAATGAGTAAGCTCTTCACATCAGGCTGCGTAGGGTACTCATAATTTATTTAACCACACCCCAAATGTGTCACATTTAAAATGTCTCTGATCTCTTCATACATATGTACATATCTGTTTATATCTGAGTCTTAATGTTTCCTTAGGAGAGGGAAAGAGGAGGAAGCTAAATCATTCATTCGAAGTTACTGTTTCATTCTGACAAAGCTGTACCAGTTAACACTCCCAGGGGACTTCCCTGGTGGTCCAGTGGTAAGAATCTGCCTTGCGCAGCAGGGGACACAGTTTCCATCTCTGGTCAGGGAACTAAGATCCCACATGCCGTGGGACAACTAAATCCAAGTGCCGCAACTACTGAAGCCTGTGCTCTGCAACTAGAGAGTCCGTATGCCACAACGAAAGATCCCTCATGACTCAGCGAAGATCCCGAGTGCTGCAACTAAAGTCAAATAAATTAATAAAAAAAAAAAACTGTCGGTAGAGATGGGTTATCATCTTTTTTGGGGGGGGGGGGCGGTTTATCATCTGATGACTAAAAGATCTGTAATGTGTTATCAGCCAGATCCTGAAAGTGCTGTCAAAATTATAAGGGTCCTTCCACTGGGAGCAGGAAGCGTAGTGACAGCAGTGAGAAAATACCAACCAAGCTTTTCAACTTTCGTACCAAAACGTCAGTTTTGCCACGTGCTGTCTGTAGGATCAGGCCACCCAAGATGGCCTGTTCTCTTGTTCTCTATACATCCCCTCCTTGACCAGTGCCTGCTTCACTTAAACCTTCGCCTGGCAGACCTTCCTACAGGCTTGCCCCAGGCCCCAGCTAATGGTTGTTCTAACTTTAAACACCATGATGGCTTCTTAAAGGGGCGATGGGGAGGCGTACTGTTCTGCTAGTGTCCCTGATAACCAATGAACCAACCTGACGTCGATTCCCCCCCTAACTGGAAAGCTCTCCCTGCTCCCAGGAGTGAAGATGGCTGCCATGTCCTCCCCACCATCTGCCATGTATTTGAAACTTGATGACCAAGTTCTGTTCTTTCAGGTCAAATTCTAGGGAACAGATTTCACTTATAGGATGATTTATGGTGAAAATATTTCTAAGCCTTTGCAGGCCCACAATTATGATGCTGTGTTAATATCTCTATAAGGAGACGGTTTACTTATTCCTGCTACTGCTACTGCTAAGTCACTTCAGTCATGTCCGACTCTGTGCGACCCCATAGATGGCAGCCCACCAGGCTCCCCCTTCCCGGGATTCTCCAGGCAAGAACATTGGAGTGGGTTGCCATTTCCTTCTCCAATGCATGAAAATGAAAAGTGAAAGTGAAGTCACTCAGTCGTATCCAACTCTTCACCACCCCACGGACTGCAGCCTACCAGGCTCCTCCGTCCATGGGATTTTCCAGGCAAGAGTACTGGAGTGGAGTGCTATTGCCTAACACTCATTTATGTCATGCTAGTGAAAACTACATAGGGTATCTCCCATGACCAGTATATTTGCATGAAATCTAAAACATCATATGGGATAGAACAAGGTCTTAAGAAGTCCCAAAGTTCACACTCAACTGATTATAATATAGAAAAGATGCTAGCTAGTTTCTCTTCTGAGCACATGTACCTTTATACAAGGCCTTCCCTGGTAGCTCAGCTGGTAAAGAATCTGCCTGCAATGCAGGAGACCTTGGTTCCATTCCTGGGTTGGAAAGATCCTCTGGAGGAGGGCATGGCAGCCCACCCCAGTATTCTTGCCTGGAGAATCCCATGGACAGAGGAGCCTGGTGGGCTACAGTCCATGGGGTTGCAAAGAGTCAGACATGACTGAGCAACTAAGAACAGCACAGTACATTTAACCAAACCATTAATGCCCTTTTGCTTGTGAATGCTAAAGGATTGGGATTTTAGGTCTGTTTTGTAAGAAGTAGAGTTTTAAGGGAAGATGTTGTCAACTTAAAAAAATATACACTCTGAAAGTTGAGAATTATGTTTTATTCATCAGGCATTCTGAGCACTTCAAGACTGGGAGACAGCTTCTCAGATAGCTCTGAGGGATTCCTCCAAAGAGGCAGGGAAGAGCCAAGGTGTTTAGGAGTTTTTGCATCAAAAGCCAGGTAGATTGCTGTTAATCATAGAAAACCAGACATCTCAAGTTAATGAATTTAGTGTTTTACTATGTACGGAAAGATGCAAGAGTCTGGGCACATTGCTTTGTTTATTAAGCTTAAATAGAAAAGCTTTTGTATACATATATGAAATAGCATGTGTAATATATGTAATATATATATATTATATATATTAGAAAAAGTATGAAGTTTTACCTAAAAAATTTATAACAGTTTGATTCCACTTGTTTGACTTAGTATGAATAGAATACTAGAGTTCTAATTAAAAAAAACAATAGATATGCAACAAACAACAAAAGTTTGCTTTATAGCACAGGGAACTATAGGGCTTCCCAAGTTGCTCAGATGATAAAGAATCCACCTGCAATGTGGAAAACCTGGGTTCGATTCCTGGGTTGGGAAAAATTCCCTGGACCTGACAGGAAACTATAGTCAAATAACTTATTATAATAAAAAATATTCTCAAAAAATGATATATGTGTATATGTATAACTGAATCACCTTGCTGTGTCCCTGAAACATTATGTCAACTATGCTTCAATAAAATACATACATTAAGAAAAAAGAAAATGAAATCATTGCTTTGATATGCACCTTAGCCTTCTAGGGGCCAGTACCTGCAGTTTTTATTCAGAGTTCCCTCAGGGCTCACCGTAGAGGTGGGAGGAGACTGTAACATGATGTCCTAATGTGACATACTTTGTTTACTGATAAGGCAGGTAGCATCCTTAGTCCACAGTGTCTTTTAAAAAACTTTCTCTGAGCTTTAATTACCTACTGTATAAAACACATGGAAATAGAGGCTATTAGGAGAGGTTGCTATTGTACTAACTTTATCACTTTCCCACTTCTGGTTTCACTCGTCTGTATATCTATGAATCATAAGCAAATTAAAGTCAGCATGGAGGAATGAAGATCTGTACAATCTGGGAAAGACTTGGGTTATAGTTCCAGCTCTACTATTTAAAAACTGTGAAATCTTAGGCTAGTCATCTAAATTAGCCTAAGCTGCCTATAAAAAGGGACTCTGATAGTAACATCTTCTTTAAATATTATATCTTGGTGGTGTTGTGAATTTCAAATAAGATGAAATTATTTGAATCCATTATTATGCCAATATTTGAATCTTTTGTTATGTCAGTTTTACTGAATTTTTGAATGTTCATTAAAGGCCTTTTAATTTTTTTAATTTTTTCTCAAACTTCTTTCCTTGTCTCCTTTTCTTCTACCTACCACCTAAATATGGTCTTCCTTGGTGGCTCAGACAATAAAGAATCTGCTTGTAATACTGAAGACTCAGGTTTCATCCCTGGGTTGGAAAAATCCCCTGGAGAAGGCAATGGCTACCCACTCCAGTATTCTTGCCTGGGAAATCCCATGGACAGAGGAGCCTGGGGGGCTATGCCGTCCATGGGGTCGCAAAGAGTCAGACACGACTTAGCGAATAAACCACTACCATCACTTAAATATCTCCTTTACTTAAAGTTCCATCATCTCTTCCTTTTGCTCCATCAACGAATGTGTAACTCTTAGGTGACCTATTCCATTCTCATAGTTTCAACAATGGAATATATACTGATGACTGCTATTAGTGTGTAGGTCTCCTGTTGAGCTTCAGATCTACGTATTCTACTGTTTATTGGACATAACCACCTACATGCTCCAGAAGGTCAAGATCAAATGTTCAAAACTCACAAACTTCTTTCTCGCTGTAGTTGCTCCTTCTTGCCTTGGTGACTAATACCAACCACAGAGTAGGTCAATCCAGAAGTCTGGTATTCATCTCATATCCTGTCCATTCAATCACATCCGTGTCCAATCAACCCAAAGTACTGTAATTTTTACTCCCTTAATAGTTCTCTAGGTCTAGGGAAAACCACTAGACCATTCAGGTATGACCTAAATCAAATCCCTTACAATTATACAGTGGAAGTGACAAATAGATTCAAGGGATTGGCTCTGATAGACAGGGTCCCTGAAGAACTGTGGATGGAGGTTAACGACATTGTACAAGAGGCAGTGATCAAGACCATCCCCATGGCAAAGAAATGAAAAAAGGCAAAATGGCTGTCTGAGGAGGCCTTACAAATAGTTGAGAAAAGCAGAGAAGCTAATGGCAAAGGACAAAAGGAAAGATATACCCATTTGAATGCAGAATTCCAAAGAATAGCAAGGAGAGATAAGAAAGACTTCCTCAGCGATCAATGCAAAGAAGTAAAGGAAAACAATAGAATGGGAAAGACTAGAAATCTCTTCAAGAAAGTTTGAAATACCAAAGGAACATTTCATGCAAAGATGGACTCAATAAAGGACAGAAAATATATGAAACTAACAGAATCAGAAGGTATTTAGAAGAGGTGGCAAGAATACTCAGAACTATACAAAAAAGATCTTCATGTCCCAGACAATCATGATGGTGTGATCACTCACCTAGAACCAGACATCCTGAAATGTGAAGTCAAGTGGGCTTTAGAAAGCATCACTACAAACAAAGCTAGTGGAGGTGATGGAATTCCAGTTGAACTGTTTCAAATCCTAAAAGATGACGCTGTGAAAGTGCTGCATTCAATATGCTAGCAAATTTGGAAAACTCAGCAGTGGCCACAGGACTGGAAAAGGTCAGTTTTCATTCCAATCCCAAAGAAAGGCAATGCCAAAGAATGCTCAAACTACTGCACAATTGCACTCATTTCACATGCTAGCAAAGTAATGCTCAAAATTCTCCAAGCCAGGCTTTAGCAATATGTGAACCGTGAACTTCCAGATGTTCAAGCTGGATTTAGAAAAGGCAGAGGAACCGGAGATCAAACTGCCAACATCTGTTGGATCATTGAAAAGGCAAGAGAGTTCCAGAAAAACATCTACTTCTGTTTTATCGACTACACCAAAGCCTTTGACTATGTGGATCACAATAAATGGTGGAAAATTCTTTAAGAGTTGGGAACACCAGACCACTTGACCTGCCTCTTGAGAAATCTGTATGCAGGTCAGGAAGCAACAGTTAGAACTGAATATGGAACAACAGACTGGTTCCAAATAGGAAAAGGAGTACGTCAAGGCTGTATATTGTTACCCTGTTTATTTAACTTATATGCAGAGTACATCATGAGAAACGTATCAATAACCTCAGATATGCAGATGACACCACCCTTATGGCAGAAAGTGAAGAGGAACTAAAAAGCCTCTTGATGAAAGTGAAAGAGGAGAGCGAAACAGTTGGCTTAAAGCTCAACATTCAGAAAACTAAGATCATGGCATCTGGTCCCATCACTTCATGGCAAATGGATGGGGAAACAATGGAAACAGTGAGAGACTTTATTTTGGGGGACTCCAAAATCACTGCAGATAATGACTGCAGCCATGAAATTTAAAAAGATACTTGTTCCTTGGAAGAAAAGCTAAGACCAACCTAGAGAGCATATTCAAAAGCAGAGACATTACTTTGCCAACAAAGATCCGTCTAGTCAAAGCTACCTATGGTTTTTCCAGTAGTCATGTTTGGATGTCAGAGTTGGACTATAAAGAAAGCTGAGCACCAAAGAGTTGGTACTTTTGAACTGTGGTGTAAGGAAGTTCAACTAGTCTATCCTAAAGGAAATTAATCCTGAATATTCATTGGAGGGACTGATAGGTGTTAAGCTGAAACTCTAATACTTTGGCCACCTGATGCGAAGAACTGACTCATTGGAAAAGACCCTGAAGCTGGGAAAGATTGAAGGCAGGAGGAGAAGGTGACAACAGAGGATGAGATCATTGGATGGCATCACTGACTCAATGGACATGAGTTTGAGTAAACTCCTGGAGTTGGTGATGGACAGGGAGGTCTGGCCTGCTGCAGTCCATGGGGTCGCAAAGAATTGGATGCAACAAAGTGACTGAACTGAACGGATATGAATTAATGGTGTTCCCTGCCTGTTGTTGTTGTTCAGTCACTCAGTTGTGTCCAACACTTTGTGACCCTGTGGACTGCAGCATGCCAGCCTTCCTTGTCCTTCACCATCTCCTGGACCTTGCTCAAACTCATATCCATTGAATCAGTGATGCCATCCAACCATCTCATCCTCTGTCATCCCCTTCTTCTCCTGCCTTAAGTCTTTCCCAGCATCAGGGTCTTTTCCAGTGAGTCAGTTCCACATCAGGAAGGACTGATTTCCTTCAGAATGGACTGGCTGGATTTCCTTGCAGTCCAAGGGACTCTCAAGAGTCTTCTCCAACACCACAGTGCAAAAGCATCAATTCTTCAGTGCTCAGCTTTCTTTATGGTCCAACTTTCACATCCGTATGTGACTACTGGAAAAACAATAGCTTTGACTAGATGGACTTTTGTTGTCAAAGTAATGTCTCTGCTTTTTAATATGCTGTTTAAGTTCGTCATAGTTTTTCTTCCAAAGAGCAAGTGCCTTTTAATTTCACGGCTGCAGTCACCATCTGCAGTGATTTTGGAGCCCAAGGAAATAAAGTCTTTCACCGTTTCCATTGTTTCCCCACGTATTTGCCAGGAAGTGATGAGACTGGATGTCATGATCTTTGTTTTTTGATTGTTGAGTTTTAAGCCAACTTTTTCACTCTCCTCTTTCACCTTTGTCAAGAGGCTCTTTAGCCCCTTTTTGCTTTCTGTGTAAGAGTGCGACACACCAATAGTAGTCATCAGTATATATTTCCTGGTAGCTCAGCAGTAATGAATCTGCCTGCCAATGCAGGAGATGCAGGTTCAATCACTGGGTCAGGAAGATCCCCTGGAGAAGGAAATGGCAGCCCACTCTAGTATTTCCGCCTGCAAAATCCCATCGACAGAGGAACCTGGCAGGCTACAGTCTATGGAGTCACAAAAGTCATACACGTCTAAGCAACTAAACAACAATATAAGAATTAATATAAACGAATCTCTTAAATACATTGAGAAAAAAGTTACAGAAATAAATGTATAATATGTGCTGATTGGACTTCCCCACTGGCTCAGCAGTAAAGATTCTACGTGCAATGCAGGAGACACAGGAGATGCAAGTTCAGTCCCTGAGTGTGGAAGATCCCCTGGAGGAAGGCATGTCAACCCACTCCAGCATTCTTGCCAGGAAAATCCCAGGGATAGAGGCACCTGGTGGGCTACAGTCCATAGTGTCACAAGGAGTTGGAGACCACTGAAGTGACTGAGTGCATGCACACACACACATGTGCTAATCAATTTGAAGGGAAATATGAGAAACTCTTAATAGCAGTCACCTCTAGGTAGGAGAACTGCAGATTTAGGGCAAGATGAAGACTTGTTTTCTATTGTATATCTTTTAAAACTATTTGGATTTTTAAATACTTACAGTGTTTGCTTAAAAAAAAAAAAATCAGTCTTTAAAACCACAAACCAAACATGCTTTTTTCTCCTACCTTCTAAGAGTCTATAAATGATCTTTTTCTATAGACCAGTTTCCACTACATTGAACATGTGCCAGGAAAAGTAATCTACCTCCCTGATGACAACTGCAAGTGGGAAACTTGGGAGCTGGAATGCCCTTGAACTACGGAATTATCTGTGGCTGTGTCAGAAGTTCTCACAGCAGCGTTTTTATCATGTCAGTCTTTAAGTTCCCAAAAAAATGCTGGTCTTTATCCAGAATTAACTTTATTTAGGCATTTGGCATTAATGTCTGTTTTCTGGTTGCCCGCTTGTTAAAGTCTTTCATCCTAACAATAACTTTCCTTTCCCTTTGCTCATTATTGCTGATGGCATCAGTATAGGCAGGATTGAATGACCAGATCATTGTTCTTCAGAAATGTCATTATTGATGAACAATTTATCCTATAATACATACATTTGTCATTTTCATTTTTTTACCATATCTATTTTTGTTTCCATACTAATTGTATATGTCTCTTCCCTCTAACACTTCCTGATATTCTAGTTGCATTTGTTTTTACTGAACATTATTTGTAGTTTTTGTGAAAAATTGGAAGCTAAGATTAAACACACCAGATTCACAAAGATCAAAGGTTATTAAGTGGTGGGCAGCAAACTGAATTCAGACTGCGGACGTTGTTTGTTTGATCTGCATAACATTTAAAAATGTTGAGTTAGTTATCAACATTTCAAAATTGTAGGAGATTTCTGGTTTGACTCGAGAGAGGAAAGGCAAGGCAGCTTTGTTTTCATTTTTGTTCTTGTTTTTGTTTTTTTTTTAACCTTACCCTTTTTATTTAGCTCATCCTTCAAACCTTGACCTGCTGGGAAATCTTTTCTAATTCCCCAATATGATTAGGTTGGCTTTCCCCCATATTTCTGTAGAACAATTGTTTTATCTTAGTATTTAATTATAGATTTTGTTATATAATCTTTTGTTCTAGCAAGATTGGAAGCTTCTTGAGGGCAGGTTGTATACTGAGCTCACATCACATCATCTAGGCATCTTATTCTCACTTTATTCTAGAGGTCTCCTATATGCCTAGTGTCAGGCTTGTAAAAGGCATTGAACAAATACTTGAGAGAATGAATGACTTAATACCTTAATCTATATGTTGTATATGATTTGCTTTCTATTACCCTGTCAGTAACAATTTTGAGTAGCAGTGTGTAGATTGACAAGGTCTGATTTTTTTTTCCCCTTAAATTATCTGCTTATAGTTTGTACTGGAAAGTATTTTTTGATATGTTAAATATTTGAGTATAGAGGAAGTAAAGGAAGTTTAGGTCTAAACACATGATTCTTGTGTGGGGCCTAAGGTTATTAACAGGCATCCACCCCTCTATTCCTAGAAAGGCTATCAGTGCCAGAATGTTTAATTCAGCCACACATTCTGATGAGTGTCTGTAACATCTAATTATCAAATTAATGACTCAGAGTAAGATGGCATTGGGGCTAGATGAAGTGGGGAGGGGAGTGCTATTATTAATGAGTGATGTCATTAATTTCCCTAGTGAAAAAGTTAGTGGAAAATAAATTGCAATGGAACACAAGTGTAACCTAATGACTTATTATTATCTTTGAAACTTTGAAACCATTGTCAGCATCATAATTACAAACTACTTATTCACTGTATATTCTCTTAAATTTATGCCATTAAATTAATTCCCACACTGTGGTATCAGGAAAGATTTTTTTTTTATCCGCAGTTCTTGACATAGCGCCTAAGACCCTTGGAATTTCCTGAGTGATAAGGGTGATAGGAATGTCTTTTAATGAGACCATTCTTGGCAAGCCTCTCAATAGCTTCAGGATGGGGGTGGTGTCCAAAAAGACCAAACCTTGATTGGAAGGATAGAATTTTTTAGCCCCAACTCCTGGAAGGGTAAAGGGGCTGGAGATAGAATTTAATCACCAGTGGCCAATGATTTAATCCGTCATGCCTACATAATGAAACCACCATAAAAACCCCTAATGATGGAACTTCTAGGGTGTTGAGCACATCAAGGTGATTGGAGGGTAGCAGAGGACAGAAGCTTGTGCCCTGGTGAAACTGTGCAACTCAGATTAGAGACTTGAACCCATGTCCTGGGACTCGAACCCAGTCAAAATCTGGATGAGGACTTGAACCCACAGTCTTTTGATTGAGATCACACACCTGTTCTCAGGACTTAATGAAGCACAGGTTCTTGATGTCTCATTGCTGAAAGAATTCAGTGAGAGGGACTTCCCTGGTAGTCTAGTGGTTAAGAATCTGCCTTCCAATGCGGGGGACGTGGGTTGGATCCCTGGCTGGGGAACTGAGATCCCATGTGCTGCAGGGCAACTAAGCCTACACGCTGCAACTAGATGGGCCTGCGCACTGCAGTGAAGACCCAGGATAGCCAAAAGAAAAAATTCAGTGAAACAAAGTGATAGGTAAGAAGCGGATTTATTTAGAGAGAAAGACACCCCACAGACAGAATATGGACCATCTCCAAAGCTGAGAGGTGCCGAAACATGGGGGAAGTTAGTTTTTATGGACTGGGTAATTTCATAGGCTAATGAGTGGGAGGATTATCCCAACTATTTTGGGGAAGGGGTGGGGAATTCCAGGAATTGAGCTACCACCCTCTTTTTGGCCTTATATGGTTGGCCTGAGAACCGTCTTGGCACTGGTGGGTGTGTCATTTAGCTAATGTATTACAATGCTCGAGGTATTATAATGTATTATAAGGCTCGAGGTCTACTGGAAGTCCAACCTTCCACCTTCTCCGACCTAGTTGATTCTAACCAGTTTTTGTCATGTCCTATGGATATGTCATTCTTTTAAAGGTTGTGCTTCCCCCCTTCCCTCCTGTTTCACTGGGACTCTTCCCGACCTTGCACTATGGACCCCTTCATCTGACTCTTCGTCCATATCCTCTTAATAAGCCAGTTCAGTTCAGTTCAGTTCAGTCACTCAGTCATGTCCGACTCTGCGACCCCCATGAATTACAGCATGCCAGGCCTCCCTGTCCATCACCATCTCCCAGAGTTCACTCAAACCCTTGTCCATCAAGTCGGTGATGCCATCCAGTCATCTCATCCTCCGTCATCCCCTTTTCCTCCAGCCCCCAATCCCTCCCAGCATGAGTCTTTTCCAATGAGTCAACTCTTCGCATGAGGTAGCCAAAGTACTGGAGTTTCAGCTTTAGCATCAGTCCTTCCAAAGAACACCCAGGGCTGATCTCCTTTAGATTGGACTGGTTGGATCTCCTTGCAGTCCAAGGGACTCTCAAGAGTCTTCTCCAACACCACAGTTCAAAAGCATCAATTCTTCGGCACTCAGCTTTCTTCACAGTCCAACTCTCACATCCATACATGACTTCTGGAAAAAACCATATCCTTGACTAGACAGACTTTTCTTGGCAAAGTAATATCTCTGCTTTTGAATATGCTATCTAGGTTGGTCGTAACTTTTCTTCCAAGGAGAAGGGGTCTTTTAATTTCATGGCTGCAGTCACCATCTGCAGTGATTTTGGAGCCCCCCAAAAATAAAGTCTGACACTGTTTCTACTGTTTTCCCATCTATTTCCCATGAAGTGATGGGACCAGATGCCATGATCTTAGTTTTCTGAATGTTGAGCATTAAGCCAACTTTTTCACTCTCCTCTTTCACTTTCATCAAGAGGCTCTTTAGTTCCTCTTCACTTTCTGCCATAAGGGTGGTGTCATCTGCATATCTGAGGTTATTGATATTTCTCCCCACAATCTTGATTCCAGCTTGTGCTTCTTCCAGCCCAGCGTTTCTCATGATGTACTCTGCATAGAAGTCAAATAAGCAGGGTGACAATATACAGCCTTGACGTACTCCTTTTCCTATTTGGAACCAGTCTGTAAATGTAAGTAAAGTGTCTTCCTAAGTGCTCTGAGCAATTCTAGTGAAGCATCCAACCTGAGGAGGGGGTCACAGTGATCCTTGATCTATATCCAATGGGTCAGAAGCATGAATGGCCAGAGACATGCATTCGGTGTCTGAAAGTGGGGCTGGTCATGTGGGAGTGAGCCCTTTAACTTGTGGATGTGCGTGTTAAGTTGCTTCAGTCATGATCAACTCCTTGCAACTGCATGGACTGTAGCCTGCCAGAGTCCTCTGTCCATGGGACTCTCCAGCAAGAATATTGGAGTGTGTTGTCATGCCCTTCTCCAGGGGATCTTTCCGACTCAGGGATCAAACCCACACTTCTTATGTCTCCTGCATTGGCAGGAGGGTTTGTTTTTTTTTTAATCACTAGCGCCACCTGGGAAGCCCTAACTTGTGGAACTTGATGTTGATTCCAAGTGGATAGTGTTAGAGTTGAAACTCTTGGACTCCCAGTTAGTGTCAGAGAGTTAGAAAAGACATCAACACACATACAGTCAGGAAGAAATAAGCCTCTCGCGAGACTTCCTTGGTGGTCCAGTCACTAAGACTCCGCACTTCCACTGCAGGGGTCATGGGTTCACCCTCTGGCTGGGAACCTTAAGATCCCACATGCTGCGTAGTGTGGCCGAAAGGAAAAAAGCCTCTCTCGCCTAGTCCTCATACCTGTAACATTCTGTCACTGATAACAAGCAATATGCTAAACTACTGTAAGCAGCCCCTTTAAATCTCTTTCAATGCCCTTTACCCTCCTTTTGGTGGCTCAGATTTTAAAGACTCAGCCTGCAGTGCGGGAGACCTGGGTTCGATCCCTGGGTTGGGAAGATCCCCTGGAGAAGGGAAAGGCTACCCACTCTCGTATTCTGGCCTGGAGAATTCCATGGACTGTATAGACAGGGTCACAAAGACTCAGACAGGACGGAGTGACTTTCACTTCACTACCCTACTGTCCTTTCGTGCCACAATAGTTATTTACTCTACGAGTGTTGAAATCCCATATGTGCCAGGCTCTATGATAGGGCCTAGGGAACAATGGTGAATAAAATCAGATGAGGTTTTCCTCTCATGAACCTAGTGGTAGACTCAGACACCCATCAGAGAATCTCATATACAGGTAGATTTACACTTATGGTAAATGCTGTGAGATGCTATGATTGTTCTCATTAGAAACAACATGAGATGCTTCCCTAAGGAAGCTGAAATCTGAAGAACTGTAGGAGGATTACTAAGTGAAGACGTGGGAGTGGGTAAACTTAGACCTTGCTTATTATAAAGTCTTCTGAGCCTGAGCATTCTCTATCTCTACCCTCCTAGTTCAGCACCCTCCTCCTCCAGATATATTCCCCCACAACTTGGCTTCTGTGAAGAGCCACTCCGAATACACTCAGAGCAGCATCAGGAGAAAACATTTCATAAAGTTTTTTTTTTTCTTCAAAAAAATGAGATCATAGTATATATCAGATGCCCAATAAAGTAAGGCATCTACTTTCTCATAATTGAGTACTGCCATTCTAATCAGTTTCCTTGTCACTTTCCACACTGATCCCAATTGTGTCCACCTGCCCTCACACAGCCAGAGCCCAGGTGATTGTGAAAATGATAGAGCTTTGAGCCAAGACTGAAGGATGACAATGGGAGCGATGTGCTTTGCTGGCTGGAGTCGGGGAGGTCTTCCCAGAGATTTGAGTTTTGAAGAATGGGGGAGGAAGGAAGACTCTGGGAGGAGGAGACAGCATCCACATGGCACAGAGGACCCAGAAGAACATCACTTATTTGCAGGACAGCGGGTAGTTTGGAATTCTCTTAAATAAAGTCAGGAAAGCAGCATAGTAAAACATTGAAATTTATTCAGCATTTCAGAAATCAAAAGAATTAAACATTTAGTGAATTCTAAAAGTCCCATAAATAGAATTTGTCACTTTATAAAATCTTCTCTAAAGGAATTGCTGATGCTGCTGCTGCTAAGTCACTTCAGTCGTGTCCGACTCTGTGCGACCCCATAGACGGCAGCCCATCAGGCTCCACCGTCCCTGAGATTCTCCAGGCAAGAACACTGGAGTGGGTTGCCATTTCCTTCTCCAGTGCATGAAAGTGAAAAGTGAAAGGGAAGTCACTCAGTCGTGTCTGACTCTTTGCAACTCCGTGGACTGCAGCCTACCAGGCTCCTCCGTCCATGGGATTTTCCAGGAGTACTGGAGTGGTTTGCCATTGCCTTCTCCAAAGGAATTGTTACTAAATGTATTAATCTGAATTTCTGCAGCTGTCCTAGGTTCCAGAAACTTAGTTTAATCCCTCAGAATCTGTTTATCTTCCTGGCATATCTTAAGTTCTTTTCCATTATGTTTCATTGGCTTCGAAGTGTTACCTTTCTCTTTTCTTGCTTACTGTTTTAGAATCTTGTCAAATGATTTTCCACATCTTCCCAGACTATGATGTAGTTGACTGAGAATTTGTTTTGGCATAGCTCTTTTTCAGTTTCCCTTTATTTGCTGCAATGAAAGCTTCTACCTACAATGACATATGGCAAGACCTAGAGGAAAAAATGATAAGAAAATAATTTCAGCCTAATGAGAGAGCAGCCAGTGAAAGTTCTTCCATAAAGTACATATCCAGAGGGGAAGACAAATATTTCAGCAATATTTTTGATTAAACAAGTGTACTGTTCTTTATTATCATTTTATCAGATGCATAGTTTTGTATGCATCCATCCTCGATGGATAAATGCAAACTTTTTCCTTCTTAAAATTGAGAATGTAACAGAATGTTCCCATCATGTGTGGAGAAAAAAGAACAGCTACCATTTATTAGCACACGTGTTTTGCTAGGCTCTGTTGTAGGCTAATTTGAATGGTATCTTGTTTAGTCAGCTACCAGTGAGCTTAAATAGGGAGATGGTCAGTCAGTTTCAGCGCGGTGATCAACTAGAGTACATACAACCCACGGCCTTGGGTCCTTAGAGGATAGTTCAGTGGTCATTTAGTTCATTAACAGCCACATCGGATTAGAGCCCATGTTCTTGATTTTCAGTCCAACACTCTTTCCACAACAGACTGAGATTCTCAGGACATTTATCTTCATGGGTCCCTTTTCTCTTCTTTCTCTCTCTTCCCAAGAAACTTTTTTTAAAGTGTGATTTTCTCTGTTCTTTAAAAATGAGATGTTTGAAATCATCCTTCAACAATCAAATTCAGTATTTATCTAAGGACCATCTTCTGCATACTAGTCATCATCTTGGACATTTGGTTGGATACAGTAAGATAACTAAAATACAAAGCAGCGTACACAAGGGCTTTGTAAACAGGTTCTACAGGATTTCAGAGGTCTATGCGAGGATCGTATCTTGGGACTTGGGCTTTTAACAGATGAAAAAGATTTTCAGAAATGAGGTAAGGGCTGAGGATAAGGAAAAGAATTCTAGGTAATGTGAAGAGTAACAACAAGGATACAAAGGAAGGGAAGCGTTGGGGAGGTGTTGATTAACAAAGTGTTTCTATTACAGGACAAGACAGAAGATGAGATGGTTGGATGGCATCATCCAACCAGCCAGGGAAGCCTGCAGGGCTGCAGCCCATGGGGTCACAAAGAGCTGGACACGATTAAGCGACTGAACAACCACAAATTAGAGAACACAGACCTGGAAACAGGGTGCGCTGTTTGATGTGCAACTGCGCAAGGGACTAGAGTAGCCAAAATACAGAGAGGGTGGAAGCTCCGGGCAGACGTCGTGGAGGCTGTAGGCAGGTCACCTGGAAGGTGACTCTAAATGGGCAAAAGTCAGCAGCCATGTTAACCAAGGTGGCTGCTAACAGGAACTGGGTAGAGCGGGTCAGGAGCCCCAGTCCACGGCGACGCTTACCAGCACACGCCTGCCTCCAGGGGGAGCTCAAGGTTTCAATCCTTCGTTCCAAAGTAAAAGGAGCTGGTGTCAATCTAGAACAAAATAGATATTTTAGAGAAAAGAGTCATTCTGTGGGAGAGTCTGTCAGAGAGGAATGACGTCATTGTAAAGGAAAGTGGGCTGAGAGAATATTTTCCCCCATCAGTCGTCTCTGGTGACTCAGCTTTGGTTAGCTCTTATAATGCTTTTATTTTGTTACCTCTTCTTTGTCTGTGATGAGTGTCTGGTTCCAGAAGGGCAAAAATTCCTGGGGGAGTCCATATTGTCCTGCCCAGCTGCTGAGCCAGAGGCCTGATAGGATTTGGGGCCAGCATGAGCTAGCTGGTCATAAAGAGTGGGCATTGGGCCAGAGGGTCCTTTGTGTATGTGTTCGGTGAGATGCGTGGGTAGCACACGTATGATGCAAGGTTCTGGTCAGACTGCCTCCACCCAACTGTATGTAATTAGCATTTGGTGTGGGCACACAGGGGACTAGGATTTCCGAGGTGGGATTTCATAGGTGGGGTTCTTGTCGACAGGGGATTTTGCTCAAGCTTCAACTGGTGAGTATCAGTAGGCAGAGATGTGTGTGTGTGCTGTCTCTCAGTCGTGTCCAGCTCTTTGCGACCCCATGGACTGTAACCCGCCAGGCTCCTCTGCCCATGAAATTTTCCAGACGAGAATACTGGAGTGGGTTGCCATTTCCTCCTCCAGGAGATCTTCCTGTCCCAGGATCAAACCCAAGTCTGCCGTATCTCCTGCATGGACAGGCGAATTCTTTATCACTGAGCCCCCTGGGAACCCCAGGCTGAGATGGGGAACTATTATTTCTCACAGCAGTGAAGGCTGAGACTACAAAAACATGCAGCTGCACACTGGTGCAAATTCCTTCCTCGTGGTGGCAGCAGGACCCAGCCTGGGCTTGCATTCACTTCTGGGACTAGAATATTTTCATCAGCAGGAGGCTGGAATTTGAAAAAATACAAAGCCCAATGTGAGGCATATACCTTCTCTAAAATAAAGTCTGTCTTCTTGGACAGAGTTGGCCCTCACCTAATTTACATGTGAGGAGCTGGAAATGGTGAAGCAATGGCAGGAGTCTAGGACCCTGGAAAGGTATTTAATCTCCAGGAATGAAGGAGACTTGTGAATGACCTAGAGGAGAGAGATGCCAGTGTTGAGAATTCTTAGTTCTGCTATTAAGCGTTCACAGTGGTGTTTAGGTGCAAGTCTCTGGGAGGGCACGCTGTCTGCACAGGTGTTGGACTTACCCTAGACTGTATCAGAATGCACAACTTTAACTTTATTGTTTCTGCACACGTTCAGAGAACAGTTTTGCTTTTGCTTTTTTACTCCCTTTTATGTTTCAGTGTGGATCACAATAAACTGTGGAAAATTCTGAAAGAAATGGGATACCAAAACACCTGACCTGCCTCTTGAGAAACCTATATGCAGGTCAGGAAGCAACAGTTAGAACTGGACATGGAACAACAGACTGGTTCCAAATAGGAAAAGGAGTACGTCAAGGCTGTATATTGTCACCCTGCTTATTTAACTTCTATGCAGAGTACATCATAAGAAACGCTGGACTGGAAGAAACACAAGCTGAAATCAAGATTGTGGGAGAAATATCAATAACCTCAGATATGCAGATGACACCACCCTTATGGCAGAAGGTGAAGAGGAACTAAAAAGCCTCTTGATGAAAGTGAAAGAGGAGAGTGAAAAAGTTGGCTTAAAGCTCAACATTCAGAAAATGAAGATCATGGCATCTGGTCCCATCACTTCATGGCAAATAGATGGGTAAACAGTGGAAACAGTGTCAGACTTTTTTTTGAGGGGGGCTCCAAAATCACTGTAGATGGTGATTGCAGCCATGAAATTAAAAGACGTCTACTCCTTAGAAGAAAAGTTATGACCAACCTAGATAGCATATTCAAAAGCAGAGCCATTACCTTGCCAACGAATGTCCGTCTAGTCAAGGCTATGGTTTTTCCTGTAGTCATGTATGGATGTGAGAGTTGGACTGTGAAGAAGGCTGAGCACCGAAGAATTGATGCTTTTGAACTGTGGTGTTGGAGAAGACTCTTGAGAGTCCCTTGGACTGCAAGGAGATCCAACCAGTCCATTCTGTGTGTTTTGTGTGTTCATTCCTGTGTGTTCTTTGGAAGGAATGATGCTAAAGCTGAAACTCCAGTACTTTGGCCACCTCATGTGAAGAACTGACTCATTGGAAAAGACTCTGATGCTGGGAGGGGTTGGGGGCAGGAGAAGTGGATGACAGAGGATGAGATGGGTGGATGGCATCACCGACTCGATGGATGTGAGTTTGAGTGAACTCTGGGAGTTGGTGATGGACAGGGAGGCCTGGCGTGCTGCAATTTATGGGGTCGCAAAGAGTCGGAAATGATTGAGCAACTGAACTGAACTGAACTGATGTTTCAGTTATAGGAACTGTATTATTATTCTAACACATGATCTGATATTTTAATATGAAAACCTATGGGTCCTAACCCAAATAATCTCTTATTCTATCATTTATGCACTTCTGACTTTTCTTATTTAGTAATATTTCTATCTCCTTATAGAATTTATAAATGACTAATGCAGAATATTGGACTTCCCTGGTGGGTCAGATGGTATAGCTTCTGCTGACAATGCGGGAGACCCAGGTTCAATCCCTGGGTCGGGAAGATCCCCTGGAGAAGGAAATGGCAACCCACTCCAGTATTCTTGCCTGGAAGATCCCATGGACGGAAGAGCCTGGTAGGCTACAGTCCATGGGGTCGCAAAGAGTTGAACATGAATGAGCAACTTTCTTTCTTAATGCAGAATATTTAAAAAATACAACATAGAACAAATATTAGCCATAATTCAACCACTTAAAGATAAGCGGTGTTCTCTGTAAGGACATGTATGGGGAAAGAATCTGAAAAAAGAGTGGATATATGTTTCTGTACAACTGATACGCTTTGCTGTACGGCTGACACTAACGCAAATGTAAATCTGTTTTGGAGGCGTGCTGCTTTGGGTCTTTATTGCAGTGTATGGGCCTCTCACTGCAGGGGCTTCTCTGGAGCACAAGGGCCTCAGTAGCTGGGACTCCCAGGCTCTAGAGTGTGGACTCAGTAGTTGCAGTGCACGGGCTTAGATGATCCATGGCAAGTGGAATCTTCCCGTACAGGGATCGAACCCCTGTTCCCTGCACTGGCAGGTGGATTCTTATCCACTGTACTACCAGGGAAGTCCCTACATTTTGTTTTGTATTTTTTTCACTTAGTAATCCATTTATGAAACCATTCAACACTGACAAACAATCTACATCATTATTTTTTCTGTATGCATATTTTTTATTATACAAGTTCTATCTGTGCACTGTGTGAGCTTAAAAAATAGAGAAAAATTATACCAAAGGAAATAAGTCATCTAGAATCCTATCATCCAGAGATTAATTGCTTGTGATATTTTAGTCTATATCTTGACAGTTTGTTTCTTTTAAAGTTTCATAAGTAATAAGTAAATGCATTCTTGCTGTAGTATTGCAATAATATATATATATACACATATTAGTCTTTTTTCCTTTGTATTAATAAAAAAGTGGTTTTGTTGGATTTTTTGGAGTAAAATCTAATAATTTCATGTATATATGTTTTAATTAAATACAGGAAATATAAAAGAAGGCTTCAGTTCAGTTCAGTTCAGTTGCTCAGTCGTGTCCGACTCTGCAACCCCATGAACCTCAGCATGCCAGGCCTCCCTGTCTATCTCCAACTCCCGGAGTTTAGCCAAACTTATGTCCATTGAATCGATAATGCCATCCAACCATCTCATCCTCTGTCGTCCCCTTCTCCTCCCACCCTCAATGTTTCCCAACGTCAGGGTCTTTTCAAATGAGTCAGCTCTTCACATCAGGTGGCCAAAGTATTGGAGTTTCAGCTTCAACATCCATCCCTCCGATGAACACCCAGGACTGATCTCCTTTAGAATGGACTGGTTGGATCTCTTTGCAGTCCAAGGGACTCTCAAGAGTCTTCTCCAACTCCACAGTTCAAAAGCATCAATTCTTCGGCACTCAGCTTTCTTCACAGTTCAACTTTCACATCCATACATGACCAGTGGAAAAACCATAGCCTTGACTAGACAGACCTTTGTTGGCAAAGTAATGTCTCTGCTTTTTAATATGCTGTCTATGTTGGTCATAACTTTCCTTCCACAGAGTAAGCGTTTTTTAATTTCATGGCTGCAGTCACCATCTGCAGTGATTTTTGGAGCCCCCGAAATAAACTAGGCCACTATGAATCACACCAAAACCCATCATCCAAAGGCAAGCATTATTGAAATTTTAGTAATTATTCCAGACAATTTTCTTTGCCATTACTGACAACTTTATAGGTTCCCTGATGGCTCAGATGGTAAAATATCTGCCTACAATGAGGGAGACCTGGGTTCAATCCCTGGGGGGAGAAGATCCCCTGGAGAAGGAAATGGCAACCCACTCCAGTATTCTTGCCTGGAAAATTCCATGGATGGAGGAACCCGGTGGGCTACAGTCCATGGGGTCACAAAGAGTTGGACACAACTGAGCGGCCAAGAGGAGCAACCCCACAGTCAAGGAGCAGTGGCTGCACAGGCGCAGGAGGGCCGAGAGGAGCTACTCCACTTTCAAGGTCAGGAGGGGCAACCTCGTCCAAGGTAAGGCACAGTGGCTGCACTTTGCTGGGGCAGCTGTGAAGAGATACCTCATGTCCAACGTAAGAGAAACCCAAGTGAGACAGTAGGTGTTGAGAGAGGGCATCAGAGGGCAGGCACACTGAAACCATACTCACAGAAAACTAGCCAATCTGATCACATGGACCACAGCCTTGTCTAACTCAGTGAAACTGAGCCATGCCCGCGGGGCAACCCAAGATGGACGGGTCATGGTGGAGAGGTCTGACAGAATGTGGTCCACTGGAGAAGGGAATGGCAAACCACTTCAGTATTCTTGCCTTGAGAACCCCATGAACAGTAGGAAAAGGTAAAATGATAGGATACTGAAAGAGGAACTCCCCAGGTCGGTAGGTACCCAATATGCTACAGGAGATCAGTGGAGAAATAACTCCAGAAAGAATGAAAGGATGGAGCCAAAGCAAAAACAATACCCAGCTGTGGATGTGACTGGTGATAGAAGCAAGGTCCGATGTTGTAAAGAACAATATTGCATAGGAACCTGGAATGTTAGGTCCATGAATCAAGGCAAACTGGAAGTGGTCAAACAGGAGATGGCAAGAGTGAACATCAACATTCTAGGAATCAATGAACTAAAATGGACTGGAATGGGTGAATTTAACTCAGATGACCATTATATCTACTACTGTGGGCAAGAATCCCTTAGAAGAAATGGAGTAGCCATCATGGTCAGCAAAAGATTCTGAAATGCAGTACTTGGATGCAGTCTCAAAAATGACAGAATGATCTCTGTTCGATTCAAAGGCAAACCATTCAATATCATGGTGATCCAAGCCTATGCCCCAACCAGTAACGCTGAGAAGCTGAAGTTGAACGGTTCTATGAAGACCTACAAGACCTTTCAGAACTAACACCCCCAAAAGATGCCCTTTTCCATATAGGGGACTGGAATGCAAAAGTAGGAAGTCAAGAAACACCTGGAGTAACAGGCAAATTTGGCCTAGGAATATGGAATGAAGGAGGGCAAAGGCTAATAGAGTCTTGCCAAGAAAACGCACTGGTCATAGCAAACACCCTCTTCCAACAACACAAGAGAAGACGCTACACATGGACATCACCAGATGGTCAACACCGAAATCAGTTTGATTATATTCTTTGCAGCCAAAGATGGAGAAGCTCTCTACAGTCAGCAAAAACAAAACTGGGACCTGATTGTGGCTCAGATCATGAACTCCTTATTGCCAAATTCAGACTTAAATTGAAGGAAGTGGGGAAACCACTAGACCATTCAGGTATGACCTAAATCAATGATTTATGATTATACAGTGGAAGTGAGAAATAGATTAAGGGACTAGATCTGATAGAGTGCCTGATGAACTATGGATGGAGCTTTGTGATGTTGTACAGGAGACAGAGATCAAGACCATCCTCATGGAAAAGAAATGCAAAATGGCTGTCTGGGGAGGCCTTACAAATATCTCTGAAAAGAAGAGAAGTGAAAAGCAAAGGAGAAAAGGAAAGATATAAGCATCTGAATGCAGAATTCCAAAGAATAGCAAGGAGAGATAAGAAAGCCTTCCTCAGTGATCAATAAAAAGAAATAGAGGAAAAGAACAGAATAGGAAAGACTAGAGATCTCTTCAAGAAAATCAGAGACACCAAGGGAACATTTCATGCAAAGATGGTCTCAATAAAGGACAGAAATGGTATGGGCCTAACAGAAGTAGAAGATATTAAGAAGAGGTTGCAAGAATACACAGAAGAATTATACAAAAAAGAGCTTCACAACCCAGATAATCATGATGGTGTGATCACTAACCTAGAGCCAGACATCCTGGAAGGTGAAGTCAAATGGGCCTTAAAAAGCATCATTATGAACAAAGCTAGTGGAGGTGATAAAATTCCAGTTGAGCTCTTTCAAATCCTGAAAGATGATGCTGTGAAAGTGCTGCCCTCAATATGCCAGCAAATTTGGAAAACTCAGCAGTGGCCACAGGACTGGAAAAGGTCAGTTTTCATTCCAATTCCAAAGAAAGGCAATGCCAAAGAATGCTCAAACTACCGCACAGTTGCACTCATCTCACATGCTAGTAAAGTAATGCTCAAAATTCTCCAAGCCAGGCTTCAGCAATACATGTACCATGAACTTCCAGATGTTCAAGCTGGATTTAGAAAAGACAGAGGAACCAGAGATCAAATTGCCAACATCCGCTGGATTATTGAAAAAGCAAGAGAGTTCCAGAGAAACATCTATTTTTGCTTTATTGACTATGCCAAAGCCTTTGACTGTGTGGATCACAATGATCTGTGGAAAATTCTTCAAGAGATGGGAATACCAGACCACCTGACCTGCCTCTTGGGAAACCTATATGCAGGTCAGGAAGCCACAGTTAGAACTGGACATGGAACAACAGACTGGTTCCCAATAGGAAAAGGAGTACGTCAAGGCTGTATATTGTCACCCTGCTTATTTAACTTATATGCAGAATACATCATGAGAAACACTGGGCTGGAAGAAGCACAAGCTGGAATCAAGATTGCCAGGAGAAATATCAATAACCTCAGATATGCAGATAACACCACCCTTATGGCAGAATGTGAAGAGGAACTAAAGAGCCTCTTGATGAAAGTGAAAGAGGAGAGTGAAAAAGTTGGCTTAATGCTCAACATTCAGAAAACTAAGACCATGGCATCCAGTCCCATCACTTCATGGCAAGTGGATGGGGAAACAGTGGAAACAGTGTCAGACTTCATTTTGGGGGGCTGCAAAATCACTGCAGATGGTGATTGCAGCCATGAAATTAAAAGACGCTTACTCCTTGAAAGAAAAGTTATGACCAACCTAGATAGCATATTCAAAAGCAGAGATTACTTTGCCAACAAAGGTCTGTCTAGTCAAGGCTATGGTTTTTCCTGTGGTCATGTATGGTTGTGAGAGTTGGACTGTGAAGAAAGCTGAGCACCGAAGAATTGATGCTTTTGAACTGTGGTGCTGGAGAAGACTCTTGAGAGTCCCTTGGACAGCAAGGAGATCCAACCAGTCCATTCAAAGGAGATCAGTCCTGGGTGTTCATTGGAAGGACTGATGCTGAGGCTGAAACTCCAGTACTTTGGCCACCTCATGTGAAGAGTTGACTCATTGGAAAAGATCCTGATGCTGGGAGGGATTGGGTGCAGGAGAAGAAGGGGACAACAGAGGATGAGGTGGGCTGGATGGCATCAGCAACTCAATGCACATGAATTTGGGTGAACTCCAGAAGCTGGTGATGGACAGGGAGGCCTGGCGTGCTGCAATTCATGGGGTCACCGAGTCGGACACGACTGAGCGACTGAACTGAACTGAACTGACAATTTTGCTTAAGTTGTTTCTCTTAATTTTCACAGCCTCCCTAAGGGGGAGATGTTACCATCCTGAATTCACTGTGAGGAACTAAGGTGATATGATGGCAGCTTTTGCTGCCAGGGAGCAGCAGATCTCAGAGCTCTGAGTGCGGGTCTGCCTTGGATTCGGCCCATTAAATAGCACTGCCTCTCAGGTGTGTGTACCTGAGCTCATTTGACATAGGCTGTTTGGAAACTTTTTATAATTTGACAGTATGGTGTAGAGATCTTTTCATGTCAATGAATTATAAAATATTTCCTTACCATGTTTGATAAATTTACATGATTACCTTGAATGCTATCCTAACATTTATTCTATCAGTCTCTTAGATTTAGATTATTTCATATTCGCTCTTCCTATTATAATTAAGATTGGAATTTAAATCGTGGTACATTGCTAGTTCTGCTGAATTATTTCCCAAGAATAAATTCCTGAAGGTAGACGTGCTAGTCAAAGAGAATACATATTTTAAGGTTTTTGACGTATGCTGAAAAATCGCCCCATGGAAGGTCTTAGTCGTTTATACAAGAACGACCAGTGCATGGGCTTCCTTGGTGGCTCGGTGGTAAAGAATCCATCTGCCAATGCAGGAGACATGGATTCAGTGCCCGATCTGGGAAGATCCCACGTGCGGTGGAGCAACTAAGCTCATGCAGCACAACTACTGAGCTTGTGCTCCGGAGCCCCTGAGCTGAACCGCTGCGCCCATGTGCTGCGGCTGCTGAAGCCTGCCTGCCTGGTGAGAAGCGCGAGCACTGCAACTGGAGAAAAGCCAAACGCCCCAACTAGAGAAAAGTCAGCGCAGCAGTGAGGACCCGGCACAGCCAGAAATAAATAAATCAGTTAAATCAAGTAAAAAAGAACATTGTAAATTAATTAACCTCCAATTAAAATAAATAAATTTATATTTAAATAAATAAATAAAATGAAAAAAAAAAAAGAACGAATAGCATTGGAGAGCGTCCACTGCCCACACCCTTCAGATAAGCGAGTATTGGCATTTCTTTTTTATTTTTTGGATTCGTACGCAGTTTGAATGCTAATTGCCTATTTGTATTTCTTCTTTTGTGAATCCACTCTTCGTATCTGTAGCCCATTTTTTCTGTTAGGAAGTTTGCTTATTTCCTCATCAGAACATAAGGTCTCTGGGACTTCCCTGGCAGTCCAGTGGTTAGTACTCTGTGCTTCCATTGTAGGGGGTAAAGAGTTAGATCGCTGGTCCCAAAACTAAGACCCCAAAAGCCAAGTGATGCTGCCAAAAAAAGAATATAAAATCTCCTTTTTTATAATGAAGATTCCAATCCTTCCGGTATCATATTGTTGCAAATTTTTTTTCCCAAAGTTCTTACCATTTATAATTTTGACCTTTAAAAGACATTAAGTCTGTTGGCATAGTAATGTTTGTTTCACTTTGTTTTTTAATTTTTATATTGAAGTATAGTTGATTTACCATGTTGTGTTAGTTTCAGATTAGAGCAAAGTGATTCAGTTATATATACGTGTATACGTGTATTTATGGGCTTCCCAGGTGCTACAGTAGTAAAGAATCCACCGACCAGTGCAGGAGATGCAAGAGACACAGGTGCGTTTCTGGGTCAGGAAGATCCCCTGGAGAAGGGAATGGCAACCCACTCCGGTATTCTTGCCTGGAGAATCCCACGACAGAGGAACCTGGTGAGCCATGTGATCACAGAGTCGGACACGACTGAGCACACACACACTCACAGATATATTCTTTTTCAGATTCTTTTCCATTATATGTTATTACAAGACTTTGAATATAGTTCCCTGTGCTATGCAGTAGACTTTGTTGTTTGTCTACCTTGTATATAGTAGTTCAGTTCAGTTGCTCAGTCGTGTCCGACTCTTTGCGACCCCATGAATCGCAGCACACCAGGCCTCCCTGTCCATCACCATCTCCTGGAGTTCACTCAGACTCACGTCCATCGAGTCCGTGATGCCATCCAGCCACTTCATCCTCGGTCGTCCCCTTCTCCTCCTGCCCCTAATCCCTCCCAGCATCGCAGTCTTTTCCAATGAGTCAACTCTTTGCATGAGGTTGCCAAAGTACTGGAGCTTCAGCTTTAGCATCATTCCTTCCAAAGAAATCCCAAGCTCCTAATTTATCCCTCCCCGCCCCTCTTCTGTTCTCCTTCGGTAACCATCAGTTTGTTCTATGTCTGAAAATTTTCACATCCAGTGTTCTTCAGCAATACTTTCATAATTCAATTTTTCCACTTTATGGATAACTCACTGTAAAATTCTCAGATTTCTGCTTAATATTCTGGAAAAATATGCATCCAATTTGATTATAAATCAATTGACTCCACATTTGAGGGATGGAGTCAATTATTGTTTGTTTTAAATTAATGGATTGTTTTTTGAGCCCTTTAAGTTTGCAGAAAAATGTTGCAGAATGTAGAGTTCCCATATACCGCCCCACTCCCATCCTGGCCTGAGGCCCCACCTACCTATTATTAACATTTTGCATAATTGTGGCACATTTGTTACAATTGATAAGTCAATGTTGATACATTATTATTAAAAAAAAGTCCATAATTTACACAAGGGTTCACTCTGTGCTGTACATTCTTTGAGTTTTGATAAATGACATATGTCTACAATTACAGCCTCATGTAATAGTTTCACTGACCTAAAATTTCCCTCTGCTCCACCCTTATTTTCATCCTTTCCTTCCCCCTAACTCTTGGTAACTGCTGATTTTTTTTTTTTTTTACTGTCTCCATAGTTTTGCCTTTTCCAGAATATCATAAAGTTGGAATCATGCACCTGCAGCCATTTGAGACTGGCTGCTTTCATTTAGTAACACACATTTAAGTTTCTTCCAAGTCTTTCTGCAGACTGATAGCTCATTTCTTGCTTCCCTCAGTCTATGGGATTTGCCAGGCAAGAATATTGGGTGGATTACCATGTCCTCCTCCAGGGGATCTTCCCAACCCAGGGATCGAACCACAGTCTCTTGCATCTCTGGCATTGCAGGCAGATTCTTTACTGTTTGAGCCGTTGGGGAATCCCCATTTCTTTGTGCTGTCAAAAAATATTTCACTGTATGGCTGCACCACAGTTTATTTATGTGTCCACCTGTTGGGCGTCTTGGTTGCTTCCAAGTTTTGGCAATTATAAATAAAGCATCTATAAATATTTCTGTGCAGGTTGTTCTGTAGACCAATTTTCAACTCACTTGAGTAAATATCAGGGAGTGTGAGTGCTGGTAAGAGTATGTTTCATTTTGTAAGATTTATCTTATTTTGATTGTAGTGTTTATGGTTAATTCATTTTGTATTTCATTAAATAGCACAACACTGTTACAATTACTTTCTTGATAGAAATTGTCTTTAAGTTTGTAGAAGATGAAACCTCAACAACCATCATGGACTGATGGGAAATCTGGAGAAACCAAGTTTATAAAGACATTTCTCTTTCCTCTTCTGTTCTTGTTTTCTGAAAAAGCCAATATGGTCATGGGTGACCAATTAACCTGGTTTGCTGAGATGTGGGACTTTTAGTGATATAACCACCTTGTGACTGGTAATGGCAGTGTGGTTCTAGATTATAAAATACAGTGAAAATTGGATTCTGGGAATTCAGCTTTTGCTTTGGAAATTCTGTCAGCCAGGCAATTGTAAGATATTGGCAGTTGTTTGTGTTATGGTTCTGTGATTTCCTTGTATTTATGTTTTGGTCTTAAATTTACTGGTGATATGGGCCTTGTATGAATGAAGGAGTACTCTGATGGGCTTTATTAACTGCCTGGATCTTTGGATAATAATGGAAACTTATTTTTCTCTTTGAATTAATTCTCTGAGTTGCCAGTTCATCCTGATTTGCCTGGAACTTTCCTAGTTTTAGCACTGAAAGTCCTGCATTCCTGGAAACTCCTCAGTCTTAGGTGAGTGAGAAGGGTCTTGGGTCACTTTCTTTTGGGTACTTTGCTTGATTCTCTGCCTGTAGGATTTTGACCAAAGGAGTGACATACTCACAATACATTTAAGGGAAATTTTTCTAGTGTGGCAATTAGGACTGGAATGAAGCGAGGTTAGAATCAGGAAACTCACCTTCAAACATGGCAGCAAAAGCCTGAACCCCTTTAGAAATGGAGAGGAAGGGGGAAGGACTTAGAGGATATTCTCTAGAACTCTAGTGTTTCTTCTTGTTGTTTAGTCGCTGAGTTGTGTCCGGCTCTTTGCACCCCCATGGACTGCAGCACATCGAGATCACAGCCTTGTCATGGGGGAGGGCCTCGTGTAATTTAGTGAAGCTCTGAGCCATGCTGTACAGGGCCACCCAAGATGGACAGGTCACAGTGGAGAGTTCTGACAAAATGTGGTCCACTGGAGGACGGAATGGCAAACCACTCCACTATTCTTGCTGTGAGAACCCCATGAACAAGAACAGTATGGAAAGGTGCTTTTTAATGTGGGGTAACTGCTTTTCTGAAGTTCATTAATAACCTCTTTACCACAATTGCAGCAGTCTTTTTTGAAATTCTCCGTAGTTTCAGTTCTCTAATTCATTTCACATTATTTAAAACCCCTTTTGAATCCTCCCCCGCCCCCTGCCTCCCTGAGGCTTTTTTTTTTTAATCCTGCTCATGGTGCTTCTTTCTTCTCCCTCCCTCCTCTCTGTGTCCTGGATTCATGCATCCTAGGCAAACAGCGCCCAGGCAGAAGATCAACTCAACATCCCAAGTTCCCAGTTCCATGCCTTCCTGACACCAATGCCCTTTGCCATCAGCTTACTTTCAGGTACTTTTGTTCTCCGCCAGGATTTTGACATCACCCACATGGCGCCAACCCTTACACTATGTCAAGTCTTCTCTGACCACTCCAGCTTCATTCCTTGGCTTTTACAATGATCTCATCAAGACCTACAGTTCCTTTGTTCTTCTGTTTCTTTAAAATCTGTCAGTCTGGGCTTCCCTTCTGGCTCAGTGGTGAAGAGTTCACTTGCCAAAGTAGGGTATATGGGTCTAATCCCTGGTCCGAGGCCATCCCACATGCCACAGGGAAGTTGAGCCCAAGGGCTGCAACTCCAGCTACTGAGCCCGTGTGCCCTAGAATCTGTCCTCTGCAACAAGAGAAGTCACAGCAATGAGAAGCTTGTGCACCGCAGCTAAAGGGTAGCCTCTGCTCGTCACAGTTAGAGACAAGCCTGCCCAGCAATGAGGGCCCAGCTACAGCCAAAAATAAATAAATAAAATCGTAAATTTAAAAAAATGTTGGTTAAAAAAATAATCCATCAGTCTTCTGGTTTCAAGACCCTTTCTGTGCTCAACAATCCAGAGAGGTTAAATGACTATGCCTTTCTAGAGATAAGAAAAATTGGTAAATTTTACCTTTCTTTTAGTGTCTAGGAAAAGTTTTCAGACTTTTGCTGAGTCTAAAGGGTGTCATTTTGAAGACCAACATTGTATTGAAGACCTTAGAGATATTGGTTAATTAATAGGGAGTTTTGGTTGAGAGAGTACCAACTATACTAGCTTTAACAGTACTTTCTTTTCCATGAATTGTTTAGAGTAAAAGAAAACAAAGAAGAGAAAGTAGCGATCCAGCAGCCTAAAATTTCTAAAGAATTCTTGGGAAATGACCTATGCTGTTGTTGGCAAAAATGACTTCCTTTCCTGGAAAAGAGAGGAAGAAGGGAGTCGGTCATCAGAATTACTTGCATTAAACAGAACATGCTGCAGCGGGGGAGATGCAGTGGAAAGATGCTTCGGGTGTGGCTGCTGTATTCGTTTCCCACTATAACAAATGGCCACATTAGGGGTGGCCTAAAACAATCACCCAGAGAGTGGGCAGTTCTCTCACTGTTCCGGTGACCAGAAGTCTGAATTCAGTCTCACTGTGTTGGAATCAGTTTCAGCAGGGCCACTTTCCCTGTGGGAGAATCAATCCTGTGCCTTTTCCAGCTTCCAGTGACTTTTAGCATTTCTGAGCACGGGCTATGGCCCTCTAGTTTTCAAGGCCAGTAGCTTCAAATCATTTTCACATCACCTTCTCTGAGTGTCAAATACCCCTCTGCTGCCCTTTATAAAGACAGTTGTGATTGAATTTATGACTCACTCTGAGAACTGATAATGTTTTAGCCCTATAGCTCGGACAGCTAAGAATCTGCCTGCAATGCAGGAGACCCAGGTTTGATCCCTGGGTCAGGAAGATCCCCTGGAGAAGGAAATGGCTACCCACTCCAGTATCCTTGCCTGGATAATTCCATGGACAGAGGAGCCTGGTGGGCTACAGTAGGTGGGGTCACAAAGAGTCAGACACAGGTGAGCGACTTTCACTTCACTGATAATTCAAGGTGATCTCCTCATCTCAAGATCCTTAACTTAATCATACCTGCAAAGAGCCTTTTTCCAAATAAGGCAACATTTTTCAGGTTCCAGGGATATCTTGGGGTGGCCATTATCTATCCTGTTTGAGCAGCATCGTTGGGCAGGATGGAGTTTCACAGAATCAGTAAGAAGAGAGATGGGGTGAATCTTCCAAGGGCACCAACCCTAAAGTCAGTTCCATTTCCTGCAAATAACCACAATAGGCGAGGTCAATATATTGGATGGGGGAGAAGAAAAAGAGAACAACCATGAGGGAACTGAGGCACAGGTTTCGGACTTCCTGTCGCCTAGAACTTGAGGGTTCTGCCTGTGGGCTGTGGGTTGCAAAATTTTAAAGTTGCTGAATACTTAACTGAGAATGTGCCTGAGATGGCAGAACTCAGAAGTGGAGACCACAACTGTGGTCCAAGACAAGAGTCAGAGGCACAAGTGGCTCAGAGGTCACTGGTGGCAGCTATAGGGAGAAGCTCCAGCAGAAAGGTTCCTGATCTTGTCAACAGCCACAAGTGAAGTGGAGAATATTCAAAAAATAAGGACTTTGGGGACTTTCCTGGTGGTCCAGTGGTTAACACTCTGCACTTCCACTGCAAGGAGCACAGGTTTGATCCCTGATGGGGGAACTAAAGTGCAGTCAGGAAAAAAAAAAAAAAAAAGGAAGGAAAGAAAGAAAAGACGGGGACATTGATGGCACAGAGAATCTTCAGCTTTAACAGCCTGTCTACTGATTTAATGCTAGTTACTGATTATATTCTACAGCTTCCCAGGTGACACAGTGGTAAGGAATCTGCCTGCCAGTACAGGAGATGCAAGAGACATGGGTTTGATCCCTGGGTTGGGAAGATCTCCTGGAGTAGGAAATCTCCTGGAGTAGGTAACCCACTCTAGTATTCTTGCCTGGAAGATTTCATGGGCAGAGGAGCCTGGTGGGCTACAGTCTGTGGGGTCGTAAAGAGTCAGACATGCCTGAGTGACTAAGTACACACACACACACTGATTACATTCTACAAATAAAGCTTTTTGATAGCCTTGTTTAAAGTGCCCTAGCAAGGGGTTGAGCCAGACCTGCCTGTCTCTTCCTGTACTATTCTCGGGAGTGTAGGAGGGGGAGTAAGCCGATAGGGGTGATAATCTTTAATATGTGACTAGTGACTACAGAATTTTATGGAAAGAGTGTGCCAAATATAGCTGTTGTGGGTGTATACAATTCTGAAGGCTGTGTCTGCGTCTAACTAATTTGGGGGATTTATAAGGATGGTATATTTTTCACGGGCTATCCCTGGTGACACAATGGTAAAGAATGCACCTGCCAACACAGGAGACGTGGGTTTGATCTCTGCATCAGGAAGATCCCCTCGAGGAGGAAATGGTAGCCCACTCTGATATTCTTGCCTGGGAAATCCCATGGATGGAGGAGCCTGGCAGGCTACATTCATGGGGTCCAAAGAGTCAGAACTTAGCAACTGAGCATACGTATTTTTCTCGGAGAGGACAGAGTCTTTTGGAAGGTTCAAGTAGTTGAGTGTGAAAGGTTCCGTGTGGGTGGGGACAGTTGCTTTGGCCATCTCTCCCCACCAAAAGCAACCAGAGTGGAAGCCCACGTTCTTAATTCAAAGGTCTTCAGAGATGACTGAGCTGGAATTCCCCAGCCACAAACAGGAGAAGCGTCAAGTGGTGGGTAAGGGCGAAACTCTGTGGGTGACGCTGAGGTTTTCACCCAGGTCTCACCCCGGCGCTGAGCACTTCCCCCAGAGAGAGGCCCTGTCTCAAGAGTGAGGGCCGTGGGCTGTTTATCGCTGCCTTCAAAAGGATTCAGATATTTCCTGAATAAGATGGAGAAAGCTTTGACTAATAAGTGAAGCAGAAAGGGGCTGTGCTAGGACAGTGATGGATCCCCTGCCGGGACATTCCAACCATGAAATTAAGAAGACGGGGGCTAAAGCCGCCAGGAGGGCAGAGGAGGAAGACCCAGGAGACTCAGCTTTGGGACAGTTTATGAACTTCATCTAACATTTGGTGGTGTTGTCACTGAGTCGTGTCCTATTCTTTTTGACCCTATTGACTGTAGCCCACCAGGCTCCTCTGTCCTTGGGATTTCCCAGGCAAGAATGCTGGAGTGGGTTGCCATTCCCTCCTCCAAGAGATCTTTGCAACCCTGGGATTGAATCTGTCTCCTGCATTTGCAGGTGGATTCTTTACCACTGAGCCACCTAGGAAGCCTTCCTATCAGTTTAGAGTTTGACTATTCTGCCTGTGGGTAGTAAGTTGCAAAATTTCAATGTTGCTGAACACTTAGTGAGAGTGTGTTTTAGACTGAAGAACTAGAAGTGCAGCCACTGAGCTGAGCTCCCTGTGCTATAAAATACATAGCAGCTTCTCACTACCTACCTGTCTTACACATGGTAGTGTGTATACATCAGTGCTACTCTCTCAATTCATCCCACCCTTCCAGGGGGCAGAGTATTTTCAAGATTGATGTGAAAATTATTAATAAAAATTGCACAGTACTTTACAGATCAGATATGTAAAGAGCCAAGAGTATGATTGGTATTCACTATATGCAAACCTCTCTTCCCTGATATTAACTAATAAATCCTTTTTTTTAAAAATTGTTTATTTAGTTGCACCAGGTCTTCATTGCGTCACATGGGATCTAGTTCTCTGAAAAGGGATCAGACCCAGACCCTCTGCAGTTCAAGTATGGAGTCTGAGCCAGTGGACCACCAGGGAAGTCCCTATAAATACTTTAAAAAAAATAAGAAATTAATTCATATCACTTTGAAAATATGTATATAGAAGGCTTGGTATGTAAAAGAAACTCAACAAATTCTTGGTTCTGCCATACATCAGCCTGAGTCAGCTATAGGTGTACATATATCCCCTCCCTCTTGAAAGGACTCTTTCTAGGTGGGCAGAACAGGGGTGGGGCAGATGGGTGGCACTGAATGAGGTATGAGCCCAGAAGTGGAAGTCTAGCACGGATAGAGTCTCAAGGGCTCTAGAAGAAAGACATGTGTTGAAGACCAGCACAGGCTGGTTTACATTCCCGAGGTTGCTTCACAGGAAGAAACGGACGACATTTGAATAACCTTCTACTCAGGACTGGGAGACAGACACTGTATCAGGTGCCCTTCGTGGGAAGTAAAAGATGCTGATGAGAAGGGGTTTAAAATCAAGCAAAGACCCAACTGAAAAAAGTTCATAGAACAACATGGCCATTAAAGTGGATGGCTGCCCCCTGTGAGTGCTTACTCTGTGCCAGTCTTTACACTTCATAAACATGACTTAATCGCAAACCATTACTGTCACCCTCGATAAAGGAATGCCACCTTGGAAAGTATAAGGAACTTGTTCAAGGTTATACAGCCGTAAGTGTCGGCAACTAGATTTGGACTCAGGTTTGGATGCCTCCAGAGCTTGTGCTTTGTGCATTCTACTACACAGACCCTTCCCTCAAATCCATCCTTTACGTAGCCTTGGGCCTATGTGATTCCCTAAAATCATGGCAAATTTTGCCATGTCTTCAAAGCTCGAAACAATTCCTCAGCTCTCCAACGCCTTGCAGAATGTGTTAGGAAATAGAGTATCTGACGGACCAAAGTAGAGAGTAATTGAGTGGGGTGGAGTTAACATTGATTTCCAAAAGCAGCAAATTAACTTGACATGTTCTTTGAGAAAGTAAAGAACATAGAGTAGAAATAACAGAACAACATTAAATCTAGACCTGAATTGTTTATGGGGGGAAAAAAACCTCCAGATTCACTTCTATACCTACCAAAGCTTTACTTCGAACTTCTGATTATGTACTACATAGAGAACCCGTGAGATCTGCTAGACACTAACTTTTCAACAAATAGAATGGGAAGATTGTACTGTGCTTAGTCGTTCAGTCGTGTCCGACTCTGAGAACCCATGGACTGAAGCCCACCAGACTCCTCTGTCCATGGGATTCTCCAGCCAAGAATACTGGAGTGGCTTGCTATTCCCTTCTCCAGGTGATCTTCCCAACCCAGGAATTGAACTGGGGTCTCCTGCATTGCTTCCTTTGTCTCCTGCATTGGGCTTCCCTTGTAGCTCAGTTGGTAAAGAATCTGCCTGCAGTACAGGAGACCCAGGTTTGATCCCTGGGTTGGGAAGATGCCCTGGAGAAGGAAATGGCAACCCACTCCAGTATCCTTGCCTGGAAAATCTCATGGACAGAGGAGCCTGGTGGGCTGTAGTCCATGGGGTTGCAGAGTCGGGCACGACTGAGCAACTAACAGTTGCTTACTTACTCCTGCATTGCAGGTGGATTCTTTACCAGCTGAGCTACCAGGGAAGCCCATGGCAAAATTGAAAAGATACAGTTAACCAGGGTGAGCTGTTTTTACTCATGACATTTCTGACACTAAATTTATGGGGTTTTTTCCTCATACCAACCAGTTCTCTCGACACCAACTGGGTGTCCCATGATTCATTCTATTCTGACACTAGCTTATTTGGAGTTAGTGATAGACCCCCAGGTTTCAGAGCTCAGCCTCACAAGACTGCCCTCACTTCAGACACCAGTCACAAACATCAGGTCACCTGTACTCCAGATGGACCAGCTATAAACTGGGGCTTCCCGCTACTATCAAGCTCAATAATTGGCTAAATTGGCTCACAGAACTTGGGAAATCACTTTCCTTATGTTTGCTGATTTATCATAAAGCATACAAATAAACAGCCTGATGAAAGAGTACATACTGTGAGGTGCAAAAGTGTCCCCAGGGCAGGAGCTTCCGTCCCCGTGGAACTGGAGTGGGCCACTGTCTCAGCACCCTGATGTGTTCACCAACTTGGGGGAGATATCCACACTGCATTGTTTAGGAGTTTGTGTGTGTGTGTGCGCACGCATGTGTGTGTGTGTGTGTGTGTGTTCAGTCACTCAGTCGTGTCCAACTCTGTGACCCCATGGACTGTAGCCCACCAGGCTCCTCTGTCCATGGGATTCTCCAGGCAAGAAAATTAGAGTGTCCTTTACTTTCTCCAGTGGATCTTCCTGACCCAGGGATCAAACTTGCATCTTCTGTGACTCCTGCATTGGCAGGCAGATTCTTTGTCACTGAGCCACCTGTGAAGCGCAGAAGTTCTCAGGAACGTTTCATTATGTAGGCATGATTGATGAAACCACTTGCCATTGGTGACTGAACTCAGTCTTAAGCCCTTCTCCCCCGCCTGGACGTTTGGGGTTTGGGGCTGCAAGTTCCAAGCATCTAATCACGTCTTGGTCTTTCTGGCCACCCCTATCCTGAAGCTTTCTGCAGGCCCCCAGTCCCCAGTCATTTCACTAGCATACAAAAGATACTCATCTCTCTAAGGAGCTTGTTCCAGGAACAGGGGACAAAGGTCGAATACTATAGAAAAAGAATTGTTGGGACTTCCCTGGGGGTCCAGTACTTGTAAATCCACCTTGCTGTGCAGGGGACACGGGTTTGATCCATGGTTGGGGAACAAAGATCCCACGTGCCCCAGACCAACTAAGCCTGAGCACCATAATTACCAAGCCGGAGCATCCTGGAACCGGTATGCCACAACTAGAGAGTCCACAAGGAAAGATCTCACATGATGCAACTAAGAGACCTGATGCAACAAATAAATACATTGTTAAACAAATAAACAGAAGTATTTTTAAAAGAATTACTGTCATTGTTATTATACCACGAGGAATACCACTGCAGGAAAAGAATACTGCTTCCTGTTCTCTGGTGATGTTAAATATGAGGGAATCATTCTGAAATCTGAGACAGAAAGTTCATGGAAATTACTGCAATCATAGTACAGGTTTAAATGCCTGAATTTATTAAATGTTGAAATAGTGTATGGTTAACATTACATCACATCACAAGATGCTTGTGCTGTGGAAAAAGGGTAATTTGGGAGGCTTTGCGACTTTCAGCAGTTAAGTCTGCACTTGAAGTTTGTACTTCCTTCCTTGCTTTTTATATTGCGTGCACTTGTCTCACGATGGCACCATTGTGACATGTGTACAGGCTGGCCACACCCTGCTCAACTGTTACGTTCAGAGCCTTCTCTCCTGGTGGACTGGACTAAAGCGTATCTGATTGCCCCTGACTTCACAGTGGCAGGTGAATAGTGAGGCTTCTCCCCCAGAGAATTCTAGCTTGTTATTGCCCCCATTAATTTGAGATACCTATCTTCAGTGACAATTGGTGACTCACACAGGCATACATACAGATTTGTGAGCAGCTCTGTATGGTTCAGACTTCTGTTTGACAGTCACCTCAGCCACTCTTTCTGGATTACTGTTGTTCCGGAGTCATACCACCTTACTGCTAAGCTACTTGTGTTGTTCTTTTGTTTTATTCAGTTCTTCTTGGGGTGGGGGGAGGCTTCTTTTCTATTGTTTTATTTCTTAATGCATATGATGTGATTTGCCTAAGACAACTGAAAAGAAAGTTTAGTTTTATATCTGAATGGCTTGTAAATAACATGATTTCAGTTCACATTTATTAAATGAGTGAATTTATTAAAGAGAGGAGTGAGTTCTTGTGAGTTTGTATGAAATCCATTTTCTTGTCCCTTACACGCAGGCAGACTTCCCTGGTGGCTCAGTGGTAAAGAATACGCTTGCCAAGGCAGGAGACTCAGGTTCCATCCCTGGTTTGAGAAGATCCCCTAGAGAAGGAATGGAAACCCACTTGGTGACTAAATAGCAACGACAGTAGACTCACATAACATGTGAATATCTCAACAAAAGCATTTCTGTGCTTGGCAATTAGCAGCAAGTTCATATCCTTTGCTAAATTCTTATTGAGGACTTACGGTGGGTCAGATACCCTTGGGGAAGTGTTTACAGGACATGACAAGACGCTGTATGCCTAGTTTGGAAGAGACCAAGAGTTTATCACTTTTCTGTTTTAAATCCTTGAAAGGCTTCAGGTCTAAGGCTGAAGAAGCCTGGAAAGGGGAGAGGAGGCTTTAAGAAATCACACCGGGCTGTCCTCTGGTCCTCTATTTTGACCTGTTTGCTCTGCTTCATGTTCCATATTAATGACTTCTGTTTTTTTTCTCTCAAATTTGAATTAATCTTGGATTTGCATCCCCCCCTCTCCAACTGTCCCAGGTCCTGGGCCATCACTTTCAAATCCTCTTAGTTCTATTTCTTTTACATTATAAGGAAGTCTCACCCCACCCAGAACCAGCCTCTGGAACTGTAGTCCCAGAATGACATCCCTGATCCCACTTGCCTGGGAGAGTTCACATATGCTCCAAAGCTTTGAAATTAAAATTCCTTAGTTTAGCACACAAGCCCATTTTAGATCTGACACCTGCTCTTCTTTGTAGCTTTGCTGCTGGTGTTCCTTCCCCTTGTACGTTACGTTTCAGTCGCACTGAATTTCTTGAGCAGTTTCTGGAGCAAGTGACTTACTTTCCCATCTCAATGTTTGCATGTGGCTTGTTTCCTTCTCATAAAGAGCTCATGTCTCACCCCAGCTTCCTAACTATTTCTTTCCCTTAACCTCAAAGTTAGTTTCCAGGGTCCAATCTCCTAAGAAGTCCCTCTCTGATTTTAGGTATTTTTCCTCTGAGCCATAGCATTTATCAAATTGCTTTACTTACCTGTCTCCCACCTGCTCCTAGATTTTGAAAAAGATTACTGTGTCTTATTAGCTTGTTATAAGCACTCCTGAAGTGACTATTGAATAAGTCAATGAATGAATAAGTGAATAAATGGACTTACTAATACATCTATTTTTCAAAATCTTCTAGGAGGTAGATGTAAGTATGAATTGTAAACAAACAATAATACTACACTTCAGTACGGAAGGTGAGAAATTGAGAGGTCATCAATTAAAAAATCTTGTCTATTCCTTTTTTTCCTAGACACGAGCAAGTGTCTAATAAGTGTCCACTGCTGAATCAAGATATAGCCAAATGTTACCAAAACCAATAGTTCAGTCAAATATTAGATTCACCAGTGAGTTAACAATTATTGAGTTTTTATTGCATGCAAATCACAGCTTAATCTATAAGAATGTCATGATTTAGTGAGGAAGAATATATAAAAATAACCCTGAGTTAAGGCAGACTGTGACAATAATTTTAGGGTTTCAAATAGCATTCTATAGGATTCTCATGGAAAACAAGATTAATTCTGATCAGAATTAATTATGTCAACATCTTATGAGATGTGCACAGACTGAAAATCAGGGCAACCTGCTAATTAATGTTGGACAGAATAATAGTGGATGGAGTAATATCTATTTTGGTTATTTTGCTCTTTGATGGCCTTAAACTCTGGGTGATAAGAAAGCAAGTGAGTAGAAGGAAGTGTGGCAGGACCCAGAGGGGCGGAATTTATTCTTACAAAAGAAGAAAGAGAAGCAGAACCGTTGGCAGGAGAACAAGGGGGTAGCATTTTCTTGAATCTCTTTCATTCCAAGAACAGGAAAATGAAGGGTAACGAGCCAACCATGGAACCAAAGGGAGGCTCAACATCAAAATAAGGAGGAAACAAAGAGAATAGAAGCAGGAATAACTTGTTTGCAGGGGAATTCTGCTCTGGTGCCATAGATTATACAACGCTGATACCAGGAACATTTTAGTGATGATACACATAAGAGGGCAGAGAACGCATGGTCGTAGATAGAAATCTAAGGAAAACAGTTTGTTATCGTGGTTGCTGTCAGAATTGTTCACCAATACTCTCTACTAATGCACACTGGAATAGGCGCTTTCTACCTCTCCCGAAGATTAACGTGGCTCTGTGACTTTCTTTGGACAATATAATGTGAGTGGAAGTGACAAACACGTACAGTGAATGAGAAGGACTTTTTCAGCCACTGAGACTTTGATTGTAAGTGTAAGTTCACTTACTTTACTAACACAAGTACCCAGAGATGAAAAGATTGCTAACATTTTTGCAGAGAGCAAGATTGTAGTACTGTAAGTCAAAGGAGTACCATAAGAGATGTAAACACTACAATGAAAGCTAAAATAGACTTTCTGGGAATTGTAAAAGACTTATAATAATACTCTTTTGGTTTTCTAATACTTTATCTGTATGTCTCTCTCTTTGTAATATTCTCATACACAGCATTCACTCCTACGGTTTCAATACTGCCTCAGAGTGAATGACTTTCAAAACCTCTGTGTATGTGGTCCTGACAACCATATTCCCATTTCTAACTGCCTACAAAGATGTGTTCACCGTAGAGGATTTTCAGTGAAACTATTCGGACATCAGTTCAGTTCAGTTGCTCAGTCGTGTCTGACTTTGCAGCCCCATGGACTGCAGAACGCCAGGCCTCCCTGTCCATCACCAACTCCCAGAGCTTACTCAAACTCATGTCCATTGAGTCGGTGATGCCATCCAACCATCTTGTCCTCTGTCATCCCCTTCTCCTCCCACCTTCAATCTTTCCCAGCGTCAGGGTCTTTTCCAGTGAGTCAATTCTTCTTATCAGGTTGCCAAAGTATTGGAGTTTCAGCTTCAGTATCAGTCATTCCAAGGAATATTCAAGACTGATCTCCTTTAGAACAGACTGGTTGGATCTCCTTGCAGTCCAAGGGACTCTCAAGAGTCTTCTCCAACACCACAGTTCAAAAGCATCAATTCTTCAGCACTCAGCTTTCTTTCATTCAGACACGTTCAAGTGTAAAAATGAAACTATGAAACTCCCCAGCACACCAACCTTACCCTAGAAAAATACCTTTCCACTCTTGGGGGCAACCCTGGATTGCTTTCTCTTCTTTTCTTATTTATTTAATTTCTTCCTCAAAATGTCTCCCAGATTTCAAAATGTGCTCAGCTCACACCTCACCTATTCTGATCCAAGCTTACTTAACTAACACCTGTCCACTGTCACCATCTAACCTCCCCGCGCCAACGTATTCTCTTAGCAATCCATCCTGCCCACTGCTCCCAGACCACTCTGCCCTCCTCCGGCATCCTCTCCTACCTGTCAGTCTTGTGTCCCCCATAACGTGCCCATCCAGCTTCCCCAGTGGCTCAGGTCTGCATGTTAGTTGTGCCACACACCACTCCACTCATTCCTACCTCCCTACTCGACTACTGATTTCCCCTCCAACTCACACGTGTGCTCAGGTTTATCTTTCCAATCAAAAACCCCACCCATCTGTAAGAGTCATCTTAAATTTCTTTTTATTTCTCCCCTGAAGGCTTACCCAACAAATGCTACCCAACCAGTTCTCTTTTCTCAGCCACATGGCACTTAGTGACAGAGTTCTAAGTTCTAAATCATATAGAATCCAATTCCATGGTTGAGGTTCAGAGACTTGGCCAAAGCTACAGCTAAGTAATGACAGAACTAGATCACATGTCTCCTGGCCTTAGTTTTCTTTCCACTAGACCTTACTGCCTTTTCTTTGCCAACTGATATATTTTAGAGTTTAGTTCTATCCAATCTTTTACTTTGATGTGTATAAATCGCACATCTATGATTAGATAACAAGTAGTTTAGGAATGTTGAGCTCAATCTATATTAGGTGACAGGCCCTTATTTTTAGGTTTCTGAGCCAGAGTTTCAGAGTAAGTTTGAATCATAGAGCTAAGTCATTAAATCGATTAGTTTTGGAACAATTGGGAATCAACCATGAATATAAACAGAACATGGGAGAAAAAGTAAGACAATAATTTAAGGTCAGAACCTTAGAAGACTAGAGTCGGGAGACTTTAAGGTGATGCCAAAGTACATAATCAGAGAGTTATAGGTCCCTTCGGCTTCCCAGATGGTGCTAGCGATAAAGAACCCACTTGCCAATGCGGGTTTGATTCCTGGGTCAGGAAAATTCCCCTGGAGAAGGGCATAGCAACCCACTCCAGCATGATTGCCTGGAGCATCCCTGGGGACAGAGGAGCCTGGCAGGCTACAGTCCATAGGGTTGCAAAGAGTCAGACATGACTGAAGTGACTTAGCACAGCAAGGGTTCCTTACTCAACTCCTAGAAAAGAGGGAATAAAGGGAAGGAAGGAAAAGAGACTCTCATCAGAGAGAGTCAATCTCAAATCTCCAATCTCCTGTCCAGCTAGAGAAGGTGACCCTAAAAGAGGACATCAGTCACAGGAAAGCCTAATTTATAAAAATTAAGGCATTATGACATACAACAGTACATTGGTTTCAAGAATACAGCGTAACGATCCTATATTTGTGTGTATTGCAAAGTGATCTCATATTGGTGATTTGCCATAAGAATAGCCAGCCAGGTAGTGGTAAAACTGTGCTCAAAGTCAAGTCCTGACTCTAAAGTCAGCACTCTTTCCACTGAACTGGGCAGCTTCTCTCTGGTGAAAGGATAGGCCTCAGAGCTCCGTGAAGCCTGTCAAGAGCATGATTTCATGAATATGTTAGATAGTCACACACAGTTCAGTCGCTCAGTCGTCTCACTCTTTGTGACCCCGTGGACTGCAGCATGCCAGTCCTCCCTGTCCATCACAAACTCTTGGAGTTTATTCAAACTCATGTCCATCGAGTCGGTGATGCCATCCAACCATCTCGTCCTCTGTCGTCCCTTTCTCCTCCTGCCTTCAGTCTTTCCCAGCATCAGGGTCTTTTCCAATGAGTCAGTTCTTGGCATCAGGTGGCCAAAGTATTGGAGCTTCAGCTTCAGCATCAGTCCTTCCAATGAATATTTGGGATGATTTCCTTTAGGATGGACTGGTTTGATTTCCTTGCAGTCCAAGGGACTCTCAAAGAATCTCAAGAGTCTTCTCCAAGCCAAATCCTCTCCTCAAATCTGAGCTCACAGAGCACTTCATCTTTACAATAATGCCTGGGTGTGTGCCTGGGATATTCTAATCCCTTGTCTAACTCTAGCATGGCTGTAACCTTCAGGGAGAGAGGCCATGTACTGACCTTGTGCTAAGATTCCAGAAACTCTGCTGACTCAAACGGCTGTAGGAAGAAGGCGGAAGGAAGGACAGGTCTCCTTTGTTATGGGTAACACTCACAGCTTTCTGGGGAGCTTGCAATAATGCAAATTTTCCGAAAAAGACTGTCACCACTTAAAAAAAAAAAAAAAAAACAATGGGATTATGACACAGAAAGAGATGATTTTGACCAGGAGGAAGTGGCTAGACCAGAGGAAGACAAAAGGAAATTTGGTATAACAGGTTCAGTTTTGTTAAGGGTGCACTTTTATTTAAACTGAAGGTAGACCGTTCTTCCCTGGTGGTCCAGTGGTTAAGAATCCACCTGCCAGTGCAGTGAAAGCATTAGTCACTCAGTCACGTCTGACTTTTTGCAACCCTATGGACTGTAGCCTGTCAGGCTCCTCTGTCCATGGGCTTCTCCAGGCAAGAATACTGGAGTGGGTTGCCATTTTCTTCCCCAGGGAATCTTCCCAACCCAGGGATATCACCCAGGTCTCCTGCATCACAGGCAGATTATTTAACCATCTGAGCCAATGCAGGGGACATCGGTTCTATACCTGGTCCGCATGCCACAGGGCAACCAAGTCCACGTGCCACCACTACCGAGCCCATGCTCTAGAGCCGGGCTTTGTAACAAGAGACGCCGCTGCCAAGAGAAGCCCGCGCACCACAGCTAGAGAAAGTCTGAGTGCAGCAATCAGACCCAACACAGCTGCAAATAATAAATACATAAATAAAAATAAATTGACGGTAGACAAGTGAAATCTTTTTAGACTGCTACTTCAGGAAGATAAACATGGAATGAACACTTTACAGAAATATTCTGGCAGTAGAATTAGCATGTGTCCTCCTAAATAGGGCTTCCCAGGTGGTGCTAGTGGTAAAGAACCCACCTGCCAATCCAGCGAGATGAAAGAGACTCGGATTTGACCCCTGGGTCAAGAAGATCTCCTGGAGGAGGAAATGGCAACCCGTCCAGTGTTCTTGCCTGGGAGATCCAATGGAGAGAAGAGCCTGGCAGGCTGCAGCCTGTAGGGTCACACAGAGTTAGACACAACTGACGTGACTTAGCACAGTGTCCTCCTAATAATTATTTTCCTATTTTGCCTCAGTAAATACTAATCTACAGGTACAAATCCTGTGCTAGACACTAGGGATATGGAAATAAATGATTGATCCTTGATCTCAAGGAGTGGTCAGTACAGCAGAAAAGACTTACAAATCAACAGGCAGTAAAGGGAAAGACTACCGCCTTCCATGTACCGGTTGCTAATAGAAGACAGACGAGAAAGCTCTTAAATCCCACTGGGAGAAATCTTTACGATGACAATTGTAGATAACTTATTCGTGGGCACTTAAACCTGACAGGCAGTCTGCTAAGAGCTTTCTGTGGGTTATGTCATTTGATCCTTATAATAATGTAAGTACTATTTTATTATTCTCATTCTTTAGATACAAAAACTGAGACTTAGAGAAGTGAAAGAACTTACTCAAGGTCACTGGTAAGTGGTAAATTGAAGATTTCCCAAGGAGAAAATCTGGGCTAAGTGTTAAAAAAGTAATAAATAAAAAGAATTGAAAGGAAAGAAGGTTGTTGAAGGGGGGAAATGGTAGAGTGTATTTTTCTGCAGAAATAGCAGTAGAAAAGAGACTGGTTAGCAAATAAGAGCAGATTGCAACTGAAGAATTACAAGTGCTTCAATGTTCCTCGAGTGTTCCCTGAACATTGGGGAGTAGAAGTGAAGCTAGAAAGATAGAAGTGAAGCTAGAAAGATGAGCACAGGTCAGATGACAGTGAGCTGTTGTGTCCTGCAAGTGTTTGGAATTTATCCTGAAATTGCTGAAGGACTTCTGAACTTAGTGAGAGAAGGAGAGGGTAGGACGATTTAAGAGAACAGCACTGAAACATATACATTACCACATGTAAAATAGATAACCAGTGTGAGTTTGATGCATGAAGTAGGGTACCCAAAGCCAGTGCTCTGGGACAATCTAGAGGGATGAGGTGGGGAAGGGGGTTCAGGACGGGGGAGACACATGTATACCTATGGCTGATTCATGCTGATATAGGCAAAAACCATCACAATATTGTAAAGTAATTATCCTCCAATTAAAATAAATAAAATTGTTAAAAGCCCTCAAAAAAAGGAGAGTAACAAATTATTAGAGAAACGCAAATCAAAGCTGCAGTCACTAGCCATCTGTTTTGCATACAGTAATGTGTATATTTCAATGCTACCTTCCCAGTTTGTCCCATCCTCTCCTTCTCCGACTGTGTCCACAGGTCCATTCCCTGTGTCTGCATCTCTGTTCCTGCCCTGCAGAGCAGTTCATCAGTACCATCTCTAAAGATTCCATAAATATGCATGCCTGGTGCTCTGTGACAACCTAGAGGGGTGAGATGGGGGTGCGGGGTGGGAGGGAAGCCCTAGAAGGAGGGGACATATGTATACTTATGGCTGATTCATGCAACACTGTAAAGCAATTATCCTCCAATTAAAAACTTAAAAAAACTACAATCAGATACCACCTCACTCCAGTCAGAGTGGCCACCATTACAAAGTCTACAAATAACAAATGCTGGATAGGGTGTGGAGAAAATGAAACCCTCCTACACTGTTGGTGGGAAGACCCCCTTCTCCAGGGGATCTTCTCGACCCAGGGATCGAACCCAGGTCTCCCCCATTGGAGGCAGATGCTTTAACCTCTGAGCCACCAGGGAAGCCTATCTGTATCATTATGGATGGACCTAAAGACTGTTGTTGGAGAAGGCAATGGCACCCCACTCCAGTACTCTTGCCTGGAAAATCCCATGGACAGAGGAGCCTGGTGGGCTGCAGTCCATGAGGTTGCTAGGAGTTGGACATGACTGAGCAACTTCACTTTCACTTTCCACTTACATGCATTGGAGAAGGAAATGGCAACCCACTCCAGTGTTCTCACCTGGAGAATCCCAGGGACAGGGGAACCTGGTGGGCTTCTGTCGATGGGGTCACACTGAGTCGGACACGACTGAAGCGACTTAGCAGCAGCAGCAGCAGCAAAGACTATTGTGAAGTAAGTCAGAAAGAGAAAGACAAATACAATATGATGTCAGTTGCAAGTGAAATCTAAAATACGACACCAGTGAACTTATCTATGAAACAACAACAGACTACAGACATGGAGAACAGACTTGTGATTGCCAAGGGGAAAGAGGGGTAGGATGTATGGGATGGATAAACAACTAGGTCTTACTGTATAGCACAGGAAATTACGTTCAATATCCTACGATAAACCATAATGGAAAAGAAAATGGAAAAATATATTATATAATATATATGTGTGCCATGTGCGCTTATTCACTCATCTGTGTCTGATTCTTTGCGATCCCATCGACTGTAGCCTGCCAGGCCCTTCTGTCAGTGGGATTTCCCAGGCAAGAGTACTGGAGTGGGTTTCCATATATATAGTGTGGTGTGTTAGTCACTCAGGAGTGTTCGACTCTTTGTGACCCCATGGACTGTAGCCCGCCAGGCTCCTCTGTCCATGGAATTCTCCAGGCAAGAATACTGGAGTGGGTAGCCATTCCTTCTTCATGGGATATTCCTGACCCGAGGATGGAACATGGTTCTCCTGAGTTGCAGGCAGATTCTTTACCATCTGAGACACCAGGAAAGCCCCTAAGCCCCTACATATATGTGTGTGTGTGTGTGTGTGTGTGTGTGTGTGTGTGTGTGTGTGTGTATAAAAGCTGAATCACTTTGCTGGTATAGCAGAAATTAACATAACTTTGTAAATCCAACTATACTTCAATAAAAGAACAATGCAGCAGTGACAAAATATTATTATTATAGGCTGAATAGTGGTTTCCCAAAGATGTTGTCATCCTAATTCCTGGAACCTGTGAATGTGCTACCTTATATGGCAAAATCACTTTACCGTTGTGATTGAGTAAAGATCTTGAGATGTAGAGATTTCCTGGATAATCAGGGTGGGTCCAGTGTAATCAAAAGAGTCCTTGTGAGAGGAAGGCATGTGAGTCAAAGTCAGAGAAGGAAGTATGCCAAGGGAAACAAAAGTCAGAGAGAGAGAGAGAGAGAGAGATTGAATTTGGAGGTAGAAGAAGGGGCCATGAGCTAAGGAATGTAAGTAGCCTCAGGTGACTTGAAAAGAAAGAAAAGTGGATTCTCCTTTACAGCTTCCAGGAGGAATGTGACCCTAACTGACATTTTCATTTTAGGCCTGTAAAACTCCTTTTGGATTCCTGAACTCCAGAACTGCAAGATAGTAAATTTGTGTTGCTTTAAGTTACTAATTTTATAGTAATTTCTTACAGCAGCAAAAAGAAGCTAATATAATTATTACAACTATAATTTAAAGAGTATCTATTCAGTACAAAATATCACATGTTCCTTAACCCTAACTCCAGGACCAACTTCATGGATGTTTAACCTAAGCAGTTACACAAACCCCGCACTTAGGAGCAATCTGCACTTGGTTTAATGCTCTGCCGGTGCTGACTTGAAACTTCTAATAATTACTTGACAAGGGGCCATGCTGTGCTCCTCTATTGGGCTCCCCTTGTGACTCAGCTGATAAAGCAGCCACCTGCAATGCAGGAGACCTGGGTTCGACCACTGGGTTGGGAAGATCCCCTAGAGAAGGGAACGGCTACCCAGTATTCTGACCTGGAGAATCCCATGGACTGCATAGCTCATAGGGTTGCAAAAAGTCAGACATGACCGAGTTAATTTCGCTTTCATCCTACATTTTCATTTTACAACATCTTTATTGTCATTACTCTGAGCTCTTTCTCAGGTAAATTGCTTCCATCCATTCCACTTCACTTAGTCCTTCTTCATGTTTTTTTTCTTGTTCCTTCAACGGGAACATATTCCTCTGCTGCTTCATTTTGCGTAAGTCGCTCTTTTATTTTTATGTGTGTAGTAATTAGTTACACTGGAGAAGTGGCCCTTTGTAGGCAGTGTCTGATGCATCCCACCTGTGCAGTCCCCTCTGGCCACCCAAGCCACATGCTCTAGGAGGTCCCCCTAAGAGAGTTGCGTGGGTCCTTCCGTTGTGGTGGGCTAACTATGTGGGTGGTCTGGGAGGCTTGGTTGGACCCTAGTCTGGTTGGTTGTCAGATCCTATCTTGTGTGGATGGTGCTGGCCACTGTTTGGTGGGTCCTGGCCATGAGGTGGCTGGTTTTGGAAGCCTCGTGAGCTCTGGACTAGCATTGGCTCACTGGTGGTGGAGTCAGGGTCCCAAAGACTCTGGAGCTATTGCCCATCCCTGGGTTGGGAAGATCCCCTGGAGAAGGAAATGGCAACACAGTCCAGTATTCTTGCCTGGAGAATCCCACGGACAGAGGAGTCTGGCAGGCTACAGTCGATGAGGTTCCAAAGAGTCAGACATGACTGAGCACGTATGCACACTAATGCTGGGACCCCGAAGCTGGAAAGGATTAAAGACGAATGGAGGAGAGGGTGGCAGAGGATGAGATGGTTGGACAGCATCACTGACTCAATGGACATGAACTTGGGCAAACTCTGGGAGACGGTGGGGGACAGGGAAGCCTGGTGTGCTGACGTCCATGGGGTCACAAAGAGTCAGATATGACCTAGTGACTGAACAAACAAGGCACGCATGCACACCCTGGTGGGCAGAGCTGGGTCCTGAGTCTAGCTGCAGGGCCCAGGGATTCCAGAGCGTGTTTCAGATCACTGGCTGGGTATGGGGTCGGAGGTGTCCCAAACATTGCATTGGCAGGAGCAGGGCCTAGCCGGTCCCAGGGGAGCATCTGGCCTGCATTGAAGGGACATGGTTTTCTTGCTTCTGGTGTCTGCCCCCTGGTGGGTGAGGCTGGTCTAGAGGCTTGTGTAGGCTTCCTGGTGGAGGGGCTGGAGTTTGTCTGCTGGTGGGTGGAGCTGTGTGGAAGGGCACATTCAGAGGCAGCTACGGATTTCTGAGTCTTTGAGGCAGCCTGTCTGATGATGGATTGGGCTGTGTCCCTGCCCAGTTAATTGTTTGGCCCAAGGCATCGCAACACTGCTGCTTGCAGGCTGTTGGGTGGTGCTAGATTTTGTGCTAATGAGCCGAGCTATCAGTGTGCAGGGCTGAATGTCTCCCTATGAATATGTCTGCCGCCGATGTCCACGTGCCTGAGCTGCCGCTGATCCCCTGCACCTCGTCTCTTCAGGAGACTCTCCAAGAGGTCCAGGCTCCTATCAAATGACAGCTTTTGCCCTTGGCCGTGGAGGGCAGGAGACTGTGTGTGTGCAGTCTTGACTACCCAAACCAGGCTACAGGCTGCCCCTGCGCCTCCACAGGGCAAGAGGGTGCCGGGTGCCCCACACCCAGATTAGCCCTTGGGGCGAGCTCCTGCAGTGCTGTGGCTGACTGGATTGCGGGTGGAGGGTGGAGTGGGGACATGTCCATGAGGCTCGGGGTTTGCCTGAAAGGTTGTTTTTGTTGTTCAGTCACCCAGTCGCGTCTGATTCTTGGCGACCCCCTGGACTGCAGCACGCCAGGCCTCCCTGTCCCTCACCATCGCCCGGAGCTTGCCCAACATCACATTCATTGCATTGGTGATGCCGTCCAGCCATCTCATCCTCTAACACCCGCTTCTCCTTCTGCCCTTAATCTTTCCCAGCATCGGGGACTTTTCCAGTGAGTTGTCTGTTCTCATCAGGCAGCCAGAATACTGGAGCGTCAGCTTTAGCCTCAGTTCTTCCAATGTATATTCAGGGTTGATCTCCCTTAAGATTGACTGGTTTGATCTTCTTCTTGTCCAAGTGACTTTCAGGAATCTTCTCCAGCACCACAGTTCAGAGGCAGCAATTCTTTGGCATTCTGCCTTCTTTATGGTCCAACTCTCGCAACTGTATGTGACCACTGGGAAGACCATACCTTTGACTCTACGGACCTTTGTTGGCAGAGTAATGTTTCTGCTTTTCAACACACTCTCTAGGTTTGGCATCACTTTCCTGCCAAGATTAGCAATTGTCTCCTGATTTACGGCTGCAGTCACCATCAGGAGTGATTTTGGAGCCCAAGAAGAGGAAATCTGTCACTACTTTCACCTTTTCCCCTTCTATTTGTCATACAGTAATGGGGCCGGGTGCCATGATTTTAGATTTTTTAATATTTAGTTTTAAGCCAACTTTTCCGCTCTTCTCCTTCACCCGTATCAAGAGGTTCTTTAGTTCCTCTTCGCTTTCTGCCATGAGAGAGGTATCATCCATCTATCTGAGGTTGTTGTTTCTCCTGCCTGTCCTGATTCCAGCTTGTAATTCATCCAGCCTGGCATTTCTCATGATACGGTCAGCATCTAGGTTAAACAATCAGGGTGACAGGAGGCAGCCCTGTCGCAGTCCTTTCTTGATCTTGAACCAGTCAGTTGTTCCAGACAGGGTTCTAACTGCTGCTTTCTGACCTGCATACAGGTTTCTCAAGAGACAGGTAAGGCAGTCTGGTATTCCCATCTCTCTAAGAACTTTACAGTCCAGCATGAGCCATAATGCTTACTGACAAGTCTAAAACAAGGGGCCTGTGATAACTGAGTATTTCTCATTCCGGCTCTCTCTGGCTTACCCCCTACAGAACTCCTGCAAGATCCCTCAAGATAGGGCAAATAATAATAATAATAATTTACTTCCCCCAGTCCTGTGGGGCTCCTGCAATTAAGTCCCGCTGGTCTTCAAAGTCAAATATTCTGTGGGCTCATCTTTCCAATGCCAGACCTATGGGCTGAGGCTCAGAACCCTCACTCCAGGGGGAGGATTCTCCTCAATATATTTATTTTCTGCTTTGTGGGGTTATCCACCTGAGGGATAAGGGATTTGATTATAGCACAAATCCCTGGCTCCGACCCTCCTCACTGTGGTGCTTTCTTTATGACTTTAATTGTAAAAGATCTTCTCTGGTAGGTTCCACTCTTTTTCACTGATGATTGTCCTACAGTTAGTGGTGATTTTGGTATGTTCATGAGAGGAGGTGAGCTCATGGGCTTTCTACTCTGCCATCTAAGGTTGCGCTCCCCTGCACAAAATTACAGTATTCATCTTGCAGAACTGTACAAGGAGTAGAAATAACAGATACGAAGTCCCTACATAGCATTGGCAAGTAGCAAGGACTCAAACAGATGAGAGTTTTTTTTGCTCAAAGTCCCAGACTTAGTAAGAGCTGAGTGAGGATTTCGGGCCCACACTTTCCCCACTACTTCTCTTTTCTCCTGGACTTGTATTGTGGAGGATCATTCTGGCATATGTTGGTGGCGGGGCGGGGGGTGGGGGGGTACGGTGGTGAAGGGGAAGGCTAGAGCAGGAAGAACAGTCCTGAGATTGTGACAATGTAGTAGACAACTTCTGAAAAGACTGTCCATCTCACACCCTCTCTTTTCCTCTGATGATTGCCTCCGATACATGAAGACTATCCTCCAGCAACTGTTTCTCTCACATGACTCAGGCCCTCCACCCTCTGGATCTTCACTGGTCTCCAGACTCTCCCAGCAATTTAGTACTTTGAACTGAAAGAGGCAGAGGTTAAGCATTTTTGGAACCAAGTCATATTCTTAGCAGTTGTTTGAGAGACGGTCCCTGGGCAAACTCCTTGCTTTCAAGGGCCCTGCAACAGCCCCGGAGTTGCCTTTCCCGTGATTGCTCAGTTCTTCCTTCCACTCAATGCATGTGTATCCATTCAGTAAAATCTTTTTTCCTTTTCCTTCTTCAAATGACATAGTTATGACCAATAAAACCCTATCTAATAGACATTATTAAAGGCCACAGTTACTGGGAGAAATAATGAAAATGCGAATGAAATTAATGCAATAGGTTTGGAGATAAGAAGATTCAGTTGTGAGACATGTAGGGATATGTAGGGTGGGAAAGGAGTGACTTCCAGGTTTCTGACTTGGTGCAGATGTTGCCACTATCACCGAAGATGTGAGAAGAGAAAGAGTTGGTTGGAAGGGGAAATACTGGAGTTGAGATGCCGAGGGGACATTCAGATGGAAATGTACAATAGAAAGTTAGACATATGTACAGGAAGTCCCCCACATACGAAAGAGCTCCCTTCCGAGAGCACGTTTGTAAGTCCAATTTGTGCATAAGTCCAGCAAAGTTAGGCTTACAAAGACTAGGTACCCAACTAACTCAACTGGCTATCTAGTACTGTACTGTAATAAGTCTATAGTACTTTTCATACAAGTAAGACACAGCAAAACAAACACAAAAAGAAAGAAAACGTTTTTAAAGTTAATTATCAATTTTTGGCTGTGTTGGGTCTGCATTGCTGGGTGGGCTTTCTGCAGTTGTGGTGAGCAGGGGCTGCCCTCCACTGCCCTGCGCGGGCCTCTCATTGCAGCGGCTTCTCTTGTTGAGCGGCACAGCCTCTAGGTGCAGGAGCTTCAGGAGTTGTAGCATGCAGGCTCAGAAGTTGCGGCTCTCCGGCTCTAGAATGTTGGCTCAGTCGTTGTGGCATGTGGACTTATCTGCTCCATTGCTTGTGGAATCTTCCCGGACCAGGGACTGAACCCATGTCCCCTGCATTGGCAAGCCGATTCTTGTCCACTGCACCATCAGGGAAGTCTGAAAGAAAACATTTTTTAATCTTATAGTGCAGTACCTTGAAAAGTACAGTAGTACAGCACAACGGCAGGCACACAGGGGCTGCATCAGGCGAACAGGCAAGAAGAGTTACTGGCTGGAGGAGGAAGTGGAGGTGGGAGTTGGTAGAGCTGAGGGATCATCAGCAACAGAGATGGAGGGTAGGCTGCAATTTCACTCATGCCTGACGTTGATAGCACAGGTTCTGGTTCCTCGCTGGGTTCAATTCTGTCTACACTCTTGAACAAAAGATCCAGTGATTCTGGATAGTAGCTCTTTTTTTTTCCCCTTGTCATAGATGACACAGTACCACTGGACTGCATTCTGAACGGCTGCTACATTCTTTGTACTAATTTAAGTTTGGGTCTTGTGCCTTGAAAATTAACAGTACCTCCTCCAATAGAACTAACTTAGGTGACTGGACATGTGAATACACATTTGTATCTTTCACAACTTGAAGGTTTGTGTGTGGAGGACTTACTGTGTCTGGATGTCATAGGAGAGGAGCCTTGGCTAGAGATAAATGCTGGGGAGTGGTCAGCATTTACGTAGTCATTCCTGCTACGGGAGTGGATGAGCTTGTCCAGAGTACTAAGTGGAATAAGAATCCCATGAATGAAATCTTGGGGAATACCAGTCTCTATCAGGCAAGTAAAGGCAAAGAAACTCTCAAAGAGGACTGAGAAGGAAAGGTCAGAGAAGGAGGACCAGAACCAGAAGAGATGCCAGATGGAGGGGGAGTTTGAAAAAGGAGCTGCCTAAGTCAGCATAGCATCCTGGTAGCATTGTCTTCAACTACTGCTGAGCTCCTGCAACCCCCACCCCCAATCAAACACAGCTGGACCCATGTTTCCAAACCCAGCTCCTTCTGTGACCCTTGGCTCTGAAGATAGATGTTCCTACTGTTGCCTGACCTCTTTAGATCAAAGACTCAGACTGACTGAAGGCTGTTAAAAAAATTTTTAAGCTTAACCAACAACAAAAGAAATGCAAATTGAACTTAAGGCTCTATTATATATTGTATTATTAATACACATGAATAAAGCAATAAAATCGCTTCTTGGCTTTTGTCTTAAGATCAAGGGTAATGTGACTAAAGCCATAAAGTGTTATGTTGGCAGAGACAAGGGGGAAGTGGGAAGGCATAAGATTTGCAGGTGGCCTTATTACCACAGTCAATCTTTGCAGAGTAACCTGGGAAGCAGTGACAAAGAGCTATGTGTACCCTTTGTTCCACTTCAGAGCATATCTGAAGGATATAAACTAAAGGAAAATAGTAAGTGGTACAGATCCTCCTCCCACTTCTTACAGTAAAACTGGAAACAGTACTAACCCTCAGCTTTAACGTAATGCTTAAACAACGTCTAACTGCTTTGGAACACTATGTAACCATTAAAACTGACAATCACAGTGCATACGGAAATATGTGTAAGAAATAATGTTAAGTGAAAAAAGGAAAGCACACCAAATGAAGGTGAGGGTGCAGTGAAACTAGAACCCTGGCATAATGTTGATAGAAATTTAAAATTATTCCTAGATAGATGGGCATGAAAGTTGACACAGCAATTTCATTTCTAGAAAAAAGAAAACTTATGTGCCCTCAAAAATGTGTACATGAATATTCATAGCAATATTATTCATAATGGCCAAGAGGTGGAAACAACGCAAATGTCCATAGATTAAAGAATGGATAAATAAAAGGTGGAATATATCCACGCAATGGAATCCTTTTTGGCCATAAAAAGCAATGAAGTACTGTTCCATTCTTCAACATGGATGAACCTTGACAACATTACACTAAGTGAAAGACGCTAGTCACAATGATCATGTATTACATGATAACATTAATATGAAAACTCCAGGACTGGTAAATCAATGGACATAGAAAGTAGATTAGTGGTTGCTTGGGGGGTGGGTGGAGAGGGGAGGACTGAGAGATGATGGTTGGCTGAAGGGCACAGGTTTCTTTCTGAAGTGATAAAAGTGTTCTAAAATGGATTGTAGTGACGGCTGCACAACTCTGTGAATGTTGTACATTTTAAGTGGGTAAATTATATGGCATATGATTTTATCTCAATAAATCTATTGCAGAAAGATCTTAAAAATCATTGAGCTCTATGTTTGTAATGGGTGAATTTTATGAACTATATATATAATACTTCAATAAAGCCATTTTTAAAAAAGCAAAGCAACACCTTTTTTCTTTTTTTGTATATGTCTGTGTTTTTGTAAAACAATGAAGGCTGCAAGCGACTGGGAGTGAGTAGAGATTTAACAGAAAGACACCAGATCTGGAACCTAAAGGCATAGTTCTACTCCTCGTCTCACCGTTTCTAACCAGGTGACTGTGGACATATCATGGAAAATCCGTTTGTGCAAGGGAGATATTAGGTCCTATCTGCATGGTTATCCTGAGGCATAAATGTTAAGGAGGTTCATTTTTCCGCTTTTTTGATTTGCTTAAGGATGAGGTTAAAAAACATGGCAGTGAAAAGTGAGAAAGGCTGTAAGACGGATTTGAAAGTGAAATCTTCCCTAAAAGAAACCAAGAGTTTAGATCCTGATTCTCTACTTGTGCCTGAAGAAGCAGCGTCAGCAGAGCCTCAGTCTCATAAACGAAGGACACTCCCTTTGTCTATCTGCCCTGGATAATGCTTTATATCTCGCTGTGTAGATATTAAGAAAAGCTTCCCACGTTCTGAAAATGTACACTGGTTGTAAAGGTAATCTGGGGGCAACACAAGGGAGCTAATGCAAAGCTGTGTTCATGCCAAGTTGCCATAGCAATGGTCCCGTTCCGCAGCCTGCCCCCAAACGAGCCAAGGAGCCCGCTGAACACCGCAACGGAGCCAGTCTGCAGGACATTGTTCTTCCCCTGTGCGAGTGCGGGGACATTCACACTTCCCTCACAAATACTGTTTGAAGGGGGAAGACCTCTGAATTTTCACCAGCTGATCTCCTCTCCTTCCTTCAGAACCAGAGTAAAAACCCAGTAACCTTCTCTCAGTGCCTGGCGTATGCTAAGTAGTGTTATAGTTGTGTGGTGAATGATCAGAATTTACCTAGAAATCCGAGGTTGAACTAGAACAGCATTGTTTATCAGTAAGAATAGACTCATAAATTGTACACCAGGAATTTCAGAAAGGGGGTCTGAATTCATGCTTCATATAATTTGGTGTCTGTTCAAGCCACACGGCGTTTTCACATCTGGAGATGCCCCATTTGTTAAGCCACTTCAGCCTGTAGCAAATTCCCCTCAGATAACCTGCTTATTATCCTGAAAGGAGACCATGTCAGTCCGCCAGTGTTATTCAACCTGTTAGGGTGACCGTGTGGGAACAGTGTGTGAAGACAGCTGGGCAATGGGTGGGCTTGCTGTCCTGCACCCTTCCAAGCTCTGCCGCCCGATCTTGGTGAGAAGGGAGCCTGACCGGGCCTGCATCTGGGTAAGTCATTTCCTCCTCATAACGGGCAGAGGCAAACATTCTTAGTGCCAGGAGGACTGCTTTTGAAATCATTCTTGTGGGACTGGAAAACCTTCTTCGGCTCCAGGAACCAAGACTTGTAGTCCCTCCATGAAGTCAAGCTTTGAAAGCGGCTCACAGCTCATAATAAACTTCATGTCACTCCCCTCTCACCTCAGTTTCCTTACATTGTTGGCACAAACCATCTCCTTCTTTCTCAGAAGACAATTCTCTCTCTCTTTTTAAAATTAATGTTTGAAAAAAAAATAAAATTAATGTTTGTTGGAGTATAGCTGGCTGACAATGTTGTATTAGTGTCTGTACAGCAAAATGAATCACCCACATGTCTGCATATATATGCCCTCCCTTTTGGACTTCCTCCCCATTCAGGGCACCGCAGGCAATAAGCAGAGCCCCCTGTGCTATATAGTATGTCCTCTACATGTCATATTAGTTATCTATAGTATCAGTAGTGTTTATGTGTCAGTTCCATCTCCCAGTTCTTCCCACCACTATCCCTTTCCTCCTTCGTATCCATGTATTTGTTCTTTATGTCTGTGTCTCTATTTCTGCTTTCCAAATAAGATTATCTATACCATTTTTCTAGACTCTATGTATATACACATTAATATACAGT